>CM075760.1:70181311-70511311 GCA_037974335.1 Prionace glauca
TCTGCCTCTCTTTTTTATTCCCTCGCTCTCTCCCTCTTTTTTCCCAAGATTTAATATCTAGTTGACAATCTCTCAGTGAAATCTGAGAAGGGGGAATCCTGGGCTCTTGTGCTGTTTAATTTAAACATTTTCTGGTATTTTAATTAATGATATTCCCTCTCTCTCCCCAATGAATTAATATTTAGTTAAACAATCTCAGTGAAATCTGAGAAGGGGGAATCCTGGGCTCTTGTGCTATTTAAACATTTTTCTGGTATTTTAATTATTTTCTCTCCCTTTTCTCCAAGAATTAATGTTTAGATTTTACTAAGAAGTTGTGTAACTGAGAAGGGGGAATCCTGGGCTCTCGTGCTGTTCAATTTAAACATTTTCTGGTATTTTAATATATTTCTCTCCCTCTTGCCCATGAATTAATATTGAGATTTTACTGAGAGACAGTGTAACTGAGAAAGGGGAATCCTGGGTTCTTGTGCTGTTTAATTTAAACATTTTCTGGTATTTTAATATATTTCTGTCTCTATTCCCCATGAATTAATATTGAGATTTTACTGAGAGACAGTGTAACTGAGAAGGGGGAATCCTGGGCACTTGTGCTGTTTAATTTAAACATTTTCTGGTATTTTAATATATTTCTGTCTCTATTCCCCATGAATTAATATTGAGATTTTACTGAGAGACAGTGTAACTGAGAAGGGGGAATCCTGGGCACTTGTGCTGTTTAATTTAAACATTTTCTGGTATTTTAATATATTTCTCTCTCTTTTCCCCATGAATTAATATTGAGATTTTACTGAGAGACAGTGTAACTGAGAAGGGGGAATCCTGGGCTCTCGTGCTGTTTAATTTAAACATTTTCTGGTATTTTAATATATTTCTGTCTCTATTCCCCATGAATTAATATTGAGATTTTACTGAGAGACAGTGTAACTGAGAAGGGGGAATCCTGGGCACTTGTGCTGTTTAATTTAAACATTTTCTGGTATTTTAATATATTTCTCTCTCTTTTCCCCATGAATTAATATTGAGATTTTACTGAGAGACAGTGTAACTGAGAAGGGGGAATCCTGGGCTCTCGTGCTGTTTAATTTAAACATTTTCTAGTATTTAAATTAATCAGGTTCTCTCTCTCTTCCCAAGGAATTAAGCATTAGAACCATAGAAAAGTTACAGGACAAACAGGCCCTACGGCCCACAATCATATCTCTACCTACTAGGCTTACCTATAACCCTCAATCCTATTAAATCCCATGTACTCATCCAGAAGTCTCTTAAAAGACCCTTAATATTAAGAATTAATATTTAGTTGGACATCTCTGGACAGTGTTAGTGCAATCTTAGAAGGGGGAATGCTGGGCTCTTGTGCTATTGAAACATTTTCTTGTATTTTAATTATTGTATAAACATTTCCCAAAGTAAAAAAAACACTCCACATACAGCTGACTGCACCTTGTGGGATCTTGCTGTGCACCAGAGGAATTTTGTTTTCAAAGGGGGGGTTTTCTCAGAGGGAGTTTAAAAACTTTCAGGGGACTGCGGGGAAGTCTCCAGACTTGGGACAACACACACACACACAGGGTGGGGGGTTTGTTGGGGGGGTGTGTACTGGGGGGGTGGGCAGTGAGATATTCTGATATTCCCAACAAGGGCCAGAGGTCTGAGTGTTTAAACATATTAAACTGTTCAAACAGAGACAGGCAGAAAGCCCTGAGGGTTCACAGCTCCCTGGAAATGCAAAGGGAACTCCCACTGCCCCAAACAGCAGCAAGATGTGAACTGGAAACCCCTTCCCTCAGCTTGTTACACACTGACCTTTCCACAACCCCCAACATGTTTCCAAACACTCCCTGTAGTTTCTGCAAACTTTCTATCAAACTGTCTGTCCATTCTGCTCAATACTGACCCCCCTCTCAATCTGGCACTGACCTGGGCTCTGAATTCAGACAGAGTCACAGATAGGGTTTAAAGTTGAAAGTTTTATAACTTATTTATTACTGTCACAAGGCTTACATTAACACTGCAAAGAAGTTACTGAGAGAGAGAGAGAGACAGAGACATAGATAAAGAGACAGAGGGACAGAGAGGGGACTTAAAGTTTTAAAGTTTATTAATGTCACAAGTAAGGCTCACATTAACACTGCAATGAAGTTACTGAGAGAGAGAGAGACAGACAGAGACATAGATAAAGAGACAGACAGACAGACAGGGAGGGAGAGAGATGTTGGGAGACTTACCAAAGCAGTTTGTGTGTGTGAGTGTCTGCAGCTTCTGTGTCTCTGAGCTTGCCGGGGTGTCAGGGAGAGAATGTCACTGTCTTCACCTCTCTCTCTGCCTCTCTGTATAAAACAATCACCAAATGACAGGACACTCAATAATGTGACCGCACACAATTCAATATCAAATCTCTCTCTCTCTCTTTATCTCTGTCTCTCCCGGTTCTCTCTCTCTCTCCTTGTCTCTCTCTCTCACCCTGTCTCTGTTTCTCTCTCTTGTCTGTTTCTCTCTCCTTGTCTCTCTCTCCCCCTGTCTCTTGTCGTAGAGACAGATGGAGACAGAGACAGGGAGGGAGGGATGGAAACAGCTGTAGGTGTGGGTTAGATGCAGGGGGAGAGACACAGGCTGTTAGAGGGAGGGGGGGCCACAGTGAGGGACAGGGGTCCCAGTTTAATTCTGAGGGTCCCGGGGGGGTGGGGGTGATTTCACTGTCTCAGCCTCTCTCTCCCTCTGTATAAACACTTTTTGAAAAAACTGAACATAGCTGACTGCACCTATGGGATCTTGCTGTGCACCACAGGGATTTTGTTTTAAAAAGTATTTGGCTTTGTTTTAAGAGGGGTTTCCAGCCTTTCTGCTGATTTGGGATGATGCAGACACACACACACACACACACACACACAGGGTAGTGAGTGGGGACGGGGGCTCACAGCAGGCGAGAGCGTGAGGGTTGTGCGGAAGGACAGTGTCCCATCTGATTGAGGTTCACATTGCTGCTGCTGTGGGATCTTGCTGTGCACACTTTGGGCCTTTGCCCCGCACTGCAACAGGGGACCACACTTTTTATTTTGAAACGAGATCAGACTCAGGGACCCGCAGAGTGGGGTTCAGGGAAAAACTGTGTGATTCCAGATTCTTTTCCCTCTCTCTCTGTTTTCCCAGGAATTTCTATTTGGATTTGGGGGTGTGGGGGGGGGTATAGAATTTCCCTGTCTCTGTCTCTCCAGTGTTCTTCCCAATCCCTGCACCCCCTCCCCTCTCCCCACACACATTCCCATCTATATTTCATCTCTCAATAAAATGTGACAGAAAACCCCAGTGTGAATTGTTGTCAGTTTAATTTCTGTCTCAGCCTCTCTCTGCCTCACTCTCTCTCTCTCTGTATAAACATTTCCCAAAGTAAAAAACACTCCACACAGCTGACTGTGTCCTGTGGGATCTTGCTGTGCACCAGAGGGATTTTGTTTTAAAAAGGGGGGGGTTTTCTCAGAGGGAGGTTAAAAACTTTCAGGGGACTGTGGGGAAGTCTCCAGACTTGGGACAACACACACACACACAGGGTGGGGGGTTTGTGGGGGGGTGTGTGTACTGGGGGGGTGGGCAGTGAGATATTCTGATATTCCCAACAAGGGCCAGAGGTCTGAGTGTTTAAACATATTAAACTGTTCAAACAGAGACAGGCAGAAAGCCCTGAGGGTTTCACAGCTCCCTGGAAATGCAAAGGGAACTCCCACTGCCCCAAACAGCAGCAAGATGTGAACTGGAAACCCCTTCCCTCAGCTTGTTACACACTGACCTTTCCACAACCCCCAACATGTTTACAAACACTCCCTGTAGTTTCTGCAAACTTTCTATCAAACTGTCTGTCCATTCTGCTCAATACTGACCCCCCTCTCAATCTGGCACTGACCTGGGCTCTGAATTCACACAGAGTCACAGATAGGGTTTAAAGTTCAAAGATTTAAAATGTATTTATTACTGTCACAAGGCTTACATTAACACTGCAATGAAATTACTGAGAGAGAGAGAGAGAGAGACAGAAGACCTAAATAAAGAGACAGAAAGAGATAAAGGGACATAGAGGGTACTTAAATTTTTAAAGTTTATTAATGGCACAAGTAAGGCTCACATTAACACTGCAGTGAAGTTACTGAGAGCGAGGGCGAGACAGAGATTGGGGAGATTTACCAAAGCAGTTTGTGTGTGAGTGTCTGCAGCTTCTGTGTCTCTGAGCTTGCCGGGGTGTCAGGGAGAGAATGTCACTGTCTTCACCTCTCTCTCTGCCTCTCTGTATAAAACAATCACCAAATTACAGGACACTCAATAATGTGACCGCACACAATTCAATATCAAATCTCTCTCTCTGTCCCTGTCTCTGTTCCTCTCCCTTTCTCTCCTTGTCACTCCCTCTCCCTGTCACTCTGTCTTTCTGTTTCTCTCTCTCTTTGTCTCTCTCTCCATCTGTTTTTCTGTCTCTGTCTCTATCTCCTTGTCTCTCTCTCTCTCTCTCCTTGTCTCTCTCTCCCAGTCTCTGTTTCTCTCTCTCCCTGTCTGTTCTGTAGTAGAGACAGATGGAGACAGAGACAGAGAAAGAGGGAAGGATGAAAACAGCTGGAGGTGTGGGTTAGATGCAGGGGGAGAGACACAGACTGTTAGAGGGAGGGGGGCCTCAGTGAGGGACAGGGGCTCCAGTTTAATTCTGAGGGTCCCGGGGGGGTGGGGGTGATTTCAATGTCTCAGCCTCTCTCTGCCTCACTCTCTCTCTCTCTGTATAAACATTTCCCAAATTAAAAAAAACTCAACACAGCTGGGTGCAACTATGGGATCTTGCTGTGCAGCACAGGGATTTTGTTTTAAAAGGTGTTTGGTTTAGTTTTAAGAGGGATTTCCAGCCTTTGTGGAGATTTGGGATGATGCAGACACACACACACACACAGGGTAGTGAGTGGGGTGGGGGCTCACAGCAGGCGAGAGGGTTGGGGGTTGTGTGGGGGGGGGGAAAATGTGTCCCATCTGATTCAGGTTCACATTGCTGCTGCTGTGGATCTTGCTGTGCACACACTGGGCCTCTGACCTTTGCCCCGCACTGTGACAGCGACCACACGTTTTATGTTGAAACGAGATCTGGCTCAGGGACCGCAGAGTGGGGTTCAAGGTAAAAGCTGGAAAGGGGGTTGGGGAAATTCGAGCACTTTAATCTCCGAGGCATCGTAGGCTACGGAGCAAGTGCTGGGGAATGGGGAGGAGTATAGATTGGGATTGGATGGGCCAGCATTGAGCTGGTGGGCCGAAGGGCCTGTTTCTGTGCTGTCTGACTCCAGATTCTTTTCCCTCTCTGTCTGTTTTCCCAGGAATTTCTATTTGGATTGGGGGGGGGGGGGGTAGAGAATTTCCCTGTCTCTGTCTCTCCAGTGTCCTTCCCAATCCCTGCACCCCCTCCCCTCTCCCCACACACATTCCCATCTATATTTCATCTCTCAATAAAATGTGACAGAAAACCCCAGTGTGAATTGTTGTCAGTTTAATTTCTGTCTCAGCCTCTCTCTGCCTCACTCTCTCTCTCTCTGTATAAACATTTCCCAAAGTAAAAAACACTCCACACAGCTGACTGTGTCCTGTGGGATCTTGCTGTGCATCACAGGGATTTTGTTTTAAAAAGGGGGGGGTTTTCTCAGAGGGAGGTTAAAAACTTTCAGGGGACTGTGGGGAAGTCTCCAGACTTGGGACAACACACACACACACAGGGTGGGGGGTTTGTGGGGGGGTGTGTGTACTGGGGGGGTGGGCAGTGAGATATTCTGATATTCCCAACAAGGGCCAGAGGTCTGAGTGTTTAAACATATTAAACTGTTCAAACAGAGACAGGCAGAAAGCCCTGAGGGTTCACAGCTCCCTGGAAATGCAAAGGGAACTCCCACTGCCCCAAACAGCAGCAAGATGTGAACTGGAAACCCCTTCCCTCAGCTTGTTACACACTGACCTTTCCACAACCCCCAACATGTTTCCAAACACTCCCTGTAGTTTCTGCAAACTTTCTATCAAACTGTCTGTCCATTCTGCTCAATACTGACCCCCCTCTCAATCTGGCACTGACCTGGGCTCTGAATTCAGACAGAGTCACAGATAGGGTTTAAAGTTGAAAGATTTAAAATGTATTTATTACTGTCACAAGGCTGACATTAACACTGCAAAGAAGTTACTGAGAGAGAGAGAGAGAGAGAGACATAGACACAGAGAGGGTACTTAAAGTTTTAAAGTTTATTAGTGTCACAAGTAAGGCTCACATTAACACTGCAATGAAGTTACTGAGAGAGAGGGAGATAGACACACAGAGACATCGATAAAGAGAGAGAGACAGAGATGGTGGGAAACTTACCAAAGCAGTTTGTGTGTGTGAGTGTCTGCAGCTTCTGTGTCTTTGAGCTTGCCGGGGTGTCAGGGAGAGAATGTCACTGTCTTCACCTCTCTCTCTGCCTCTCTATATAAAACAATCACCAAATTACAGGACACTCAATAATGTGACCGCACACAATTCATTAGCAAATATCTGTCTCTGTATGTCCCTGTTCTCTCTCCTCTCCTCGTCTCTGTCTAACTATCTCTGTCTCTCTCTCCGTCTGTATTTTCTGTCTCTCTCTCTCTCTCTCTCCCTGTCTCGTCTGTAGCAGAAACAGATGGAGACAGAGACGGACAGAGGGAGGGGTGTAAACAGCTGTAGGTGTGGGTTAGATGCAGGGGGAGAGACACAGGCTGATAGAGGGAGGGGGCATCAGTGAGGGACAGGGGTCCAGTTTAATTCTGAGTGTCCCAGGGAGGTTGGGGGATTGGATTTTACTGTCCCAGCCCCTCTGTGCCTCACTCTCTCTTTCTCTGTATAAATTTTTCCCGGATTAAAAAGACACTCGACACAGCTGACTGTGGGATCTTGCTGTGCACTGCAGGGATTTTGTTTTAAAAACAGGGTTGGGTTTAGTTTTAAGAGGGGTTTCCAGCCTTTCTGAAGATTTAGGATGATGCAGACACACACAGACACTCACACACATGGGGTGGTGAGTGGGGCAGGGGGCTTACAGCAGGCAAGGGGGTGGGGGGACAGCATCCCATCTGATTCAGGTTCACATTGCTGCTGCTCTGGGATCTTGCTGTGCACACACTGGGCCTCTGACCTTTGCCCCGCACTGTGACAGCGACCACACGTTTTATTTTGAAACAAGATCTGGCTCAGGGACCGCAGAGTGGGGTTCAAGGTAAAAGCTGGAAAGGGGGTTGGGGAAATTCGAGCACTTTAATCTCCGAGGCATCGTAGGGTACGGAGCAAGTGCTGGGGAATGGGAGGAGTATAGATTGGGATTGGATGGGCCAGCATTGAGCTGGTGGGCCGAAGGGCACACCACACTGACCTTTCCACAACCCCCAACATGTTTACAAACACTCCCTGTAGTTTCTGCAAACTTTCTATCAAACTGTCTGTCCATTCTGCTCAATACTGACCCCCCTCTCAATCTGGCACTGACCTGGGCTCTGAATTCAGACAGAGTCACAGATAGGGTTTAAAGTTGAAAGATTTAAAATGTATTTATTACTGTCACAAGGCTCACATTAACACTGCAAAGAAGTTACTGAGAGAGAGAGAGAGAGAGACAGGAGACCTAAATAAAGAGACAGAAAGAGATAAAGGGACATAGAGGGTACTTAAATTTTTAAAGTTTATTAATGGCACAAGTAAGGCTCACATTAACACTGCAGTGAAGTTACTGAGAGCGAGGGAGAGACAGAGATTGGGGAGATTTACCAAAGCAGTTTGTGTGTGTGAGTGTCTGCAGCTTCTGTGTCTTTGAGCTTGCCGGGGTGTCAGGGAGAGAATGTCACTGTCTTCACCTCTCTCTCTGTCTCTCTGTATAAAACAATCACCAAATGACAGGACACTCAATAATGTGACCGCACACAATTCAATATCAAATCTCTCTTTATCTCTGACTCTGTTTCTCTCTCTCTCCCTGTCTCTGTTCCTCTCCCTTTCTCTCCTTGTCACTCTCTCTCCCTGTCACTCTTGTCTTTCTGTTTCTCTCTCTCCTTGTCTCTCTCTCCATCTGTTTTTCTGTCTCTGTCTCTATCTCCTTGTCTCTCTCTCTGTTTCTCTCTCTCTCTCTCTCTCCCAGTCTCTGTTTCTCTCTCTCCCTGTCTGTTCTGTCGTAGAGACAGATGGAGACAGAGAAAGAGGGAGGGATGAAAACAGCTGGAGGTGTGGGTTAGATGCAGGGGGAGAGACACAGACTGTTAGAGGGAGGGGGGCCTCAGTGAGGGACAGGGGCTCCAGTTTAATTCTGAGGGTCCCGGGGGTGGGGGTGATTTCAATGTCTCAGCCCCTCTCACTGTATAAACATTTCCCAAATTAAAAAAAACTCAACACAGCTGACTGCAACTATGGGATCTTGCTGTGCAGCACAGGGATTTTGTTTTAAAAGGTGTTTGGTTTAATTTTAAGAGGGATTTCCAGCCTTTGTGGAGATTTGGGATGATGCAGACACACACACACACACACAGGGTAGTGAGTGGGGTGGGGGCTCACAACAGGCAAGAGGGTTGGGGGTTGTGTGGGGGGGGGGAAATGTGTCCCATCTGATTCAGGTTCACATTGCTGCTGCTGTGGGATCTTGCTGTGCACACACTGGGCCTGTAACCTTTGCCCCGCACTGTGACAGCGACCACACGTTTTATTTTGAAACAAGATCTGGCTCAGGGACCGCAGAGTGGGGTTCAAGGTAAAAGCTGGAAAGGGGGTTGGGGAAATTCGAGCACTTTAATCTCCGAGGCATCGTAGGCTACGGAGCAAGTGCTGGGGAATGGGGAGGAGTGTAGATTGGGATTGGATGGGCCAGCATTGAGCTGGTGGGCCGAAGGGCCTGTTTCTGTGCTGTCTGACTGCAGATTCTTTTCCCTCTGTTTTCCCAGGAATTTCTATTTGGATTTGGGGGGGGTGGGGGGTAGAGAATTTCCCTGTCTCTGTCTCTCCAGTGTTCTTCCCAATCCCTGCACCCCCTCCCCTCTCCCCACACACATTCCCATCTATATTTCATCTCTCAATAAAATGTGACAGAAAACCCCAGTGTGAATTGTTGTCAGTTTAATTTAGGGAGAGAGAGGGAGGGAGGTGTGGATCCCATTCCCCACACACCATCCTGCAGTCCTCACCCACAACGTTTATTTAATCCGCCCCTCACCAGGTTGTGTGTGTGTGTGTGGGATCTTGCTGTGTACACAGGTGGGTCTGGCTCCCTATTCCCCGCACTGGGACCCTGAGTGGAACTTTAAACAGGAAAGATTGAGGGGAGGGAGAAGGGTTGGGGAGGGGCAGGAGGTCGAGGAATGGAGGGAGAGCTAAACAGAGAGGGAGTGGGGAGGGTGTAAGGGTCTCAGGAGGGGAGGGGGAAAGAGACACAGAGTCTGGGGGGGGTGTGTTTCCTCCATTGTGGGATTGATAGTGGGATCTTGCTGTGCAGAATTATCTTCATTCCAATTGGAATCAGTCATTCACTGATTAAGGGAGGGGGGGGGGGTGTGATTTTGGAATTATAAATATTGTTACTATGTCGGGGTGATGTTTCCCTCTGGGGAACCCTGGGGTTAAAATATCCCGGCTTTGTAATTAGTCACAAACAGGTTAACCCTTTGGTGGGTGGCAGAGAGTAAATGAAATATCTGTAAAATGAAACTGTCTATTGGTTGTGTGTGTGTGTGTGTGTTTGAGAGCTTGTTTTAAAATCATTGGTCTAATTGAAAGCCTGTTTTGCTGCTGGGATTCTGGATGCTGCTGTTTTGGACACAGATGTTATAAAGTTGTCTTCTGCAGTTTAAAATCCCAAAGACACCGGCTTTGGAAAGATTCAATGCTGAATGAGTTATTTTGGGTTGTTTTTTTGAAGCATCTTTTCAGTATTTCCATTTGTAAAACACCACACTTTGATCTTTATATATACAACTTCAGAATATTAGACAGGGAGACAGAGAGAGAGAGAGAGAGGAAGAGAGTGAGAGAGGCAGGGAGACAGGTATCGATCTGGGGGGAGTGTGTAAGAGACAGAGAGGGAGAAACAGAGGAGGGGGCAGTGGAGGAGAGGTGACTGATAGAAGTGGGGATTTCATTGGGGGATCCTGTGTTAATTCACTGGCCTGTCTCTGGAGTAAAGCCCCTCCCCAGAATGCTCTGATGTTTTTTAATAAATTAAATATCGGGACAGTCACCAGGCGTTTGGAAGTTCATTTCATTTGAAGAATGTTCCCACTTTGTCAGGGTTTAATAATGGGGACGTGAAAATGAATGTTCCCCCTACCACCCCCGAGTGAGATTGTGAATTTGAGCAAGTCCTGGGATCTTGCTGTGCCTTTTATTGTTTACAATCAGCTTTTTTTTGTTTTGTGTTTAATCATTATAGTTATTTATTTGTTTTGTGTCATAATTATTTGTTTTGCGTCACTTTATTTCCTCTTGCTCTCTTCCAAGGAGAATTCTTCCGGAAAGTTTGGCGATGCAGAGAGCGAGTAGTTTTGCTGTGAGGAATCCTCGGACAAGAGCTATAACCAGAGAGATAAATATTAATAAAAATCCCCGTGCCTTTGTCATTCATTTTTATACACAGATAGACTGGTGGGGCTTTTACACTGAGGGTTAGTAATCTGTGTGTCAGGGGGAGGGGGCGGGGGTATTCCGAGTGATCCCTGCTCCAATGTCATCCCACAGATTCCAATCCCTCTCCCTGAAGCTGTGTCTGTGTAACTGCCCCATCCTCAGAACTGTTTCTCCACATCTTTCCAATCCCTGTCTCTCCCCATCCTCTATCCCTCAGCCTCACACAATGGCAGCATCTTTCCCTTTTTCTCTCATTCTCTCTATCTTTCACTCTCTCACTGAATTCTATCCCCCCCATTCTATTTATCTGCACACCTCACTTTGTATTTCAGCCTCTCTGCACATCTCTCCCTCTGAATCATTTTCTCAATCACAGCAGCCTCCTCTCTCTATCTCTGCTCCCCTTTGTCTCTCTCTCTCTCTCTGCTCCCCTCTGTGAATCATTCTGTCCAAATTACAGCAGCATTCTGCCTACCATCTCGATATATTTTCACAGTAACTACATTGCAGTGTTAATTTAAGTCAACTTGTGATTAATAAATAAAACTTTAATCTGAACTGTGCTTCTCTGTGTTATCTCTGTAGCTGTCTGCTTTCCTCTTTCTATATCTCCCTGCTTCCCCCTGACACAGTCTATCTGAATTAAAAGTAATATCCTGTCTCTTATCTCTCTCTCTCTGCTCCCCTCTGTGAATCTCTGTCTGAATTACAGCAGCACCCTCTCCAACTCAATCTCTATATCTGTCTCTGTACCTCTATCTGCTCCCCTCTCTGTGAATCATTCTGTCTGAATTACAGCAGCACCCTCTCCAACTCAATCTCTATATCTGTCTCTGTACCTCTATCTGCTCCCCTCTCTGTGAATCTCTCTGTCTGAATTACAGCAGCACCCTCTCCAACTCAATCTCTATATCTGTCTCTGTACCTCTATCTGCTCCCCTCTCTGTGAATCATTCTGTCTGAATTACAGCAGCATTCTCTCTATCTCCACCTGGAAATCTGTCTCTTATCTCTGTCTGTCTCTGCTCTCTTGTGGGGGACGGGCCAGATCAGGGGTTTGCTGTTCACCAGCAGCGAAGGCTCAGGGACACAGCGGACGGGGGACAGAGAATGTTGAAAGGGGGAAGAGTGTGTAACACAGGGACTTGTCCAGAGCCAGAGGTTATTAGACAGAGAGGGAAGGGGCTGGTTGGGGGAGTGGAGGCTGTTGTACAGGATGGGGGAATATTATAACACAGGCTGTCCAGAGTCAGGGGTTATTAGAGAAAGGGGGCAATGGAGGAGGGGGTGGGGGCAGAATCAGACATGGGGTGTGTTGTACAGGATGGGGGGGGGTGCGGGGATATTATAAGACAGGCTGCTCAGTATCAGGGGAATTAGTCATTTGAAGGTTAATGTTTAAAATGGGCAGATTCCACATCCAACTGGACCAGGAGCTGTTTATAGGGGGGAGTGGAGGGGGATTGATTGGGGAGGGGGGGATCAGTAATTAGAAAGGGGGGGGTTCAGTCAGTCTAGGGGCTGTTCACAGGGAGGGAGCGGAAATTTACCAGGGCGAGGGCAGGAGAGGGAACTTAGAGGGATTGGGTGCTGAGACAGATGTTTAAAATCTGTGTTTAGTGTAGGGTACAGTTTAAAACCTCTGTTTAGTGTAGGGTACAGTTTAAAATCTGTGTTTAGTGTAGGGTACAGTTTAAAATCAGTGTTTAGTTTAGGGGACAGTTTAAAATCAGTGTTTAGTGTAGGGTACAGTTTAAAATCAGTGTTTAGTGTAGGGTACAGTTTAAAATCTGTGTTTAGTGTAGGGTACAGTTTAAAATCTGTGTTTAGTGTAGGGTACAGTTTAAAATCTGTGTTTAGTGGAGGGTACAGTATAAAATCTGTGTTTAGTGTAGGGTACAGTTTAAAATCTGTGTTTAGTGTAGCGTACAGTTTAAAACCTCTGTTTAGTGTAGGGTACAGTTTAAAACCTCTGTTTAGTGTAGGATACAGTTTAAAGCCTCTGTTTAGTGTAGGGTACAGTTTAAAACCTCTGTTTAGTGTAGGATACAGTTTAAAATCTCTGTTTAGTGTAGGGTACAGTTTAAAATCTGTGTTTAGTGTAGCGTACAGTTTAAAACCTCTGTTTAGTGTAGGGTACAGTTTAAAATCTGTGTTTAGTGTAGGGTACAGTTTAAAATCTCTGTTTAGTGTAGGGTACAGTTTAAAATCTCTGTTTAGTGTAGGGTACAGTTTAAAATCTGTGTTTAGTGTAGGGTACAGTTTAAAATCTGTGTTTAGTGTAGGGTACAGTTTAAAATCTGTGTTTAGTTTAGGGTACAGTTTAAAATCTGTGTTTAGTGTAGGGTACAGTTTAAAATCTCTGTTTAGTGTAGGGTACAGTTTAAAAGCTCTGTTTAGTGTAGGGTACAGTTTAAAATCTGTGTTTAGTGTAGGGTACAGTATAAAATCTGTGTTTAGTGTAGGGTACAGTTTAAAATCTCTGTTTAGTGTAGGGTACAGTTTAAAATCTGTGTTTAGTGTAGGGTACAGTTTAAAATCTGTGTTTAGTGTAGGGTACAGTTTAAAATCTCTGTTTAGTGTAGGGTACAGTTTAAAATCTGTGTTTAGTGTAGGGTACAGTTTAAAATCTCTGTTTAGTGTAGGGTACAGTTTAAAATCTGTGTTTAGTGTAGGGTACAGTTTAAAATCTCTGTTTAGTGTAGGGTACAGTTTAAAAGCTCTGTTTAGTGTAGGGTACAGTTTAAAATCTGTGTTTAGTGTAGGGTACAGTATAAAATCTGTGTTTAGTGTAGGGTACAGTTTAAAATCTCTGTTTAGTGGGGGGTCTTTGAGGAATTTGGGATTCAGAGATTCAGCAGCAGGGACTGAGGGAGGGAATTGGGGAAAATCGAGAGGGATTTGGGAAAAGGGGCTTAGAGGGGGATTTCTAGGGGTTTGAGGGATACAGGAGGGATCTGGGAGGGGCAGTGACTCACAAGTGGGGCAATTAAAAGATGTAGTTTGGGGCTCAGACAGATTGGAGGGGGTGGGATAGGAGAGGGAGCAGGATTGGAGGGGCAGAGGGATGGGCAAGTGTGGGGGGGTCAATTCAGGGGGATTCTAGAAGAATCATCGGGGGGGGGGAATAAACTGTAGAGAGTCTGAGGGGGAGTTAGCAGAAGGGGATGAGTCAGAGTTGGGGGGGTGCAGACGGAGGGGGGCTTAGGAATTGGGGCAGGAGCTTGGGAGATCCAGGGGGATCAGAGTCAGATTGGCGGTGGGTGTCGGGAGAGAGATTGAGGGGAAGGGGGGGCTGCTTAGAGTCAGATTAAAGGAGATCAGGCAGAGGGACAGGGAATCAGGCCGGAGAAACAGGAATGTTGGGGGGGAGGAAATTGAGGGAATTAGGAGAGATCGAGGGATCAGAGGGATACCGGGGAGTTGGAGCTCAGAGGGATGTGGCGGTGGGTGTGTTTGAGCAGGGTGGGGAGAAGATTGGGCAGAGAGGATCGGGAGGGGGCCAGAGAGGTGGGGCATTAAAAAGGGGGGGCACTCAAATGGGGGGGGCCAGTAAAGGGGGGCCATTAAAAAAGGTGGGGCCGTAAAAAGGAGGGCCAGCCAAAAGGGCCATTAAAAAGGGGGGCCAGTAAAGGGAGCCATTAAAAAGGGGAGCATTAAAAGAGGGGGCCATTAAAAAGGGGAGGCCTGTAAAAAAGGGGGGGGCCATTAAAAAGGGGGGGCCACCAAAAAAGGGGGGGGCCTGTAAAAAAAAAGGGGGGGGCCTGTAAAAAAAAGGGGGGCCACCAAAAAAGGGGGGCCTGTAAAAAAAAAAGGGGGGCAAGCCAAAAGGGGGGCCACCAAAAAAAGGGGGGCCATTAAAAAGGGGGGGCCACCCAAAAAAAGGGGGGCCACCCAAAAAAAGGGGGGCCAGCCAAAAGGGGGCCACCAAAAAAAGGGGGGCCATTAAAAAGGGGGGGCCACCCAAAAAAGGGGGGCCACCCAAAAAAAGGGGGGCCAGCCAAAAGGGGGCCACCAAAAAAGGGGGGCCTGTAAAAAAAAAAGGGGGGCAAGCCAAAAGGGGGGCCACCAAAAAAGGGGGGGCCACCCAAAAAAAGAGGGGCCAGCAAAAAAGGGGGGCCAGCAAAAAAGGGGGCCATTAAAAAGGGGGGGCCACCCAAAAAAAGGGGGGCCAGCAAAAAAAGGGGGGCCACCCAAAAAAAGGGGGGCCAGCAAAAAAAGGGGGGCCAGCAAAAAAAGGGGGGCCAGCAAAAAAAGGGGGGCCAGCAAAAAAGGGGGGCCATTAAAAAGGGGGGGGGCACCCAAAAAAAGGGGGGCCAGCAAAAAAAGGGGGGCCATTAAAAAGGGGGGGCCACCCAAAAAAAGGGGGGGCAGCAAAAAAAGGGGGTGCACCAAAAAAGGGGGGGGCACCAAAAAAAGGGGGGGGCCACCAAAAAAAGGGGGGGCACCAAAAAAAGGGGGCCATTAAAAAGGGGGGCCACCAAAAAAAGGGGGGCCACCAAAAAAGGGGGGGGCCACCAAAAAAAGGGGGGGCCACCCAAAAAAGGGGGCCATTAAAAAGGGGGGCCACCCAAAAAAAGGGGGGCCATCAAAAAAGGGGGGGCCACCAAAAAAAGGGGGCCATTAAAAAGGGGGGGCCACCCAAAAAAAGGGGGGCCACCCAAAAAAAGGGGGGCCACCCAAAAAAGGGGGGCCACCCAAAAAAAGGGGGGCCATCAAAAAAGGGGGGGCCACCAAAAAAAGGGGGCCACCCAAAAAAAGGGGGGCCATTAAAAAGGGGGGCCACCAAAAAAGGGGGGGGCCACCAAAAAAAGGGGGCCACCAAAAAAAGGGGGGCCACCAAAAAAAGGGGGGCCACCAAAAAAAGGGGGGGGCCACCAAAAAAAGGGGGGGCCACCCAAAAAAGGGGGGCCACCCAAAAAAAGGGGGCCACCCAAAAAAAGGGGGGGCCATCAAAAAAGGGGGGCCACCAAAAAAGGGGTGCACCAAAAAAGGGGGGGGGCACCAAAAAGGGGGTGCACCAAAAAAGGGGGTGCACCAAAAAAGGGGGGGCCACCAAAAAAGGGGGCCATTAAAAAGGGGGGCCAGCAAAAAAAGGGGGTGCACCAAAAAAGGGGGGGCCAGCAAAAAAAGGGGGCCATTAAAAAGGGGGGGCCAGCAAAAAAAAGGGGCCTGTAAAAAAAGGGGGCCACCAAAAAAGGGGGGCCATTAAAAGGGGGAAAAAAAGGACAGAGAGGGAAAAAAAGGACAGAGGGAAAAAAAGGACAGAGAGGGAAAAAAAGGACAGAGAGGGAAAAAAAGGACAGAGAGGGAAAAAAAGGACAGAGAGGGAAAAAAAGGACAGAGAGGGAAAAAAAGACAGAGAGGGAAAAAAAGGACAGAGAGGGAAAAAAAGACAGAGAGGGAAAAAAGACAGAGGGGGAAAAAAAAGACAGAGAGGGAAAAAAGACAGAGGGAAAAAAGACAGAGGGAAAAAAAGACAGAGAGGGAAAAAAAGACAGAGGGAAGATTGAGAGAGAAAAATAAAGATTGAGAGAGAGAAATAAAGATTGAGAGAGAAAAATAAAGATTGAGAGAGAAAAATAAAGATTGAGAGAGAAAAATAAAGATTGAGAGAGAAAAATAAAGATTGAGAGAGAAATAAAGATTGAGAGAAAAATAAAGATTGAGAGAGAGAAATAAAGATTGAGAGAGAAAAATAAAGATTGAGAGAGAGAAATAAAGATTGAGAGAGAGAAATAAAGATTGAGAGAGAGAAATAAAGATTGAGAGAGAGAAAGATAAAGATTGAGAGAGAGAGAAATAAAGATTGAGAGAAATAAAGATTGAGAGAGAAAAATAAAGATTGAGAGAGAGAAATAAAGATTGAGAGAGAGAAAGATAAAGATTGAGAGAGAGAGAAATAAAGATTGAGAGAAATAAAGATTGAGAGAGAAAAATAAAGATTGAGAGAGAAAAATAAAGATTGAGAGAGAGAAATAAAGATTGAGAGAGAGAAATAAAGATTGAGAGAGAGAAATAAAGATTGAGAGAGAGAAATAAAGATTGAGAGAGAGAAATAAAGATTGAGAGAAAAATAAAGATTGAGAGAGAGAAATAAAGATTGAGAGAGAAAAATAAAGATTGAGAGAGAAATAAAGATTGAGAGAAAAATAAAGATTGAGAGAGAGAAATAAAGATTGAGAGAGAAAAATAAAGATTGAGAGAGAGAGAAATAAAGATTGAGAGAGAGAAATAAAGATTGAGAGAGAGAAATAAAGATTGAGAGAGAGAAATAAAGATTGAGAGAGAGAAAGATAAAGATTGAGAGAGAGAGAAATAAAGATTGAGAGAAATAAAGATTGAGAGAGAAAAATAAAGATTGAGAGAGAGAAATAAAGATTGAGAGAGAGAAAGATAAAGATTGAGAGAGAGAGAAATAAAGATTGAGAGAAATAAAGATTGAGAGAGAAAAATAAAGATTGAGAGAGAAAAATAAAGATTGAGAGAGAGAAATAAAGATTGAGAGCGAGAAATAAAGATTGAGAGAGAGAAATAAAGATTGAGAGAGAGAAATAAAGATTGAGAGAGAGAAATAAAGATTGAGAGAGAGAAATAAAGATTGAGAGAGAGAAATAAAGATTGAGAGAGAGAAATAAAGATTGAGAGAGAGAAATAAAGATTGAGAGAGAGAAATAAAGATTGAGAGAGAGAAATAAAGATTGAGAGAGAAAGATAAAGATTGAGAGAGAGAGAAATAAAGATTGAGAGAGAGAAATAAAGATTGAGAGAGAGAAATAAAGATTGAGAGAGAGAAATAAAGATTGAGAGAGAGAAATAAAGATTGAGAGAGAAAGATAAAGATTGAGAGAGAAAGATAAAGATTGAGAGAGAGAGAAATAAAGATTGCGAGAAATAAAGATTGAGAGAGAAAAATAAAGATTGAGAGAGAGAAATAAAGATTGAGAGAGAGAAATAAAGATTGAGAGAGAGAAATAAAGATTGAGAGAGAGAAATAAAGATTGAGAGAGAGAAATAAAGATTGAGAGAGAGAAATAAAGATTGAGAGAGAGAGAAAGATAGAGAGAGAGAAATAAAGATTGAGAGAGAAATAAAGATTGAGAGAGAGAAATAAAGATTGAGAGAGAGAAATAAAGATTGAGAGAGAAAAATAAAGATTTAGAGAGAAAAATAAAGATTGAGAGAGAAAAATAAAGATTGAGAGAGAGAAATGAAGATTCAGAGAGATAGATAGATTGAGAGAGAGAAATAAAGATTGAGAGAGAAAGATAGATTGAGAGAGAGAGAAAGATAGATTGAGAGAGAGAGAAAGATAGATTGAGAGAGAGAGAAAGATAGATTGAGAGAGAGAAAGATAGATTGAGAGAGAGAAATAAAGATTGAGAGAGAGAAATAAAGATTGAGAGAGAGAAATAAAGATTGAGAGAGAAAGATAAAGATTGAGAGAGAGAGAAATAAAGATTGAGAGAGAGAAATAAAGATTGAGAGAGAGAAATAAAGATTGAGAGAGAGAAATAAAGATTGAGAGAGAGAAATAAAGATTGAGAGAGAAAGATAAAGATTGAGAGAGAAAGATAAAGATTGAGAGAGAGAGAAATAAAGATTGCGAGAAATAAAGATTGAGAGAGAAAAATAAAGATTGAGAGAGAGAAATAAAGATTGAGAGAGAGAAATAAAGATTGAGAGAGAGAAATAAAGATTGAGAGAGAGAAATAAAGATTGAGAGAGAGAAATAAAGATTGAGAGAGAAAGATAAAGATTGAGAGAGAGAGAAATAAAGATTGAGAGAGAGAAATAAAGATTGAGAGAGAGAAATAAAGATTGAGAGAGAGAAATAAAGATTGAGAGAGAGAAATAAAGATTGAGAGAGAAAGATAAAGATTGAGAGAGAAAGATAAAGATTGAGAGAGAGAGAAATAAAGATTGCGAGAAATAAAGATTGAGAGAGAAAAATAAAGATTGAGAGAGAGAAATAAAGATTGAGAGAGAGAAATAAAGATTGAGAGAGAGAAATAAAGATTGAGAGAGAGAAATAAAGATTGAGAGAGAGAAATAAAGATTGAGAGAGAGAGAAAGATAGAGAGAGAGAAATAAAGATTGAGAGAGAAATAAAGATTGAGAGAGAGAAATAAAGATTGAGAGAGAGAAATAAAGATTGAGAGAGAAAAATAAAGATTTAGAGAGAAAAATAAAGATTGAGAGAGAAAAATAAAGATTGAGAGAGAGAAATGAAGATTCAGAGAGATAGATAGATTGAGAGAGAGAAATAAAGATTGAGAGAGAAAGATAGATTGAGAGAGAGAGAAAGATAGATTGAGAGAGAGAGAAAGATAGATTGAGAGAGAGAGAAAGATAGATTGAGAGAGAGAGAAAGATAGATTGAGAGAGAGAAAGATAGATTGAGAGAGAGAAATAAAGATTGAGAGAGAGAAATAAAGATTGAGAGAGAGAAATAAAGATTGAGAGAGAGAAATAAAGATTGAGAGAGAGAAATAAAGATTGAGAGAGAGAAATAAAGATTGAGAGAGAGAAAGATAGATTGAGAGAGAAAGATAGATTGAGAGAGAGGGAGAAAGATAGATTGAGAGATAGAAAGATTGAGAGAGGGAGAGAAAGATTGAGAGAGGGAGAGAGAAAGACACAAAGTGAAGAGGTTCATACTCACCATCGCACATCTTTTCCCTCGGTGATCTCTCCAACTCCTTCCATCCCCTCTCCCATGGTGGGGGAGACAGATCCTGGGCCAGGGGCTTTGTGCTGGGTAAAGGGGAGGGGGGTTAAAATCTCAGAGCTGGAACTCCATGCTGCACACACACTGACTCACTCACTCACACAGACACAGCTTACCTGATACTTACCCAGCCACATGGAGACAGAGACAGAACAATGGATCCCCAGCCTTTTTATAACCTCACTGAGTCCCACACAAACTGTCCACACCTCCCCAATCAAACCCCATCCAACCACATCTCCTACACCTCACCTGGACACACCTCCTCCAGGTATGGCCCAGTCCAACAGCAGCCTGTCTCTGAGTGTGTGGGGGGGTTGTGTGTGTGTGTGGGTTAGTGAGCACCAGGTAAATGGTTTATTCCAAGGCTCTCTCCCCTCCCCCCCCCCCCATCCCAGCTCCACATCACCAGCACTGGGAGCTGGGAGAAGGTGGATTTAAAGTAACTCTCAGCTCTGCACTGCCAGAGAGGCCAGGTCTGAATGTGGATTGTACAACTTGTTCACCCAGGGCTCCATCACCTACAGGTTTGCCCCCTTTACTGATTCCTGCAAACTTCCCTTTCCCTTCAGTTGCTTGAACTGAAACAATTTCTTGCAAAGTTATTTGTTGCCTCATTTACTAATTCCAGTCCTGAATTACAATGTAATCTGTCTGTTGTGTGTCCGGGTGTCTGAATGTGTGTGTGTGCTCTGAGCTTAATGACTCACCACAGATCAGAGCTGCAAAAAGCAGATTCTTTTTATTTAAACATTACAAGCAGTGTCTGGAGGGGGGGAGGGGAGGAGGGAAAGAATCAGAGTGAAGTTTCTGTCTGCTCACTGCTGTAAATGTGTCTTTAACCATCAGCTCTGCAGACAGACTGATACAGGATTTGAAACTCTGTCAGCTGGACCCAGAAAGATGTCTGTGGCCTGAGAATTGGAACAAACCAGGTGGTCAGGATCCAGGAAAGCTGGAAGGGAAATATCAAGTCAAATATCAGTCTAGGGGCTGTTCACAGGGAGTAGGAGACAAGCCGGGCCATCCCACCTCTCCCGTGGGGAGGCCACGGCACACTGACCCAGAGGATGTGGCACCAACCCAAAACTTCCCACCCCCGGGTTTTTCACGCCTCTTTTACCCCTCATCGAGCTTCTCAGCACAAAACAGCCCCTTAAATTGCCCAGAAATCACTCAGACCCAACTTGGCATCTTTCAAGATGGCATCTCATGACCCTGAGATGCCATCTTGGTTTCAGCCCCTCCACCTGATCAGGTGCCAACTGCAGTTGCTTATTTCCAGAGCCGGGGTACTGCACTAGATCTCTCTCAATGTTCCGCAGTGTTAGTTTTCAAGATACAATTTGGTACATCTGGTGATTTGTCACTTTGTCCCTAAAAGGAGGGCCAGGTATTGGCACCCTGACTATCAGTTGACACTAGTCCACTCCTGCGGCCCACCATTCCCGTGGCAGTTGGGCACACGCAATGGCAGTGTGTGCCTGAGGTTTGCCCAAGCTTTATACCACGCTGACACTATTGTCACTACATTGTTTCCTCAACAGACAGACTCCCTCTTTAAAGAAGGTCTTGAGAGGGTGACCAATTTTTGTTTTCTGTTTCTCATAGGAGCCGTGATCAAACAGAGTGGCCAGGACATCTCCCCATGCCATCGCATATTCAGAGAAACAGCTGCCTGACATCTGCGTCCAAGAAACAGACCGGATCCGAGTTGAGAAAGTGAGTTAGATTTGAATGTGTCCTTGGTACGTGGCTGACAATGCCTGGGTTCGTCCATCGTGGCAAAGTGCCTTGCTCGACCACAGCAGCCTGTCTGATAAAGGGACTTATTGTGTTAATAAAGATGATGAATGGGATGGATAGGATAGAGGTGGAGAGACTGTTCCTGCTCAAAAAAGACAGTAGGACTAGGGGGCACAGCCTCAAGATAAAGGGGGGGCGTTTTAGAACAGAGTTGAGGAGGAACTTCTTCACTCAAAGGGTGGTGAATCTCTGGAATTCTCTGCCCGTTGAAGTGGTGGAGGCTGCCTCGCTAAATATTTTTAAGAAACGGGTTGATGGGTTTTTGATAAGAGAAGGGACTAAGGGTTATGGGGAGAGGGCGGGAAGGTGGAACTGAGCCACGACAGATCAGCCATGATCTTATTGAATGGCGGGGCAGGCTCGAAGGGCCAGATGGCCCACTCCTGCTCCTATTTCTTATGTTCTTATGTTCTTAATCATTACTCCTAAGCCTGGGGATGAGATCAGTATATGGACTCCCCATACCGATTCCCTTTACTGATACCCTGCTCACTTTCTGTTTTCAGCGCTGCTGGGACATCGCCTTGGGCCCGCTGAAACAGCTGCCCATGAATCTGTTCATCATGTACGTGGCTGGCAGCACCATCTCCATCCACCTACCATGATGGTGTGCATGATGGCCTGGAGATCCATATCGACCTTGATGTCCATGTCATCAAGTGAGCATTGTATTGAATCTGCAGCTGAGAAGTCTATTCACTGTGGTCCATGTAGGTACCAATGTCATAGGCAGGACATAGAAGAATGTTAGTATGAGGACCTAGGTAACACATTCTGAAGCAGGACCTCAACGTTCATACCGTGGATAATCACCTTAACTACTTACGAATTATTTTAGGACAAATCAGATCAGAGAGATGGATGAGTGACTCAAAGACTGGAGTGGGTAGCAGGTGGGGGTTGGGGGGGTGGGGGGTAGGGGAGGTGGGGGGCGGGTGGGTTCTGGTTCATGGGGCACTGACACCAGTACCGTGGAAAACATTTTAAAACTAAATAGGAGACAGGGAATCAAATTTTGGGTACGGAATCAAAAATTTATAGAAATAACTGGATGAAGGGATGGTTGGCAAATTTGCCGTTGACACAAAGATAGATGGGAAAGTCAATTGTGATGACGTACGGAGGGTTCAAAACGACAGAAATGTTAAGTGAGTGGGAAGTAACTGACAAATGGAGTAGAATGTGGATAAATGTGAGATTGTTCATTTCAGCAGGAAGAATGAAAAAGAAGCATTTTGTCTAAATGGTGAGAGGTTGCAGCCAATTTCCTTTTAAACTTACTATTAAACCTGCTTCTAGCACCTGTCAGGTTGTGCATTGCAGATCATATGATAGTGTAAAAAAATCTGCTTATCACCCCCTTCAATTCTGTTGTCAATTATATTAAATCTCTGTGTCCTCTGCTTAAGGTCTAGATCGTAATAACTGAGGGAGGTTTAGGACAGAGATTACTGATACAAGGCCCAGATTGTAATAACTGAGAGAGGTTCAGGGCAGAGTTTACTGATACAAGTCCCAGATTGTAATAACTGAGAGAGGTTCAGGGCAGAGTTTACTGATACACAGCCCAGATTGTAATAACTGAGAGAGGTTTTGGGCAGAGATTACTGATACAAGGCCCAGATTGTAATAACTGAGAGAGGTTTAGGGCAGAGATTACTGCTACAAGGCCCAGATTGTAATAACTGAGAGAGGTTCAGGGCAGAGTTTACTGATACATAGCCCAGATTGTAATAACTGAGAGAGGTTTAGGGCAGAGATTACTGATACGAGGCCCAGATTGTAATAACTGAGAGAGGTTTTGGGCAGAGATTACTGATACAGAGACACTGGGAACCTTTTCAACTGGAAACTTCAGCTTCTCACATTCACCCCCTGTGTTCAGTCATTGTTTAATAGACAACCTCTGTAGTGAAATCAGAAACAACTTGTTCACATTAAAGGGGATGGGAATCTGAACCATTCTGCTCAAAAAGCTCTGCTCGCCTTGAAATTTCAATTGAAATGTTCAAGATGAGAATTTATAGATACAAGTCATGTTGTATGTGGAACGCTCATGATGCCACAATAACATCAGTACAGACATGTTTTCCCCTCAATTCACTAACTCCCAGTGTGATTCAGTATTTTGTTACAAAATTCCTCTGAAGGACCTTGGGATGTTTTATTGCAATAAACGTGTTATATAAATATGAGTTGTTACTGATCCCAGCAGTCAGTTTGTGCACAGTAAGATTCCACAAACAGCAACAACTGATCAATCCATGGTGATGTTAGTTCAAACACAAATGTTGGTCCTGCTGCACTGTGAAACAGTGGGTTAGCGCTGCTGTCTCACCGCCAGGGACCCGGGTTCGATTCCCAGGGGCACGGTGACACAGTGGGTTAGACACTACTGTCTCACAGCGCCAGGGACCCTGGTTCGATTCCTGGGGGCACGGTGACACAGTGGGTTAGCACTGCTGTCTCATAGCGCCAGGGACCCGGGTTCTGTTCCGGCCTGTTTGTGTGGAGTCTGCACATTCTCCCCATGTCTGCGTGGATGTCCTCTGGATTTCCTCCCAAATTCTGAAAGATGTGCTGGTTTGGTACATTATCCCGAATAGGTACTGGACAGTCGATACTCAGGGAGTTTCATACTAACTTCATTGCAATGTTAAGGTAAGCCTTTCTTGTGACGAATAAATTAAACTTTATAGATCAGTCAATGTTGAAGGGATTCCAGGATCTGAATGGTTCACACCTGTTGCTGTCTTTGTCACTTGTTTCTGTATTTAGTGGTTATCGCGTTTGCCTAACACGTGAATGGTCCTCCTTCAAAAGCAGGCAGAAGCATTCATTTAGTGAGGGAAATCTGCATAATTTCAGTTTGTTACTGAACATAATCTGAAACTCGATGTTGCAGCCATATACACCTTCTCAGTTTTCTAAATAAAAACCTTTTGTTGATGTTTTGTTTGCACTTCAGCCCCACATTCCTGATCTACGTGCACCCAGTGTGTGTGGGGGAGGGGGGTGGGGGGAGGACCTTCTCCTGGCTCAGACACAGAGCAGTTTCACAATGGTGCAGGGTTTCAGCCAATGAGGGAGACCCAGGCTCAGGCCCGCCCCTCATTCTCTCCAATTGGTTGGAGGACCAGATGCTCCTGTACAGTCCTCCAGCCCCGCCTCCTCTTTCTATTAGTCCGGAGCTGCCATCAATCACATAGGCATTGTGACCTGTCAGTGACTGAACATGTGCCATCCACCCGGCCAGCCTGAGGCAGATAGAACAGTTTCTACAGCGCAGAGGATTGTGGACAATCTGGCTGCCATTAGAGATGGACAGTCTTTGTTTGAATCTGGGAAAGTGAGGATGAGATCCTGCCACAGGGCATCACAGTGGATAGGATTACTGTCTCACAGCACCAGGGACCCGTGTTCAATTCCGGCCTTGGGTCATTATCTGTATCGAGTTTGCACATTCTCCCCGTGTCTGCATGCATTTCCTCTGGATGCTCTGGTTTCCTCCTACAGTAAAAAGTCTGACAACACCAGGTTTTAGTCCAACCTATTTATTTGATAATATACTCACAAGCTTTCGAGGGGACTGCCTCTTCGTCAGGTGAATGGAGAGTTCTGGCCTCAGACAGAGCATTTAAAGCACAGACAGTTGAGAGATTACTGATTCGAATGCGAATCCTCCTACAGTCCATAGATGCACAGGTTAGGTTGATTGGCCATTCAAAATTGAGCCTAGTGTCAGGGGATTAGTATTAGAGAGAGGTCATTCCTCTGCTCTGAGTGTGGGAAGGGATTCACTGAGTTAAGCAACCTAATGACATACCAATGCATGGGGTTGTGGGGATAAGGTCTGGTTGGTGCAGATTCGATGGGCAGAATGGCCTCCTGCACTGTAGGAATTCTCATACGAGTTAGGAGCAGGCCACCCAGCTTTTTGAGGCTATTCCATTGTTCAATATGATCGTGGCTGATCTGATTATAACCCTAACCCCACTTTCTTCCTCCCCTCCCCAACCTCCCTATAGAGTATAAAACCCAAGTTCCAGCTCCGACCATTCACACCGTGTGATGATAGTTCACGTCCATCCTGACCTCTGTCAATATGTCAGTAACAAACCCACACACCATTGTTTGTTAGTTTCACATATCAAATATTTAATAGCGTCAGGGTAACACCTGGAAAGTGAGAACAATAGCAGTTTACGTGGGTAAGTTTGGCGATCAGCAATTTGGGGTTGATGACCAATTGTTACATAAGAACATAAGAAATAGGAGCAGGAGTAGGCCATCTGGCCCTTCGAGCCTGCCCCGCCATTCAATAAGATCATGGCTTACAGCAGAGAGGGTGTCCATCCAGCCCTTTGTGAGCACATGGTGGATCTGACGGACAAGATGGACATGAAGGGATATGAGAAAGAAACGAGGGGAAGATGTGGGGTTCAGGGGAAGCCGTTCAGTCCAATGGGCTAGTGGAAGGGAGGAAGCAGCAGAGGCAGCTGATCAGATTGTCTCAATCTTAGTGACAGAGGAACTCCATGAAATCCTCACACTTATTGTTGGAGGTGAGGACGGAGGAGACAGGGGAGGGGAGAGACCTGACGACGTCGGAGTTAGTAAAAAGAATACAAGTTTATTTGATGCAAAGTTGATTTATTTGACTTTTAGCAAGATGATCAGCCCCTATAGCTAGGGTGGGGTTTACTGACATGAATGTGCTTGTCCGTTTTTCTATATGCCGCCCCATTTTTTAAAAGACTAAGCTAGTCCCAATTGCCTGCATTTGGCCCATATCCCTTGATAGCAATCTTACTCGTAACAGTCTAAATGTTTTTCAAAAGACAAAATTGCACCCGCCTCTACTACTACCTCTGGCAATTTGTTCCAGACACTCACCATGCTGTGTCTGAAAAGTCACCCCTCTGGACCCTTTTGTATCTCTCCCCTCTCATCTTAAACCTATGGCCTCTAGTTTTAGACTTCCCCACCTTTGGAAAAAGATATTGACTATCGAGCTGATCTATGCCCCTCATTATTTTATAAATTTCTATAAGATCACCCCTAAGCCTCCTATGCACCAGAGGAAAAACATCCCAGTCTATCCAGTGTCTCTTTATAACTCAAACCATCAAGTCCCAGAAGCATTCTAATAAATCTTTTCTGCATTCTTTCTAGTTTAATAATATCCTGCCTATAATAAGGTGACCAGAACTGTGTGCAGTATTACAAGTGGTCTTACCAAAGTCTTGTGCAACTTCAACAAGACGTCCCAACTCCTGTATTCAATGTTCTGACTAATGAAACCAAGCATGCTGAATGCCTTCTTCACCACCCTGTCCATCTGTGACTCCACTTTCAATGAGCTATGAACATGTACCCCTAGATCTCTTTGTTCTACAACTCTCCCCAATTCACTACCATTAACTAAGGCCTACCCTGGTTCGATCTATCAAAATGCATCACCTCGCATTAAATTAAATTCCATCTGTCAATCGTCAGCCCACTGGCCCATTTGATCAAGAACCACTGCAATCCGAACTAACCTTCTTCACTGTCCACTAAGCCACTCACCTTGGTGTTATCTGCAAACTTAGTAATCATGCCTCCTAAATTCTCATCCAAATCATTAATACAAATGACAAATAACAGTGGACCCAGCACTGATCCCTGAGGCACACCGCTGGTCACAGGCTTCCAGTTTGAAAAACAACTCTCTACATCTACCCTCTGGTTTCTGTCATCAAGCTAATTTTGCATCCATTTAACTACCTCACATTGGATCCCGTGAGATTTAATCTTATGCAACAATCTACTATGTGGTATCTTATCCAAGGCCTTGCTAAAGTTCATGTAGACAACATCAACTGCACTGCCCTCATTTATCTTCTTGGTTACCCCTTCAAAAACCTCAAACTTCTGAGACATGATTTTCCACTCTCAAAGCCATGCTGACTGTCCCTAATCAGTCCTTGCCTCTCTAAATGCCTGTAGATTCTGTCTCTCAGAATACCTTCTACCAGCGTACCCACTACAGATGTGAGGCTCTTTAAAGTGCATCAAGGTAGAGAAATCCCCAGGGCCTAATGAAGTGTATCCCAGGACATTGTGGGAGGCTAGGGAGGAAATTGCAGGTTCCCTAGCAGAGATATTTGAACTGACATCCACAGGTGAGGTGCCTGAAGATTGGAGGGTGGCAAATATTGTGCCTTTGTTTAAAAACAGGGAAGCAAAGTTGTGAGACCGGCCAGTTAAGCAGAAAGAAACTCACTGACCCTCCCACTTCAACTGTCAGAGTGGACATATTTCAGTGCTGGATGTGATTAACAGCAGCAATAACAGCAGAATCCAATGATTGTAATCAATTATGAACTCGCTGGTGTCTCAACAGGGTAGATGACTGAGTGAATCCTTTCCCACAGTCAGAGCAGGTGAATGGTCTCTCCCCAGTGTGGACTCGTTGGTGTCTTCTCAGGTTGGACAAATCTCGGAACTGCTTCCCACAATCAGAGCAGGTGAATGGTCTCTCCCCAGTGTGAACTCGCTGGTGTTTTTGCAGAGTGGATGAATCTTTGAATTTCTTTGCGCACACTGTGCAGATGAACGGCTTCTCCTCAGTGTGAATTCGTTGGTGTGTCAGCAGATGGGTTGAATTTTTGAATCCTTTCCCACAGTCAGAACAGATGAATGACCTCTCCTTGGTATGAACCTGTTGGTGTCGCATCAGGTTGGATAACCATCTAAACCTTCTCGCGCAGAGAGAGCAGCTGAATTGTTTCTGCTCAGTGTGAACTCGCTGGTGTGTCTGCAGGTTGGATGACTGAGTGAATCCCTTTCCACACTGAGAGCAGGTAAACGGCCTCTCCCCAGTGTGAGCTCGCTGGTGTGTCAGCAAATCGGATAACTGATTGAATCTCTTCCCACACTCAGAGCAGCTAAATGGCCTCTCCCCAGTGTGAATTCGCTGGTGTGTCTGCAGGTTGGATAACTGAGTGAATCCTTTCCCACACTCAGAGCAAGCAAATGGCCTCTCCCCAGAGTGAACTCGCTGATGTATCTTCAGGGTGGATGAATGTTTGAAACTTTTCCCACATGCTGTGCAGGTGAATGGCCTTTCCTTCATGTGAATTCGCTGGTGTGTCAGCAGGTGGGATGAATTTGTGAATCCCTTCCCACAATCAGAGCAGGTAAACGGCCGCTCCCCGGTGTGAATACGTCGATGAGTTTCTAGTTTTGAGGGGGTTATGAATCTCTTTCCACAGTCCTCACATTTCCACGGTTTCTCCGTGGTGTAGGTGTCCTCGTGTCTCTCCATGTTCAACAATCAAATTAAGTTTCCGCACACAGGACACACATAGGGTCTTTCCCGGCTCCAAATGGGAATGTTTCTTCAAGCTGTGTAACTGGTTAAGGCAGGAACAATCAGTTCAAAGTACGTGTGCTGATGCTTTTCTAGTCACACTGACAATTAATAACTGATGAAGCTGATAGAGCAGACAATTATTTCTCCATCTAGATTCAAAAGCCACTGATCTTCACTTTGCAATGAATCAACTGAATCTTTCAGATCCTGATGCAACGTTTGGTTTGAGATTTCTGGCTTAAATCCTCATTTCTAATATCTGTAAAAGAAGTTGACAAAAGTAATCAGCGTTAGTACAGGATAAACATTCAGAACAGACAATTCTAGTTTCTCTGGAGCATTTTTTCCCCCTTTCATTCCCCAAAAGCTGTAAGTTTCCATCTCACACATTGAGAGGCAATTCCCTAGTGGTATTATCGCTAGACTATTAATCCAAAATTCAGCTAATGTTTGGGGACCCAGGTTTGAATCCTGCCACGGTAAATGGTAGAATTTGAATTCAGTACAAACATGTGGAATTAAGAATCTATTGATGATTGTGAAACTATTGTAGATTGTCGGAAAACCCCATCACTAATGCTTTTTAGGGAAGGAAATCTGCCATCCTCACCTGGCATGGCCACCAAAGGCACAGTAATGTGCTGATTCACATTGGTTTACTGGGGCATTTCAGAGGGCAATCGGTTCAAGGGCACTGAGGGATGGGCAATAAATGCTGGCCAGCCAGCAATGATGTGGAGATGCCGGCGTTGGACTGGGGTAAATACAGTCAGACAATTCACAACACCAGGTTAAAAGTCCAACAGGATCATTTGGTAGCAAAAGCCAGCGATGCCCATGTCTCATGAATGAAGAAAAAATAACTCTCCTTCCATTCTCATTCTGCTGGATATAATATTGAGCCTCCACAGGCTGATTGACAGAGCTGGGCCAAACTTTCCAGAGTCTACAACCTCCCTAGATTCACTCCCGTTCCCTTTCATTGCAGCAAGTCAACAATTCCCCCAGAATGAGAAGAAATAGAAAGTATTTTACTTACAGATGTTGGCCTCTTTTAGGTATGGCTTGTTATCCAACTGACCAACAAAAGAGGACATTTCAGTCTGTCTGAAGTTCAATCTGCACTGTCACAAAGATCGCGCTCTGATTGGCTGGAGGGCCACAGTCCTTCCGGTCCTCCAACTCTTCCCATTGGTCAACAATTGAACGTGAAGGTCAGAGGGTGGGCTCTCCCCCGGAACATGCGCAGCTCCCCCTCTCCCTTGGACATGCGCAGTCCAGGGCCGTGGGGGAGGGGGAGATCACCGAGCGGCTTCTCGCTCTGGCCGGAGCCGCCAGCCGCTTGTCTGGAAACCTTGGCTCGAGGAGAGGCAGGGGGAGGGGAGCAATGGGTGGGGGCGGGGCTCCCGGGTCCGCGCAGGCCCCGGCCTGCGCACAGGGACCCGCAGCCGTCACCGCGGAGCAGTGATTCCTATTGGTTGTTTCAGTGATGGCTCCGTTGTGACGTCACAAAGCGGAAGTTGGTCAGTGACGATGTAATTTAAACAATGTCCGAGGTCACTACTTGTTGCTCAGATCCCCTTTTCAGCCCAGTGCAACTTGGAGCACACTGTTAATTCACCGGCTGCTGGGTTACAGGTCCCTCACAGCTCTTACCACAAGTTCATGATGAAATAATTTAAATAATGCCTGAAAACACTTTCCTTCTTGCTCTGACCCCTTTTTCAGTGCAGTGCTATTTGGAGTATACCATCAGTGCATTGACTCTTGGGTTGCAAATCCTTACAGTTCTTATCACAAATTTATGATGAAATAATTTAAACAATGCCTGAAAACACTTCTTCTTCATCAACTATCTACCACTGTTTCTTGATTGATTACAGCTTCGGGTATCTCAATCGCTGAACACCAGCCAGTCCTGGAATAAGTTTAATTCTAACTCATTCTAAGTAAATATTCTCACCCGGCCCTCTGTTGAGACTAAGCAGCTTTAATGGTTCATTGTAGCACAAACTGAGCAGTCATAGGAATGTGGTCAAGATAGTCCAGTCTCATCATGCCTCACATTCAATCTGCAGTCCTTCAGTTATGACAGTATATGTGCCTGTATGTAGCTGTCTTGGCTATTGTCAATCCCGACACTGCCAGTTTGAACGACTACAATGCGTGAGATGTAAATACACCCACCGTGTTGTTAGGGAGGCATTTCCAGCCACACATTCCAGATTTCCTCTGGACTATAGGTGGATACCAGATTGATACATTTCATTCAACCACACCCAAGCTGAGTTATTCAAATCTCTTTATTATACAGAACAATATATTCACAATATCTTTAACACAGAATTTGAACATTCCAGTTTTGATTTCAAGTATTAAGATATTCTGTTAGTTTTTTTTATTGTCGATGTCAGGCCTCTGTTGTTCTCCTTGGAGCAAAGGAGGTTGAGGGGAGATTTGATAGAGGTGGACAAAATTCTAACAGGTTTAGATAAGGTGGACAAAGAAAAGCTGTTCCTATTAGCTGATGGAAAAGGACGGGGTGGGGGTTGGGAGGCTGGGAACACAGATTTAAGGTTTTGGATCAGAGATACTGGGGAGGATGTGAGGAAGAATATTTTGATACAGTGAATTGTAATGACCTGGAACTCACTGCCTATGAGAGAGGAGGAAGTGGAGACAATAAACAATTACAAAGGAAATTGGATGGGCATTTGGGGGGTTTGAAACAGAAATGCTGACTACGTATCTCTGAACTTCCTAATACCCTGTCACTCTGTGATCCTTGTGAAATTTGAAACCAGGTGTTCGCAACAAGACTCAAAGAGCATCAGCTCACTGGAGGCAAAGTTGTGAGACCGGCCAGTCCAGCAGAAGGTTGTGAATCTGTGGAATTCCCTGCACAGTGAGCAGTTGAGGCTACCTCATTGAATGCTTTTAAGGCAAGGATAGATGAGATTTTAACAGTAAAGGGATTAAGGGCTATGCTGAGCAGGCAGGTAAGTGGAGTTGAGTCCACAAAAAGAACAGCCATGATCTTATTGAATGGCACAGCAGGCTCGAGGGGCCGGATGGCCCACTCCTGCTCCTAGTTCTTATGTTCTTAAAGTCACCCTCTGCCCCTCCCCAGTGACCAACTGTAAGAATGAAAAAAAAGCAGCTCTTGACATAAGACAGCAGAAACAATAACTGCAGAATCCCACCCCTGGAATCACTCATGGTGTCTCAGCAGGGCGGACAAAGTTCTTAATCCTTTCCCACACTGACAGCAGGTGAATGGCCTCTCCCCAGTGTGAACTTGCTGGTGTTGCAGCAGGCTGGATGAGTCAGTGAACCTCTTCCCACACTAACAGCAGATGTACAGCCTCTCCCCAGTGTGAACTTGCTTGTGTGACTGCAGGCTGGATGACCGAGTGAATCCCTTTCCACACTGAGAGCAGGTGAATGGCCTCTCCCCAGTGTGAACTCGCTGGTGTCTCTGCAAGTGGGTTAACTGAGTGAATCCAAATCCACACTGAGAGCAGATGAATGGCCTGTCCCCAGTGTGAACTCGCTGGTGTCTCTGCAAGTGGGATAACTGGTTGAAACTCTTCCTGCACTGAGAGCAGGTGAACGGCCTCTCCCCAGTGTGAACTCTTTTATGTATCTGCAGGCTGGATGAGTCAATGAATCTCTTCTGACACTGACAGCAGGGGAATGGCTTCTCCCCAGTGTGAATTCGCTGGTGTCTCCGCAGATGGGATAACACAGTGAATCCAGTTCCACACTGAGAGCAGGTGAACGGTCTCTCCCCAGTGTGAGTTCGCTGGTGTTTCTGCAAAGTGGATAATCGAGGGAATCCCTTTCCACACTGAGAGCAGGTGAATGGCTTTTCCCCAGTGTGAACTTGCTGGTGTCTCTGCAAGTGGGACAACTGAATGAATCTCTCTCCACACTGAGAGCAGGTGAATGGCCTGTCCCCCGTGTGAACTTGCTGGTGTCTCTGCAAGTGGGACAACTGAATGAATCTCTCTCCACACTGAGAGCAGGTGAATGGCCTCTCCCCAGTGTGAACTCGCTCATGTATCTGCAGGCTGGATGAGTCAATGAATCTCTTCCCACACTGACAGCAGATGAATGGCTTCTCCCCAGTGTGAATTCGCTGATGTCTCCGCAGTTGGAATAGCACAGTGAATCCCTTTCCACACTGAGAGCAGGTGAACGGTCTCTCCCCAGTGTGAACTCGCTGGTGTCTCTGCAAAGTGGATAATCGAGGGAATCCCTTTCCACACTGAAAGCAGGTGAATGGCCTCTCCCCAGTGTGAACTTGCTGGTGTCTCTGCAAGTGGAATAACTGGTTGAATCCCTTCCCACACTGAGAGCAGGTGAATGGTCTCTCTTCAGTGTGGATGCGCCGATGAACATCCAGCAGAGATGGGGCTCTGTATCTCTTCCCACAGTCTGCACATTTCCATGGTTTCTCCATGGTGCAGGTGTCCTTGCCTCTCCCTTGGGTGGACAATCAGGTGAAGCCTCGCCCACACACAATATGTGTACAGTCTCTCCCCACTGTGAATGGTGTTATATTTATTCAGGCTGTGTAGCTGTTTAAAGCTCTTCAGTCAGTGCTCTGGAACACATTCACTTGAATTTGGCAGTGTGTTGATGCTTTTCCAGTCACACTGATGTTTGAAATCTTTTCAAATCTCTTTCCGGATTCAATGGCCGATGATATTCAGATCCTGAGGAATATGACTCTGCCAGATCTAGATGTGGCGTTTGAGATTACAGCCTGTGATTCCTCTTTCAATATCCTGTAAAACAAATTGATACAAGTCATCGGTGTCAGTACAAGATAGAAATTCAGAACAATTCTAGTTTCTATGCAATTTTTTTTTCCTCTCTCATTCCCCAAAAGCTGTAAATCTCCATCCCACACACTCTCCCTCCATTCTCACTCTGCTGTATCTAATATTCACCCTCCCAATTCTCCTGAAGGTGCTGATTGACAGATCCATGCTCAATCAGGCTCACTGCTTCCTGTCCTGGAGACTCACAGCTGAAAATCTCCATGCAGGCTGCGAGACAGATCTATGCCGATATGACTGGACTAAAAATGTGTGGAATATACAGACTGGATTCACTTCCTTTCCCTTCAGTTGCTGCAAGTCCCCAATTTTTCCCAGAATGAGAAAAGAAATGCAAAGGGGGAAACATTGATTTCCTCCCAGATGTTGCACAGAGGAGGAAGATTCACTCTGAAGCTCATTGGCAGACTTCTGCATTATAACACTTTCTCAAAGACATTGACATCCTTTGCTCCCTCAGCTTGACACATTTAGTTGTCTGGCTGAAAGGATGGTCTCTTTCCTAATGTTCACAATTAAAGGGCTGGTTTCCCCAGGAGATGGCTGACATTTAAGAGAATAATAAATTATTAGAGGACAGAGATATGCCGAGTGTTGTTAATATTGTGGATCTGATATACTATTTACGGTTCTGTAACAAAGTACATTTAGTATTTCTCATCTTGTAATGAGGCTCAGTAGCTCTGTATGTTTCCACTCATCAAGTCATTACATGAGAACATAAGAAATAGGAGCAGGAGTAGGCCATCTAGCCCCTAGAGTGCCCCGCCATTCAATAAGATCATGGCTGATCTGTCGTGGCTCAGTTCCCCTTTCCCGCTTTCTCCCCATGACCCTTAATCCCCTCTCTTATCAAAAACCCATCAACCCCCGTCTTAAAAATATTTAGCGAGGCAGCCTCCACCACTTCAACGGGCAGAGAATTCCAGAGATTCACCACCCTTTGAGTGAAGAAGTTCCTCCTCAACTCCGTTCTAAACCGCCCCCCTTTTATCTTGAGGCTGTGCCCCCTAGTCCTACTGTCTTTTTTGAGCGGGAAGAGTCTCTCCACCTCTATCTTATCCATCCCATTCATCATCTTATACGTCTCAATGAGATCTCCCCTCATTCTTCTAAACTCTAACGAGTACAAGCCCAGTTTATTCAGCCTCTCCTCATAGCTCAACCCCCTCAACTCCAGTATCAGCCTAGTAAATCTCCTCTGCACTCCCTCCAAGGCCAAAATATCTTTGCGTAGGTGCGGTGCCCAAAACTGCACACAGTACTCCAGCTGCGGCCTCACCAATGCCCTATACAGCTGCAGCAAGACCTCCCTACTTTTATATTCAATCCCCTTCGCTATGAAGGCCAGCATCCCATTCGCCTTCCTGACCACCTGCTGCACCTGCAAGCTGGGTTTTTGCGACTCATGCACAAGGACCCCGAGGTCCCTCTGCACCGTCGCCTGCTGCAGTTTTTCGCCCCGTAAGTAATAGTCCTTCCTACCATTCCTCCTACCAAAGTGGACCACCTCACACTTGCCAATATTAAATTCCATTTGCCATTTCCTGGCCCATTCGCCCAGCCTATCTATATCCTTCTGCAGACTCTCCACACAATTTGCCGTTCCCCCAATCTTGGTGTCATCAGCAAATTTCGACACCCTACACTCGGTTCCCTCCTCCAGATCATCTATATAAATGGTAAAAACAGCACAGAAGGAATCCATTCAATAACTCAAGTCCATGCTGACTTCTGTCGAACAATCCAGTGGGTCCCATTCCCCTTCTATATTCCCTTTCCCCTGCAAGTTTATGTCCTTCATGTGCCCATCTCATTTCTGAAATATATTAAAGGGGACAGTATACTAATACAGGACAGAGACGTGTCTGATATTTTTATACGGCAGAGATTAGATATATTATTTATGGCTCTGTAATAAAATGCACTTATCTGGTTGTGTAACATTGGACTGGAGCGACATTATATATTTGGACAAATCCCTTCCCTCAGAGAATTGTTAGTATCTGGCTTCCTCTCCATGGGGACCAGTGGAGGCATTGAATATCTTCAAGGATGAGTTAGACAGTTTTTGAATGACAAGGGAGTGAAGACTTATTGGAACAGGCTGAAAAATGGAGAGAAAGCTCAGATGTGGAAGGATTTCTTCACTCAAGGATGTAGTGAAGTTTTGGATCCCATTTTTGCAAATCCTTCCACGCCATTATTGTTTCCTATTTCCAGTCACACAAGTGTTTGGATACAAAGAACAAAGAACAATCCAGCACGGGAAACAGGCCCTTCGGCCCAACGAGCCCGCGCCGCCACATCACCCTACACCTCTTCTACCCTGCATATCTATGAATGGAACCCTACTCAGTCAGATTCAGGGAAGAAATAGTGTCAATTTGGTAAAAACCAATTAGCCTGAGAGCACATTTTTGGGGTGTGGGAGGAAACCGGAGCGCCCGGAGGAAACCCACGCAACCACAGGGAGAATGCGCAAACTCCCACAGACACAGGCCCAAATCCATGTGCCTGCACAGCCAGCAGTGCTAATCACTGAGCTGTTGCGGCGCCCATCTACCGGTCCAGGATCAAGCACACACACCGACATGAAGTACTAGGCCACTCCTGGAACTTCCAAGAGCAGCTCAGGCACGACCCGCCGTGTGAATGCCCCTCGTTTGACACGAGGTGGACCTCCACCTGTGGAATAAAGTCAAAAATATTAATCCTACAGCCTGCCTTTCTGGTGTCTCCCGAGGTTTAACCCTATTTAATATCCCCTACCATATCCATCCATTCTTGTTTCACTCATGTGCCTATCAAACTGCATCTTAAACGAGTCCAACGTTCCTGCCTCCACCACCCTACTCGGTAGCGCGTTCCAGACCCCCACAACTCTCTGCGTAAAGAACCTTCTTCTCACCTCCAAATTATACCTCTCCCCCCTCACCCTTAAATGATGACCTCTCGTGTTCGTATCCAGTCTAGGGAGCAGTCTCACACTATTAACTCTATCCATTCCCTTCATTATCTTATATACTTCTATCATGTCCCCTCTCAATCTCCGCCTTTCCAAGGAGAATAGTCCCAGTTTCTTCAACCTCTCCTCGTAACCCAGTCCCCCATGCCAGGCAACATCCTGGTAAACCTCCTCTGCACCCTTTCCAGAGACTCCACGTCCTTCCGGTAGTAAGGTGACCAGAACTGGACGCAGTACTCCAAATGCGGTCTAACCAACGTTCTGTACAACTGAAGCATTAGACAGCAGCTTTTATACTCTATACCCCTTCTTATAAAGGCCAACATCCCATAAGCCTTCCTAACAACCTTCTCCACTTGTGATGCAACCTTCATGGATTTGTGAACCTGCACTCCCAGGTCCCTCTGTATGTCTATACTCCTAATCGGCCTCCCTTTAATCACATAGCTCCTCTCTGCATTATTCCGTCCAAAATGCATCACCTCGCATTTGTCAGGATTAAATGCCATCTGCCACCTATCTGCCCACTGCACCAACCTATCTATATCCTGTTGTATCACCTGACAATCCAGTTCCGTACCCGCCAACCCTGCCATCTTGGTGTCATCAGCAAACTTGCTAATCACACCACCTACGCCCTCTTCCAAGTCATTTATGTAGACTACAAAGAGGAGAGGTCCCAGTACTGAGCCCTGCGGCACACCACTGGTCACTGGCCTCCAACCCGACAAGGTCCCTTCCACAGCTACCCTCTGTCTCCTATTTCCCAGCCAGTTCTCAATCCACCTAGCTACCTGGCCTCGTATCCCATGCGCCTTTCCCTTTTCTACCAGCCTACCGTGAGGGATCTTTATCTACAGACACACTTACGTTCAGGTTCTGATGAAAGGAGTGGACTCTGTCAGGTTTTGATCTGATGTCTGGTTTGAGTTTGCCTTCAAATTTTGTCATCAAATTTCCTGTAAAAAAGATCACCACCGTCAGTCAAGAATGGAAATTAAGCGAGGAACGTTTCTCTTGGGGTTGAGTTTTCTGTGTGTAAATCCTCCCCCTCTAACTCCCTGTAAAAGGAGGTTCCAAACAAAGTCCATCCCTGTCAGTCCCGGATAGAAATTCACAACATTCTCTCCTCCTGCTGGCAGGGAGCACCGCGCATGCGCAGCGCTTCCCTCAGGATGACCGCCGTTAACTCGGGGCCTCCAACTCCGGCATCTGTGCTCGCGGTCCCCAATGGGACGAAGGCGGCCCCCAGCAGTTATTACTCGGTGTTTCCTGTCTCCACTGGGTGCTGATGAAGCCTCCCCACCCACCCCACCGCCTCCATTACCCTCCAGAATCAGCCGTTTCCCTGGAAACCCGGAGCCGATAAAACCGCCTTCCCGCGAGCGCAGCAGCAACACCCACTGCGCATGCGTTTCAGATCTACAGTGCGCCTGCGCGAGATCTGTTCCGGGGCGAGGTCTTATTCTGTTTCCCTGTGAATGCTGGGTAAGATAGCCGCCATTGAAGGGTGCTATTGCATCAAAATAATCATGTTTTGTGATTCAGTTACAATTGAAGCTGAAGCACCTAGGTAGACAATTTAAATAACTAACGCAGCAGCTAGTGTCAACAGGCACCACAGCTCTGTCCTGAGTTTAGTTAGTTGCGAAACAAGCGTCTACACCTGAAGATGAACTTCTATCCTGGACTGACAGTGATGGTTTCTGTAAATTTACAGGGTACTGGAAGTGGAGAATTGACAGACGGGAAACACAGATCAAACATCACAATGTGATCTGACTGAGTCATTCAACACAACAGGAGCTGAATGTCAGCAGAATCTGAATGTGGAATGTTAAAGGTTTGTTGATTCTGTCAGAGAGCAAATTTCAGGTCTTTCTGTGACTGGAAAAGCCCAGAGATTCACAAATCCTGATTAAGAAGCACCTCCACTCAGGATGCTAGAGGTTTGGAACTCTGTCCTACAGAAGGCAGTTGATGCTAAATTAGTTGCTACCTTTAAATCTTGAGACAGATAAATTTTTGTCAAACCCTCTTCAATCCCTCTCCAACTCCCCCTCAGCCTCGTACCCCCCTCAGTGCCCAAACACTCCTCACTGCCCAAACCCTCTCCAATTCCCCTCCAAAATCTCTCTCAGCTCCATACACCCCACCACTACCCAAACCCTCTTCAATCCCCCTCCAAATCCCTCTCAGCCCCATACCCGCATCACTGCCCAAACCCTCCTCACTGTCCAAACCCTCGTCAATTCCCCTCCAAAGTCCCTCTCAGCCCCATACCCCCCACTGCCCAAACCCTCTTCAATCCCCCTCCAAATCTCTCTCAGTCGCGTACCCCCCACTGCCCAAACCCTCTTCAATCCCCCTCCAAATCCCTCTCAACCGTTCAAAATAAAACCTCACAATCAAAACAAAAATGAGAGAGGGAGAGCACGAAAATCCACACTCCCATCCTGAAGTGGCTGCTGCACAGTTTATTGAACCACTGAATCCAGCCACTTAAACCCTGTTGGGGAATGCAAAAGGACTCCTGAGAATTAGTCCTTGAAGTGAGGCCTAGTCACAGAGGCTGCATTATACCTCAGCTAGACAGAACAAATCTCCCTCTCCCCAGTTAACCAGAACAATCCTCTCCATCCACACCCACAAATCCCAGCGCCCTGTCTAAAAACACAAGCAGGACTCTGGGATTGAGACCAAGCCTTTCCCCGAGGCTCAGGAATTTGAATTTCAGCTCCCTCTCCCTCCTGAGTGCTTTACAGTGAGAGGGAGAGAGAGAGAGAAAGACTGAGAATGTTACAATCTGGATCCCACAAGGAATCCCACACTGCAGGAGGACACCCCCACCCTCAGAGCCTCTGTCTCTGTCCCCAACCCCCGTTCACTGAACCCCTGACACTCCCCACCCCTTCTCCATTCACCCTGTTTCTCTCTGCTCCCCCACCCTCCTTCTTCCCCTCCATCTTTTTTACATTTAAATTGTGGGGCATGGTCACAGTGCGAGAAATGTGGTGGGGGGGGGGGAGAAACACAGAGCATGAGTGTGTAGCAAGATCCCACATATACACAGCCTGAACAGGGCCAGATACAAAGTAATATTGTCAGGATTGGGGTCAAGTGAGTGGGAAATAAGGGAATCAGACATCTTCCTCTCTCTCTCTCTCCACACGAGATCCCACCCCCAGATTCTGTATCTCTTCTCACCCCCTCACCGCAACCCCGACAAGCCTCACCTTTTGCTGTCTTTTCCTATTTTCTCCTCACTCTGCCCCACCTTTTTCGCATGTCTCCACTCTCCATCTCTCTCCCTGCCTGTCTGTCTCTCTCCCCCCACTGTCTTCAGTACCCCCCCTCGAATATTGTAATGAAGTTGCATATATTAGGTAAAAAATGTGGTGTTTGCTCAATATAAATATTGTAAAGAAATGCTGAGAAAACTAAAATAAATCATCCAGCACTGAGTCTTTAGAAAGCCTGTGTCTTTGGGATTTTAAACGGCAGAAAGCAGCTGCAGAAGACAACTTTACAACATTTGTGTCCAAAGCAGCAGCCAAAATCCCAGCAGCAAAACAGGCTCTGAATTGGACCAATGGTTTTACAACAAGCTCTCAAACACACACAACCCATTTACGCTTTTCCACCCACCAAAGGGTTAACCTGTTTGTGACTAATTACAAAGCTGGGCTATTTTAACCCCAGGGTTTCCGGCTCCAGGCCCCCCCCAGCCCACAATCTAACCAAAAATGGTTCATCCGAGAGCCGGGGGAAAGGACAGAGTCTGGAAACACCCACCCCCCCTACCCCATCCCACCCCTCCTCCAGTCCCTGGAAAGAGCTGAACTCCCCTCTTTAACCTGGTAACAAGTTGTGTCCATCCCCTTAGGGAGAGACTTTCTAAAATCACCCTCCCAACATTGATTTATTTTTATCATCAGTTACACCATTGTGGGCTTCGTGAGACTTTTCTCCAGAGACTGGGAGCTGGGCACTGACTCCACACGAGAGACCACTCCCACCCTCTCCCCTCACCCTCCCCCAGATCCTGTGTCTCTTCCCACCCCCTCACTGTCACACCCCACAAATTTCACTTCTTGTTGTCTTTTGCTCATTCTCAGTGGGGAAGAGAGGAAAAAATGTCCTTAGAAACTAGAATTGTCTGTTCTGGATTTCTATCCTGTACTGACACTGATGACTTGTGTCAACTTGTTTTACAGGATATTGAAAGAGGAACCAGAGGCTGAAATCTCAAACATCAAGTCTAGATCTGGCAGAGTCATATTCCTTGGGACCTGAATATCATCGGCCATTGAATCCAGAAGGAGATTTGAAAAGATTTCAAACATCAGTGTGACTGGAAAAGCATCAACACACTGCCAAATTCAAGTGAGAGTTTTCCAGAGCACTGACTGAAGAGTTTTAACCAGTTACACAGCCTGAATAAATATCACACCATTCACAGCGGAGAGAGACTATACGTGTTGTGTGTGTGGACAAGGCTTCAACTGATTGTCCACCCAAGGCAGAGGCAAGGACGCCTGCACCATGGAGAAACCATGGAAATGTGTGGACTGTGGAAAGAGATACTGTGCTCCATCTCTGCTGGAAGCTCATCGGTGCAACCACACTGGGGAGAGGCCGTTCACCTGCTCTCAGTGTGGGAAGGGATTCATGCAGTTCCCCCAACTGCAGAGACACCAGTGAGTTCACACTGGGGAGAGGCCATTCACCTGCTCTCAGTGTGGGAAGGGATTCATGCAGTTCCCCCAACTGCAGAGACACTAGTGAGTTCACACTGGGGAGAAGCCATTCCCCTGCTGTCATGGTGGGAAGAGATTAATTGACTCATCCAACCTGCAGATACATAAGTGAGTTCACACTGGGGAGAGGCCATTCACCTGCTCTCAGTGTGGGAAGGGATTCATGCAGTTCCCCCAACTGCAGAGACACCAACGAGTTCACACAGGGGAGAGGCCATTCACCTGCTCTCAGTGCAGGAAGAGATTCATTGACTCATCCAACCTGCAGACACATCAGCGAGTTCACACTGGGGAGAGGCCGTTCACCTGCTCTGTGTGTGGAAAGGGATTCACTCGGTTATCCCACTTGCAGACACACCAGTGAGTTCACACTGGGGAGAAGCCGTTCATGTGTTGTCAGTGTGGGAAGGGATTGACTGATTTATTCAGCCTGCAGATAGACCAGCGAGTTCACACTGGAGAGAGACCATTCAGCTGCTCTCAATGTGGGAAGGGATTCACTGTGTTATTCACTTTGCAGACACACTAGCGAATTCACACTGGGGAGAGGCCGTTCACCTGCTCTCAGTGTGGGAAGGGATTCAACCAGCTATCCAACCTGCGGAGAAATCAGCGAATTCACACTGGGGAGAGACCATTCACCTGCTCTCAGTGTAGGGAAGGATTCACTCAGTTATCTACTTTGCAGACACACCAGCGAGTTCACACTGGGGAGAGACCATTCACCTGCTCTCAGATTGGGAAAGGATTCACTCGAATATCCGACCTGTGGATACACCAGCGAGTTCACACTGGGGAGAGGCCGTTCACCTGCTCTCCGTGTGGGGAGGGATTCACTCAGTCATCCAGCCTGCAGACACACCAGTGAGTTCACACTGGGGAGAGGTCATTCACCTGCTCTCCGTGTGGGGAGGGATTCACTCAGTCATCCAGCCTGCAGACACATCAGCGAGTTCACACTGGGGAGCGGCCGTTCACCTGCTCTCAGTGTGGGAAGGGATTCAGAATTTCATCCCAGCTGCTGAGACACCAACAAGTTCACGAGTGATATTCAGGGTTGGATTCTGCTGTTACTGTTTCAGCTCTCAATTACATCCAGGACTACATTTTGTTCATTCTCACAGCTGGTCAATGGGGAGGATATTTCTGGGTATTTCTGCCGGGCTGGCCGGTCTCACAACCATGGTATGGTACATTGGGGAGACCATGCAGACGCTACATCAACGGATGAATGAACACCGCTTGACAATCTCCAGGCAAGACTGTTCTCTTCCTGTTGGGGAACACTTCAGCAGTCATGGACATTTGGCTTCTGGTCTTCGGGTTAGTGTTCTCCAAGTCATCCTTCACGATGCACGATAGCGCAGAGTCGCTGAGCAGAGACTGTTAGCCAAGTTCTGCACACATGAGGATGGCCTCAACTGGAATCTTGGGTTCATGTCACACTATCTGTAACCCCCATGACTTTCCTGGACTTGCAAAATCTCACAAATAGTCTGTCTGGAGACAATACACATCTTTTTAATTTGTGCTCATGCTCTCTCCACTTACAATGTACCTTTAAGCTGTAAGGTCTGGTGTTTCAATCACTATTCTGTGATTGAGTTTGTGTCTTTGTATGCTCTATTTGTGAAAAGATCTCCCAATCACCTGACGAAGGAGCAGCAAGCGAAAGCTAATGGTGTTTGCTACTAAATAAACCTGTTGGACTTTAACCTGGTGTTGTAAGACTTCTTACTATTGGAATATTTGATGCCTTAGCTAAAAAAGATATGTATCCCATATCCGTTCTTAACCACTTTATCAGTCTGGTCCTGCTGTCTTCAGGGTCTGATGGACATGCACCCCAAGATCCCTCTGGCCCTCTGTACTTCCTGGTGTCCTGTTGTTCATTGTGTATTCCCTGCCCTGTACTTCTTCCAAAATGCATCACCTCAGACATTTCGGGGTTAAATGACATTTGCCACTGTTCTGTCCATCTAACCAGCCAGTCATACCGTCCTGTAACCCAAGGCTTTCCTCTTCACTATTTACCACAACACCAATTTTTCTATCATCAGCAAACTTACTGATCGAACCCCCACATTCATGTCCACAGGAAGCTCCGCGCGGACACTGATACAAGACTCTAATTGGCTGGAGGACCAGCGCCATGCGGTCCTCCACGCGTTGCCATTGGTCAATCTCCCGCATGAGGACAATGAGGAGACGGAACCTGAACCCACGTGGGGGGGGCGGGGCTTTGACCGCCAGCCGCACTGAGCTGGTGTCCAATCCGCAGTGTTTTGCTTCGATGACCTTTGCTCCATTTGTATGTTCCGGGGGGTGGGGGGCGGGAAGAGAGTGGGGGCGGGGCTCCTGGGTTCGTGTGCCCGGGCGTGCGCATCGAAATCCTAGGACGTCACCGCGGAGTGATTCCTATTGGCTGATTCAGGCAGTGCTCCATTGTGACGTCACAATGCGGAAGTTGGCCAATGAGCTTTAGAAGACACTTCCTCCTCTGTGCAACATATGGGAGGAAATCAATGTCTCCCCCTTTCCATTTCTATTCTCATTCTGGGGGAAATTGGGGACCTGCAGCAACTGAAGGGTAAGGGAGTGAATCCAGTCTGTATATTCCACACATTTTTAGTCCAGTCATATCTGTCTGGCAGCCTGCATGGAGATTTTCAGCTAGTGACGTTTGCTACCAAATAAACCTTTGGACTTTAACCTGGTGTTGTAAGACTTCTTACTGTGTTAACCCCAGTCCTACACCGACATCTCCACATCCAGGACAGGAATCAGTGACAGTCAATCAGCCTCAATCATCAACTTCAGGAGAATTGGGAGGGTGAATATTAGATACAGCAGCGTGAGAATGGAGGGAGAGTGTGTGGGTTGGAGATTTGCAGCTTTTGGGGAATGAGAGAGAAAGAATGTTCCATAGAAACTAGAATTGTCTGTTCTGAATTTCGATCCTGTACTGACACTGATGACTTGCGTTAACTTGTTTTACAGGATATTGAAAGAGGAATCACAGGCTGAAATTTCAAATGTCAGGTCTAGATCTGGCAGAGTCATGTTGCTTGGAAGCTGAATATCATCAACCATTGAATCTGGAAGGAGATTTGAAAAGATTTCAAACACCCGTCTGACTGGAAAAGCACCAACACACTTCCACATTCAAGTGAGAGTGTTCCAGTGCACTGACTGAAGAGCTTTAACCAGTTACACAGCCTGAATAAATATCACACCATTCACAGCAGGGAGAGACTGTACATGTATTGTGTGTGTGGACAAGTCTTCAACTGATTGTCCACCCAAGGCAGAGGCAAGGACATCTGCACCATGGAGAAACCATGGAAATGTGCAGACTGTGGAAAGAGATACAGATTCCCATCTCTGTTGGATGCTCATCGGCGCAGCCACACTGGGGAGAGGCCATTCATCTGCTCTCAGTGTGGGGAGGGATTCATTCGACTCCCCCACCTGCAGTCACACAAGCGAGTTCACACTGGAGAAAGACCATTCACCTGCTCTCAGTGTGGAAAAGGATTCACTGTGTTATCCACTTTGCAGAGACACCAGCGAGTTCACACTGGAGAGAGGCCATTCACCTGCTCTCAGTGTGGGAAGGGATTCAACCAGTTATCCAATCTGCGGACACACCAGCGAGTTCACACTGGGGAGAGGCCATTCACCTGCTCTCAGTGTGAGAAGGGATTCACTCGGTTATCCGACCTGCAGGCACATCAGCGCATTCACACTGGGGAGAGGCCGTTCACTTGCTCTCAGTGTGGGAAGAGATTCACTGTGTCATCCACCTTGCAGAGGCACAAACAAATTCACACTGGGGAGAGGCCATTCATCTGCTCTCAGTGTGGGAAGGGATTCATTCAATTGTCCAGCCTGCTGACACACCAGCGAGTTCATACTGGGGAGAGGCTGTTCATCTGCTCTCAGTGTGGGAAGGGATTCACTCAATTCTCCAGCCTGCAGAAACACCAGCGTGTTCATACTGGGGAGAGACCGTTCACCTGCTCTCAGTGTGGGAAGGGATTCACTCGACAATTCCACCTGCGGACACACCAGCGAGTTCACACTGGGGAGAAGCCGTTTACCTGCTCTCAGTGTGGGAAGGGTTTCAGTCAGTTATCCAACCTGCAGAGACACCAGCGAGTTCACATGGGGAGAGGCTGTTTACCTGCTGTCAGTGTGGGAAGGAATTCACTCAGTTATCCCACCTGCTGAGACATCAGTGAGGTTACACTGGGGAAAAACCTGCTCAGTGTATAAAAAAGAGTTCAGAATTTCATCACAGCTGCTGAGGCACCAACAAGTTCACAGGGGTTGGATTCTGCTGTTATTGTTTCTGCTCTGAATTATGTCCAGGACTGCATTTTGTTCATTCTCACTGTAAGTCAATGGGGAGGGTCAGAGGGTTTCTTTCTGCTGGACTGGCCGGTCTCACGACTTTGCCTCCAGTGGGCTGATGCTCTTTGAGTCTTGTTGCGAGTACCTAGTTTTAAATTTCACAAGGATCACAGAGTGACAGGGTGTTAGGAAGTTTAGAGATATTTAGTCAACATTTCCCTCCCCCCCCCAAAATGCGCATCCAGTTTCCTTTGTAATTGTTTAGTGTCTCCATTTCCTCCAGCCTCGTAGGCAGTGAGTTCCAGGTCATTACCATTCGCTGCATCAAAATATTCTTCCTCACATTCCTCCCCCTACATCTCTGACCCAAAACTTTAAATCTCTGTCCCCCTCGTCCTTGTCCCAGCAGTGAATGGGAACAGCTTTTCTTTGTCCACCTTATCTAAACCTGTCAGAATCTTGTCCACCTCGTTCAAATCTCCCCTCAACCTCCTTTGCTCCAAGGGGAACAACCCCAGCCTGACATCGACAATAAAGAACAAACTAACAGAATATGTTAATACCTGAAATCAAATGGGAATGTTTAATTTCTGTTTTAAAGATATTGTGAATATATTAGTCTGGACAATAATGAAATTGGGATAACTCAGCTTGGGTGTGGTTGAATGGAATATATCAATCTGTTAACCACCTCCAGTGAGTGAAAATCTGGAATGTGGAGCTGGAAATCACTCCCTAACAGCACTGTGGGTGTATTTACAGGCATTGTAGCAGTTCAGGAAGGCAGTGTTGGGGTTGACCATGGCCGAGGCAGCTACATACAGACACATATTCTGTTATAATGGAAGGAGTGCAGATTGAATGTGAGGCATTATGGGACTGGACTGCCTTGACCACATTCCTGTGACAGCTCAGTTTCTGCAATTACTGACCATTAAAGCTGCTTAGCAGGGCCCTGACAGCGGACCTGGTGAGAATATTTACTGGGAATGAGTTGGAATTAAACTTATCCCAGGACCGGCTGGGTCAATCAACAAACAGTGGTAGGTAGTTGGATAAGAAATTAAGAAGCATTCTCAGGCATTGTTTAAATTAATTTATCCTAAATTTGTGCTCAGAAACTGTGACTGATTTGTGACCCGATAGTCAGTGAAGTGACAGTATATTCCAAGTAGCACTGGACTGAAAAGCAGACCCTCTGAGAGTAGATCCGAATTGTTATTATCTTACCCCATCATGGCCAGTGAAAAATCAGAGCTCGAGTGGGTACCGGACAGGTCTCTTACCTGCCATTTGGAAACTAAGAACACAAAACCTATTGATAAAATGGTTCGAGAATAGAGCCATTTCAAGTCTGGATGACACTTCATAAGAGCTCTGATAAAGGGTCATCCAGACTCGAGACATTGATTCTATTCTTTCTCCACAGATGCTGTCAGACCTGCAGAGATTTTCCAGCATCCGCAGTATTTCACTTTTATGATAAAATGAGATTTGGAATCCCCACAACCCTCCCCCAAAACAGAGGGAGTGGTGGGAGAGGAAAATAAGGATAAGGTTGAAGAAGTCTGGCTTCTGATTCTCCGAGCCCATCTAGAATTAACAAAATGAGTGAATCAGTTTATAAAGCACAGAAGTTACCCATCCCTAACAATAACTGATCAAATTACAATAATTAGGTTGAAGAATGTCACAAAAAATGAATGGATGAAGTTTAAAATCAAGTTTGTTTTGTTAGAAAAGTTTTTTTTAAAATCATGTAAAGTGCCATAATTGCGTGCCAAGTTTTTTCTGCTCACTCCCCACCCCTTTAGGCTCTGTAGAAAAGTTAACCCTTTCAGCACTCAGTTGATTTGTTTTTAAATCACTCGGAAACTCATGTCTATTTTAATATATAATTGTGGATTTATTCAAACCAGTTAAATCTGAAAATTTTAAATGTAGCCTGGAGGAATTTGGAATAACTGAGAATTTTCTCGTTGTCACCTCAACCCCAGATAAAGAACAAAAATTTTCCAGGTGGTAATAGTAACTCAATAAACTGTTTGTTGATTGAATCAGGTTTGAGTGTTGAATGATTCTTCTGAGTTCATTGCCCCCAACACACTGGGTACGTTACCACTGGAGAGCAGGTATTGCCAAAACCTTCAGACAATACAAAGACTCACGAAAACCAGTGTCCCAGTTTAAAGACTTATCTTTTACTTGACCAATGCTCGAAGGGAAACATTATTGGACAGTGTAATACCTCTCTAGAAGAGAAGCATCCTGATCTCTGCAAATAACTCTGACATAAAAGCTTTCGATAGATCAATTATACATTCTTCATGTCAAATTCTCCCACCTTTCATTAGGTACGAACCAATCATTTTTAACACAAAAAAAATGTTAATTACACATGTCATATACTTTAGCCAATTGTATTTTATCCTCTGACACAATGGGATTTGACTTGTCCATAGAATCCAGACACTTCCTCCCCCTATTGCTGACATCCTCCCCCTATTGCTTAGTAACCCCAGATGCTTAGCTCTAAAGATCAAAATTACTGTTCCCACCGGCTCTTACTCTGCCACTGGCCAACCAGACAAATGTAAATTTTCATGTCTGAGAAGGCATTGTCTTATCTGGACAGTGTGAATGGATCCTGTTAATGAAGCTGCCTTGAAAACCTTTCTATTAGAAACTTCACTGGCAAATGTTGGCAAATTCTGTGGCTTCATTCTTCTGAAGAATGTCGCCTGTCTGTAAGTGTCCCTGTACCATCATGCCTTGCAGCAGCCTGCCTTTGGCTAAAGGTTACAACTGCTTTTAAAATACAGCTAACATCCATTTTAAAATCAGAATTATTTGTTTAAATCTCTGAATGACAAACAAATTAGAATTACTTGATTAAATCTCTTACTGCAGTCGCATATGTAGACTGTTCCCTTGTTAGTTTCTAAATCATTAACTCAATGCTGGGAGTGTCTGAAATGCCTAATGGTTTAAAATTTCTCAAACTTTAGGAATTTTCTCCAACAGCTTGCCATTGTGGAGTTCGGAGTACAGCACTTGTTGTGGGAGTCTTGTGTGGGGCATGAGGACAATGTGGCCAGCCCATCGCAGCTGGTCTAGTGTGATCAGTGCCTCACTACTGGGGATATTGGTCCAGGAGAGGACACTCACATTGCTATGCCTATCCTGCCAGTGGATTTGCAGGATTTTGTGGAGGAAACTTTGGTGACATCTCTCCAGGGATTTGAGGTGTCTGCTGTTTCTGATAGATACAGGAGGGCGGGGACCACAGCTGCTCTGTAGATCATGAACTTGGTGCTGCATTTGAGGTCTCGGGCATTGAACACTCTGTTCCTCGTGTGTCTGAAGCCTGCACTGGCGCATTGGAGTTGCTTCTGGATTTCATCGTCGATGTCTGCCTGTGCCAACAGGAGGCTCCCAAAGAGGGAAATGATCCACATTGTCCAGGGGCTCAACATGGATTTTGATGGTCAGGAGGGGGAGTAGGAGTGGGCTGGGAGAGAGCCTTTGTTTCCCGGATGTTTAGTTTGTAGATAAGTTTAAGCTTGTTTATTGGTGTCACAAGTAGGCTTACATTAATGCTACAATCGAGTTACATTGAAAATCACCGAGATCAACCTCTGAGTGTGCGCACAGACACACTCAGATTGTGACTGGAGCCCAATCCCTCACTCAAACTAGCCTCCCACTCATTGACTCTGTCTGCACTTCCCACTGCCTCAGAAAAGCAGCCATCATAATTAAGGACCCCATACACAGTGGACATTCTCTTTTCCACCTTCTTCCATTGGAAGAGATACAAAAGTGTCTCAAAAACAGCTTCTTGCAAGCTGCCAGACTTTTGAGTGGACCTAACACATACACCTCTGTAACATTCTGCATTCTCTCCTTTCCTTCCCTTTGTACAGTGTGCTCTGTCTGTATAGTGTAAGAAACAATACTTTTCACTGTAAACTAATACATGTGACAATAATAAATCAAATCAAATAGGCATTTTTAAAATTCATTTGTGGGACATGGGTATCGCTGGCTGGCCAGCATTTATTGCCCATCCCTAGGTGCCTGAGGGCATTTGAGAGTTAACCACATTACTGTGGCTCTGGAGTCAGACCAGGAAAGTACTGCAGATTTCCTTCTCTAAAGGACATTAGCAAATCAAATGGGTTTTTCTGACAATTGACAATGGTTTCATGATCATCAGTAGGTTCTTAATTTTTTTTTATTGAATTCAAATTCCACCATCTGCTGTGGCAGGATTCGAGGGGGGGTCCCCAGAACATTAGCTGAGTTTTTGTATTAATAGTCTAGTGATAATACCATAGGCCATCACTTCCCCTCCCCCCCCGCCCCACCAGAGTCTGCATACTGCAGCCCGATGACTGAGATTGGGCTGGTCTTGGTTCTGGCCTGGAGGGGTGGGACATTGAAAGCTTCCCACTGGTCCAGTAGATGAACTCGACTCCAGCAGGAAGCTTCATGGTGCTGGGGTGGAGTGTTGCTGCGGGGAAGGTAGGGATGAAGGTTGGCGCGATAAAGCAGCCCTGTTTGATCCCAGTTTGCACTCGTACTGGTTCTCTCGCTGTAGGATGAATGTGATTGCACTGGAGGGGGTTCACAGGAAGTTCACCAGGATGTTGCCTGTGATGGAGCAGCTGAGCTATAAGGAGAGACTCGATAGGCTTGGATTGTTTTCTTTAGAGCAGAGAAGGCTGAGGGGGGACATGATTGAGGTGTATAAGATTATGAGGGGTACGGACAGGGTGGATAGGAAGCAGCTGTTCCCCGTTGTTGAAGGGTCAGTAACAAGGTGGCATCATTTTAAGGTGAGAGACAGGAGGTTTTGGGGGATTTGAGGAAAAATGTTTTCACCCAGAGGGTGGTGGGAATCTGGAATTCACTGTCTGGGAGGGTAGTAGAGACAAGAAATCTCACAACCTTTAAAAAGCTCATGGATGAGCACTTAAGAGTTTGAACTGTCAAAACATTCATCAGCGAAGTACTGGAAAATGGATTAGTGTAAATGTAATATAGTTCTGTCAGTGCAGACTTGATGGGCTGAAAGGCCTCTTCTGTACTGTATGACTCTCTGCCTTGTGAACTCGCTGGTGTTTCTGCAGTCGGGATGACTGAGTGAATCCCGTCCCACACACAGTGCAGGTGAACGGTCTCTCCCCAGTGTGAACTCGCTGGTGTGTCTGCAGTTGGGATGACTGAGTGAATCCCGCCCCACACACGGTACAGGTGAACGGTCTCTCTCCAGTGTGAACTCATAAGAACATAAGAAATAGGAGCAGGAGTAGGCCATCTGGCCCTTCGAGCCATGGTGTGTCCGCAGGGCAGATGATGATCTGAATCTCTTTGTGCAGTGAGAGCAACTGAACGGTCTCTCCTCAGTATGAACGCGCTGGTGGGACATCATTAGCTGAGAGCTTTTGAAATCCCTCCCACAGTCGGAGCATTTAAAGGGTCTCTCCTGGGTGTGAGTGACATTGTGCCTCTGCAAATAGGGCAACTGACTGAAACCTTTCCCACACAAGGAGCAAGTAAATGGCCTCTCCCCAGTGTGAACTAACTGGTGTCTCCGCAGACCTGATGCCACACTGAAACCTTTCCCACACACAGAGCAAGTGAACGGCCTCTCCCCAGTGTGAACTAACTGGTGTCTCTGCAGGCCTGATGCCACACTGAATCCTTTCCCACACTCAGTGCAGGGGAACGGCCTCTCCCCAGTGTGAACTCGCTGATGGCTCTGCAAATCAATTAACTGAGTGAATCCCTTCCCACACACAGAGCAGATGAAAAGTCTCTCCCCAGTGTGAAATCGATGGTGTCTCTGCAGACTGGATAATCGAGTGAATCCTTTCCCACACTCAGAGCAGGTGAACGGCCTCTCCCCACTGTGAACTCGCTGGTGTCTCTGTAAATCAATTATCTGAGTGTATCCCTTCCCACACACAGAGCAGGTGAACGGCCTCTCCCCAGAGTGACTGCGCCGATGAATTTCCAGCTGAGATGGAAAACTGAATCCTTTCCCACAGTCCTCACATTTCCATGGGTTTTCCATGTTGCAGCTGTCCTTGTGACTCTCCAGGTTAAACAATCAGTTAAATCTCACACAGATCACGGGTACAGTCCCTCCCCGCTGTGAACGCTGAGATGTATTTTCAGGCTGTGTAACTGGTTAAAGCTCTTTCCACACTCAGTGCACTGGAACACTCTCACTCAGCTGTGTGTGCATCTCGCTGCTTTTCTCGTCACACTGTTGCTTAAAATCTCCTTAAGCAGACAGAACAGAGAAACATTTCTCCTTCTAGATCCAAAGGCTGATGACATTGAGGTCCTGATGAATTGAGTGACTCTGTCAGATCTTGATGTGATGTTTGGTTTGAGATTTCTGTATATAAATCCTCACCTTCTGTTCCTCTATAAAACAAATTTACAAAAGTTATCTGTGTCATAGAAATTCAGAACAGACAATTCTAGTTTCTATGGAACATTCTTTCCTCTCTCATTCCCCAGAAGCTGTAAATCTCCATCCCACACACTCTCCCTCCATTCTCACTCTGCTGTATCTAATATTCACCCTCCCCATTCTCCTGAAGGTGCTGATTGAGTCTGATTGACAGATCCATGCTCCCTGCTTCCTGTCCTGGACACACAGAGCTGAAAATCTCCATGCAGGCTGCCGGGCAGATGTCTATAATACTGGATAAAAGTGTAATTAACTGAGATGTGGTAGAATGGGGATTTGAGGAAGATTTATATTTAAGTAGGGAGAGCACATATCTAGAACTCGCTGCCTATGAGGATGGTGGAACAGAAGATGTTCAATCATTTCAAAATGAAATTGGGTGGGCAGTTGAAGGAAATAAAACTTGCAGAGGAATGTTGATAGAGAGACAGAAAAGGATTAATTGGTTTGTTCTGCAGAGAATCAATCTGCAGTCTATAAGATGATGTGGAGATGTCGAAGGTGGACAGTGGTGGGCACAACAACACCAGGTTCATCAGGTGAGTGGCCACTCCCCTGAAGGAGCAGTGCTCCGAAAGCTTATGCTATCAAATAAACCTGTTGGACTTTAACCTTGTATTGTGAGACTTCTTACTGTCCATAAGATGTACTGGTTAGGTTGATTAGCCCTACTCAATTGCCACTTAGTGTCCCAGGATGTGTGAGTTGGGGGATTAGCAGGATAAATCCATCATACCACCGGGAGAGAGTCTCTGAAGAATGCTCTGTTGGAGAGTCAGTGCAGACTTGATGGGCCGAAAGGCCTCCTTCTGCACTGTAGGGATTCCATGACTTGAGTTACCCAATAGACTCCTGTGCTGCAATGACTTTATGACTGGAAATATATAAAATGGCTACAGTAATATATTACAGAACTAGAAATAATAAGAAATGGAAAGGGGGTGGGGGAAGGAAAGTGTTTTACTCACAAATGTTGGAGACAGGAGCAAGTTTTAGATTTTCTGAAGCTCAATCTTCACTCACACAAAGCCCGTGATTGGCTGGAGGACTAGAGTTCTTTCAGTCCTCCAACTCTCCCATCTAAGCTTGCTGGTCATGGAAGAGGTGGACACAGCCCTGCACATGCGCAGTTTTCCCTCTCCCTTGGGCATGCGCACTCCTGGGCCGGGAGGAGGGGTAGACCTTCGAGCGGCTTCTCGCTCTGGCCAGAACCGCCAGCTGCTTGTCTGGAAACCTTGGCTCGAGGAGGGGGAGGGGAACAGTGAGTGGGGGTGGGGCTCCCAGAGGGGGAGGGGTGCAATGGGTGGGGGCGGGGCTCCCAGGAGGGGGAGGGGAGCAGTGGGTGGGGGCGGGGCTCCCAGAAGGTGGAGGGGAGCAGTGGGTGGGGGCGGGGCTCCCGGGAGGGGGAGGGGTGCAGTGGGTGGGGGCGGGGCTCCCGGGAGGGGGAGGGGAGCAGTGGGTGGGGGCGGGGCTCCCGGGTCCATGCGCTTGAGCACTGGAATCCAGAGACATCACCACGGGGCAGTGATTCCTATTGGCTGATTTAATTCGGGCTCCAATGTGACGTCACAATGTGGATGTTAGCCAATGAGCTTCAGGGTAAAGCTTCCTCTGTGCAACAAACGATCATAGAATCCCTTTAGTGCAGAAAGAGGCTCTTCAGCCCATCGAGTCTGTACTCACCACAATCCCACCCAGGCCCTACCCCTTTATCCCTACATATTTACCCGCTAATTCCTCTAACCTATGCATCTCAGGACTCGAAGGGGCAATTGTTAGCATGGCCAATCAACCTAACATGCACATCTTTGGACTGTGGGAGGAAACAGGAGCACCCGAAGGAAACCCACGCAGACATAAGGAGACTGTGCGAACTCCACACGGACAGTGACCCAAGCCGGGAATCAAACCCAGATCCCTGGAGCTGTGAAGCAGCAATGCTCACCACTGTGCTACCATGCAACCAATCTGGGTGGGGAACATCTGGGAGGAAATCAATGTTTTCCACTTTCCATTTCTTTTCTCATTCTGGGGGAAATTGGGGACTTGCAGCAACTGAAGGGAAAGGAAGTGGATCCAGTCTATATATTCCACACATTTTTAGTCCAGTCATATAGATGTATATCTGTATGACAGCCTGAATGGAGATTTTCAGCAATGTGACTCCAGGACAGGAAGTGTGGATCTGTCAATCAGCATCTTCAGGAGAATTGGGAGGGTGAATATTAGATACAGCAGAGTGAGAATGGAGGGAGAGTGTGTGGGATGGAGATTTACAACTTTTGGGAAATGAGAGACGAAAGAATGTTCCACAGAATCACAATTACCTGTTCTGAATTTCTACCCAGTACTGACACTGATTATTTTTGTATGCCCTCTTACAAGATGCTCCGAAATGCATCCAACTGCTGCTCCAACCTATTCATGTGGTCCGTAAGGAGCTACAATTGGGTGCACTTCCTGTAGACGTAGTCATCTATGATGCTGGAAGCATCACAGATCTCCCACATCTCACAAGTGCAGCACTTAACCCCACAGACTGACATTTCGAGTACCAATTATTTAAGAAAATTTATAAAACTCTTACCTTCACTTTTACCTTGTTGCAGTGTCTTTCTTTTAAGATAAATCGGGGTTGTTTTCCTTGGAACAAAGTAGATTGATAGAGGTGTACAAAGGTACATGGAGGTGTTGAAGTTTACATGCTCTTTGTACACATGTATAAGCTTTAAGGGTCATTCAGTCTCGAAACGTTGGTTCTATTCTCTCTGACGTGGAGATGGTGGCATTGGACTGGGGTAAACCCAGTAAGAAGTCTCACTGCACCAGATTAAAGTCCAATGGGTTTATTTGACAGCAAAATCCACGAGCTTTCGGAGTGCTGCTTCTTCGTCAGGTGACTGGAGTTCTGTCCACAAACAAGGCATAGTAAGACACAAACTCAATTCACAAAATAATGATTGGAATGCAAATTTTTACAGGTAATCAAGTCTTAAAGGTACAGACAATGTGAGTGGGGAGAGTGTTCTATTCTCTCTCCACAGATGCTGTCAGATCTGCTGAGATTTTCCAGCATTTTCTGTTTTTATTTCCGTTTATTTTTCCTTCCCTGTCACCGCTCTGCCTCATCAATGAGACATTGGGACTCAGAGGGTTAATGCAGTTTGATGGACAAGTTGTCTCCATTCTGAACAATGGGGAACAAGCTCCTCCCACTCAATGACATCATTGCCCCCTTCAAACATGGCGACCGCTCGTGCGCACAGCTGCATATTGCCCCCAATAAAGATGGCGAACGTTAACCCGGGACGAACCTGAGGAGCTGCGGCCCTGCTCGGAACAAACTGAGTCCGGGAAGCTCTCTTCCGCGGTTTGCTACTTACACCACATGCTTACGCAGCGCTTTCACCCACCTGGGCGATCCATTGCTCTCTCCGTACCGCCAATCACCTCTAACAGATTTCCCAGCCCAAAACAAAAGCCGATTTCCACCGCCATTACTCACACTGCGCATGCTCCAATCAAAGCTGGGCCCGCCCCTCTTTCGCTCCTAATGGTTGGAGGACCGAACGCTCTCGTTCAGTCCCCCAGCACCGCCCCCTCTTCCCATAGGTCTGCGCCGCCGTCAATCAGCCGTGCATTGTGACGGTGACTTGCGACTTGTCCAGTAATAACAGAGTCTCAGTGTAACAATGACACACACACACAGGCTCCAGTCCAATCAGAGTGGAGATGGAACACAGAGAAAACACAGTAAAACACTGACTGACTCTGAGTGTAACATAAACAGTGTTTGTTCACATAATAAGAGTCACATTGCAGTATGTTAGTGAACACAGCTTTAGATCCAATGTAATGATAATACAGTCAGTTTCCAGAAAACCACAACCAAAGTTTAGGTTTCATTTTATAGTGTGACTGAGTCATGGTCTATTGATATAATGTATTTAAATTCCAGTGTGTGTTATTCTGCCACTGTCAGTATCAGACAATAACCTGTCTGTTAGAACAAAGAACAAAGAAAAACAAAGAAGAACACGGGAAACAGGCCCTTCGGCCCAACGAGCCCGCGCCGCCGTCCCATTGTCTCAGTGACCTATTCATGATTTTAGACTACGCCTAATGTGCGAGGATCAGGGAGGTCCAATATAGGGACAATTTGTTACCCAATCAATCAGCCTAAAAGCACATCTTTGGGGTGTGGGAGGAAACCGGAGCACCGGAGGAAACCCACGCAACCACGGGGAGAACGCGCAAACTCCCACAGACACAGGCCCAAATCCATGTGTCCACACAGCAACAGAGATAGTCTCTGAGCTGTCATGTTGCCCTTGAGATGGTCCAGTTTAAGCACACTAACGACATGAAGCAATAGGCAACTCCCGAAGCAACATCCAAGAGCAGCCCACTACAACCTGCCGCATGCATGCCCCTTGCTGGTCAACAAGGTGGACTTAAATGCCTGTGGAGACAAAAAATTCATTATTAAACAGGCAAAGACTGTAACATCCCTGAGGCAAAAACGGAATCCCAAGCCTACAATGTTTAGTAAGGCCTGCTATATCCCCCTATATGTAGACCGCTCATGTGGCTGTCTAAGTGATTCTTAAACAACCCTAGCGTGCCTGCTTCCACCACCTTACTCGGCAGTGCATTCCACACCCCCACTACCCTTTGCGTGAAAAACTGCCCTCTAATATTTGTCTTATACCTAGCCCCCGTGACCCCTCATTCTATCCATTTCTAAAGCGGAAAAAGCTTACCACCATTTACTCTATCTATCTCCTTCATAATCTTATAAACCTCTATTAGATCCCCCCTCAGCCGACGTCTCTCAAGGGAAAAAAGCCCAAGTTCGTTCAATCTTTCCTCGTAAGACAGCCCTTCCATACCAGGCAACATCGTGGTAAATCTCCTCTGCACTCTCTCCAGGATCTCTACATCCTTCCGGTAGTGCGGCGACCTGCTCTGTAACATATCACTGTGTAATCCAACAATTAATCCAGTTCTCCTGGATTCCTGCTCTGTGACATTTCACTGTATAATCCAACAATTAATCCAGTTCTCCTGGATTCCTGCTCTGTAATATATCACTGTGCAATCCAACAATTAATCCAGTTCTCCTAGATTTCGGCTCTATAACATATCACTGTATAATCCAACAATTAATCCAGTTCTCCTAGATTTCTGCTCTGTAACATATCACTGTATAATCCAACAATTAATCCAGTTCTCCTGGATTTTGGCTCTGTAATATATCACTGTATAATCCAACAATTAATCCAGTTCTCCTAGATTTCTGCTCTGTAATATATCACTGTGTAATCCAACAATTAATCCAGTTCTCCTAGATTTCTGCTCTGTAACATATCACTGTATAATCCAACAATTAATCCAGTTCTCCTGGATTCCTGCTCTGTAATATATCACTGTGTAATCCAACAATTAATCCAGTTATCCTGGATTCCTGCTCTGTAATATATCACTGGGTAATCCAACAATTAATCCAGTTCTCCTAGATTCCTGCTCTGTAATATATCACTGGGTAATCCAACAATTAATCCAGTTCTCCTGGATTCCTGCTCTGTAACATATTACTGTATAATCCAACAATTAATCCAGTTCTCCTGGATTCCTGCTCTGTAATATATCACTGTGTAATCCAACAATTAATCCAGTTATCCTGGATTCCTGCTCTGTAATATATCACTGGGTAATCCAACAATTAATCCAGTTCTCCTGGATTCCTGCTCTGTAATATATCACTGTGTAATCCAACAATTAATCCAGTTCTCCTGGATTCCTGCTCTGTAACATATCACTGTGTAATCCAACAATTAATCCAGTTCTCCTAGATTTCGGCTCTGTAACATCTCACTGTGTAATCCAACAATTAATCCAGTTCTCCTGGATTTCTGCTCTGTAACATTTCACTGTATAATCCAACAATTAATCCAGTTCCCCTGGATTCCTGCTCTGTAATATATCACTCTGTAATCCAATAATTAATCCAGTTCTCCTGGATTCCTGCTCTGTAACATGGAATGGAACCCGCTTCTGCTGCAGAGAACACACAAGTCTGACAACACCAGGTTTCAGTCCAATCGATTTATTTGACAGTAAACTCAGCTTTCACGACACATGACAATGCAGAGTTGCTGAGCAGAGACTGATAACCAAGTTCTGCACAGATGAGGATGGCCTCAAAAGGGATCTTAGTGCGACATGAACCTATCTGTAACCTCCATGACTTGCCCGAACTTGTAAAATCTCACTAACTGTCCTGTCTGGAGACAATATACATCTCTTTTGCCTGTGCCTGATGCTATCTCCACTCACATTGTCTGCATCTTTAAGACTTGAATAGCAGGTTAGCTGTAAAGACTCTCATTCTAATCAGTATTCTGTAAACTGTGTGTGCCTTTTATATGCTTTGTTTGAGACCAGAACTTTCTACTCACCTGACGAAGAGGCAAACCCTGAAAGCTTATGGGTTTACTATCAAATAAACTTGTTGGACTTTAACCTGGTGCTGTGAGACTTCTTACTGTGTTTAACCCAGTCCAACGCTGGTATCTCCACACCATGACACAAGCACATTCACAGACATACAAACATACTCAAAAAAAATGCAGACACACACATATGATCTCAAGAAGAAATTAGATATAGCTCTTGGTGCTAAAGGGATGAAGAGATATGGGAGAGGGGGGGATCGGGATATTGATCAAAATGAATGGCGGGGCAGGCTCAAAGGGCTGATTGGCCTCCTCTAGTTTCTATAATCTCACACAAACTCGCACACATACACTATCTCAGACACTCTCACAAACACAGAGACAAACTGAGCCCACAAAGGATTGATATCAGTTTCAATCCAAATAATCTGCTGGGCACTAAAGTAATAACAGAAGCAGATCTGAAGCTGGGTGTGTGGATTTTATTGTGAAAAGGGATAACATATCACTATATCTCCATAGCTCCTGGTGGGAGTGGAATTGATGATTTGTCTGCTGTCTATGATTGAATAAATATTAAACTGGAGAGATTATAAAGTTTGAACTGTAATATCTAATAGTGTAAAGTATCTGGAAGCTGAGTGGATGTAATAAAGGCTGGAATGAGGGTGAAACTGCTGCGCTGAGTGAATGATTCTTGTTGTAAGGAGGGATAGGAGGAGGGAGAGAGGGATGGATGGTGAGAGGGACGAGTGGGGGTTAATACGAGAAGCTGAAGTTTACAATTAAAGAGGTTCCCAGTGTCCCTGAGCTGAACTGCGGAAGCTTTACTGCAGGCTGTGCTGCTGCTGTTTCCCCTCCAGGCCACCAGGGATCGCTGTAAGCCTCCCGACTGCTGCTCCTCCCACTTGGCCACTCCGCCTTGTCCAGTGCCACTCACTGGAGCCCTGGGCCATTCTTGCCATCCTGCCAGGTCACAGATACTGAGGACAATAGGAAAGTTTATTTATGAGTGACAAGTCTGCTGACATTCACACTGGAATGAAGTTACTGTGAAAATCCCCTAATCGCCATACTTGTTTGAGTACACCAGGAAAATTTAGCATGACCACTGCACCTGACCAGCACATCTTTTGGACCGCAGGAGGAAACCAAAGCACCCAGAGGAAACCCACACAGACACAGGGAGAATGTGCAGACACAGGAAGAATGTGCAGACACAGGGAGAATGTGCAGACACAGACAATGATCCAAGCCAGGGATTAAACCCACGTCCCTGGCGCTGTGAGGCAGCAATGCTAACCACTGTACCACCATAGCATCCAGTGCCCTAAGGTTAAGTTTCTTCTTCAAACCTAAGAAGCTTCAGTACCACATCAGGGTGGGGAAAGTGAAGACCATTGGTTCAAGATGTCAATAGTTAGTTAATATCCCAATTTATTTGCTTTATTCTTTCAAGCTGAGGTTTACAAAGAAAATTCCAGTTTATAAAAGTGATTAAATAAGCAATGACCCATCATATAGCCAGTAGTTCAGAATTTATTCCTTAGGCAAGTTCTTGGCTCCTTGTCTGCAGATGTATAAGAACATAAGAACATAAGAAATAGGAGCAGGAGTAGGCCATCTGGCCCTTCGAGCCTGCCCCGCCATTCAATAAGATCATGGCTGATCTGTCGTGACTCAGCTCCACCTTCCCGCCCTCTCCCCATAACCCTTAATCCCTTCTCTTATCAAAAACCCATCAACCCGTTTCTTAAAAATATTTAGTGAGGCAGCCTCCACCACTTCAACGGGCAGAGAATTCCAGAGATTCACCACCCTTTGAGTGAAGAAGTTCCTCCTCAACTCTGTTCTAAACCGCCCCCCCTTTATCTTGAGGCTGTGCCCCCTAGTCCTACTGTCTTTTTTGAGCGGGAACAGTCTCTCCACCTCTATCCTATCCATCCCATTCATCATCTTATACGTCTCAATGAGATCTCCCCTCATTCTTCTAAACTCTAACGAGTACAAGCCTAGTTTATTCAGCCTCTCCTCATAGCTCAATCCCCTCAACTCCGGTATCAGCCGAGTAAACCTCCTCTGCACTCCCTCCAGGGCCAAAACATCCTTGCGCAGGTGCGGCGCCCAAAACTGCACACAGTACTCCAGCTGCGGCCTCACCAATACCCTATACAGCTGCAGCAAGACCTCCCTACTTTTATATTCAATCCCCTTCGCTATGAAGGCCAGCATCCCATTCGCCTTCCTGACCACCTGCTGCACCTGCAAGCTGAGTTTTTGCGACTCATGCACAAGGATCCCGAGGTCCCTCTGCACCGTCGCCTGCTGCAGTTTTTCGCCCCGTAAGTAATAGTCCTTCCTACCATTCCTCCTACCAAAGTGGACCACCTCACACTTGCCAACATTAAATTCCATTTGCCATTTCCTGGCCCATTCACCCAGCCTATCTAGATCCTTCTGCAGACTCTCCACACCCTCCGCACAATTTGCCTTTCCCCCAATCTTGGTGTCATCAGCAAATTTCGACACCCTGCACTCGGTTCCCTCCTCCAGATCATCTATATAAATGGTAAATAGCTGAGGCCCCAGCACCGACCCCTGGGGCACCCCACTAGTCACCAACCGCCAATCCGAATAGCATCCATTGACCCCCACTCTCTGCCTCCTATTTGACAACCAATCCTCTATCCACGCTAACACCCTACCCCCAACTCCATGTCCCCTGACCTTCTGCAATAACCTCTTGTGAGGTACCTTGTCAAACGCCTTCTGAAAATCCAGAAAGACCACATCCACCGGCTCTCCTCCATCCACTGCCCTAGACACATCCTCATAGAACTCCAGTAAATTTGTCAGACACGACTTCCCTTTAATGAAACCGTGTTGCGTCCGCCCTATCAAGCAATTCCCCTCAAGATGCCTCGCTATTTCCTCCTTAATGACGGTTTCTAACATTTTACCTACAACAGACGTTAAACTAACCGGCCTATAATTCCCCGCCTTTTGCCTGGCACCCTTCTTAAACAACGGCGTAACATTAGTCGTTTTCCAATCTTCCGGCACTTCCCCGGAATCCAGCGACGTCTGGAAAATAACCACCAAGGCATCCACTATCACCTCCGCCATTTCTTTCAGAACCCTCGGATGCATTCCATCCGGTCCTGGGGACTTGTCCACAATCAGCCCCTCCAGTCTGTCGAGCACCACCTCTCTAGTAACAGTAATGTCATTAAGACCCTCCATTCCTACCACCTTTCCATCGCTAACACCCGGCAAATTATTCACGTCCTCCTCCGTGAAGACAGAAACAAAGAAGTTATTCAAGACCTTAGCCATATCCCTATCCCCTACCACTAGCTCCCCTTTCTCATCCTCTAAAGGACCAACGTTTACCCTAGCCAGCCTCTTCCTTTTTATTTATTTATAAAAACTCTTGCTATCCTTTTTTATATTAAGTGCTAGCCCAGCCTCATAGCTTCTCCTACCCTCCTTTATCAATTTCTTTGTCAATCTTTGTTGACATTTAAACCTTTCCCAATCCTCTTCTCGCCCACTGCTCTTAGCTACTCTAAACTCCTCCGCTTTTAATTTAACACTTTCCTTCACCTCCTTCGTTATCCACGGCTTATTACCTCTCCTCCTACTGTCCTTTTTAACCATCGGAATAAATTTCTGCTGAGCACCAAGAAAGATCTCCTTAAAGATCCTCCACTGCTCCTCAGCAGACCTACCCCAGCATTGTCTGCTGATGTGTTTTCCTGGCAGTTTTTGTCAGTGGAAGGCTGCCGTTAGTATTCACATTTGGGCAGGGTGAGGAGGCAGCTCCAACACTGACCTCAGCTGAAATGGGAATTGAACTCACACTTTTGGTGTTATTCTGAACCATACATTAGCCCACACGCCAACATTGCTGCAGCAATTGTAAAGGGCTTGCACAAGGTTGCAGAATTCGAAGAGAGGGTTGTGGAGATGAAGGAACAATCTGCAAGACATGGGATGTTTTGGATTACCTCAAATTGACAGAACGTGGGAGCCCAATCAGGAATGTGTTGGACTCATCAAGTCTGGCGGTAACATGTGGATGTGGGATTCAGCAGCAGATGAAAGGCTGCACGATGGAACAGTGGTTAGCACTGCTGCCTGACGGCGCCAGGGACCTGGGTATGGTTCCAACTTTGGGTTTGTGTGTGGACTTTGCTTGTTCTCCCTATGTCTGTGTGAGTTTGCTCCAGTTTCCTCTTACAGTCTAAACATGTGCAAGTTAAGAAGATTGGCTGTGTTAAATTGTCCCTTAGAATCCAAAGAAATGTAGGTTAGGGGGATTGGCAGGGTAAATGTGTGAGGGTACAGGGCCCATCAACTCTACACCAACTCTCCAACACAGCATCTTACCCAGGCCCTCATATTTACCCCACTATTCCACTGTGTTACTTATTAATTACAACAGGGAACAGAGTCTGAGGTTATAAATAGGTGAGTTTACTCCAATAGTAATTCTTTCAACACCTGACAAGTTTACAGCTATGAACATCCCGCCTATCAAATAGCTCCAGCCTACAGATGAGATTACCAACATTCAGAACTTCCAAATCTTCATCCTGAAGTTACGAAACAGACTTTAGTCATCAGCCTGCTGATACATCAGCACATTCACACAGGGATGGATTGGATGTGATCTGTTTATTGTTCAACTTTAGTTCAATCCAGTTTCTGAGTGATTTAAATTTCAAATAAGATATGCAGGTGTGAAAATTTATTGACACATGAATGAGAGATGCCGTGGGGCATTCTCCAAGTCCAACAGGGTTGATTTACATCAGAAAAACTCCAAATATCTATACACATAATTCAGTTGGGATGCAGCAGCAATGACAGCAGAATCACACCCCTGTGATCACTGGTGAATTCGCTGGTGTCTCACCAAGTTGTGTGACTGGGTGAATCTCTTTACACACATTGAACAAGTGAACGGCTTCTCCTCACTGTGAACTTGTTAATGTCTCAGCAGAATGGATGACCGGGTGAATCCTTTCCCACACTCAGTGCAGGTGAATGGTCTCTCCTCAGAGTGATTTCTCTGGTGTGCGAGCAGATGTTTTCTGCTTTTAAAGCTCTTCTCAGTCAGAACATGTGAATGGTCTCTCATTTGTGTGAACAAGTTGGTGTGAAGTAAGAGAGGATAAACAAGTGAATTCCTTCCCGCACACAGGGCAGGTGAACAGCCTCTCCCCAGTGTGAATTCGTTGGTGTACAGTGAGGTCGCCTGATTGCCTGAAGCGAGTCCCACAGTGAGAACACGTGAATGGTCTCTCGTTAGAGTGAACATGTTGAGACTGCGCTTGTGTCTTGACAGGCCAGACGATCATTTGAAGTCTTGTCCACACACAGAACACATGTACGGTTTGTCCCCACTGTGAACGGTAGTTTTTTCTTCCATGTTCAAAGACCGATGATTATTTAGATCCTGATGAATTGAGGCATTCTGTAAGATTTTGATGTGATCCTTGATTTACAATTGTCTGTAATTCCTCACCTTCTAATCCCTTGAAAAATGATGTGAAAACAGAAAGAAGGAAACATGAGAGACAAGCCAAAAATACACAAAGGCAAGATGTGAAATTTCTGATGGACAGCGGTAACTGCAACCCCAGCAGCACAATCACCTCTTGATCCAGGATATTAATACAGCCAGTAACTGGGCTGGAGTTTAACACCAACAGAAACAAACTCCTGCTTTCAGAATGAATTAACAGCAGAATCCAATCCGTGCCGTCACTTGTGAACTCGCTGGTGTTTCAGTAATTGAGATGAATCAATGAATCCCTTCTCACACTCGCAGCAGGAGAACAGCCTCTCCCCAGTGTGAACCCGTTCATGTCTCAGCAGTTGGCATGAATCAGTGAATCCCTTCCCACACATGGAGCAGGTGAATGGCTTCTCCCCGGTGTGAGCTCGCTGGTGTACAGTGAGACTGCCTGAGTGTCTGAAGCTCCTTCCACAGTCAGTGCAGCTGAATGGTTTCTCCCCAGTGTGAACTCGCTGGTGTTTCAGCAGAGTGGACGAAAGCTTAAAGCTCATTCCACAGTCAGTGCAGCTGAATGGTTTCTCCCCAGAGTGAACTCGCTGGTGTGCCACGAGGTTCGAGGAATTAATGAATCCCTTCCCACACACAGGGCAGGTGAACGGCCTCTCCCCAGTGTGAACCCGCCGGTGTAATGCTAGATTGTATGACTGAATGAATCTTTTCCCACACACAGAGCGGCTAAACGGCCTCTCCCCAGTGTGAACACGCTGGTGTAATGCCAGGTTGGATGACTGAGTGAAATCCTTCCCACATATGGAGCAGGTGAAAGGTCTCTCCCCAGTGTGGGTGCGTCGATGAGTTTCCAGTTTGGATGGGCAAGTGAATGCTTTCCCACAGTCCCCACATATCCACGGTTTCTCTGTGGTATCAGTGTCATCATGTCTCTCCATGTTGATGATCAGATGAAGCCTTTTCTACACTCACAACACGTGAACATTTCTCCTCACTGAATGGTGATGTTTTTTCAGGCTGTGTAACTGGTTTAAGCTCTTTCCACAGTCTGTTCACTGGAACACTCTCACTCAGGTGTGTCTCAGTGCTTTTCCAGTCACACTGATGTTTGATTGTTTTGTCTGGAGGAAAAGATTTCAAACATTTCTCCTTCCACATTCCAAGTACGATTCCTAGGAATCGAGTGATTCTGTCAGATCTTGATGTGATGTTTGGTCTAATACCTGTAAAAACCATCAATAAAAGTCATCACTAACAGTCGAGGATAGAAATTCTTAACAGACAATGCTAGTTTCTCTGCAATTCTTTCCTCTCGAACTCTCAAAGTTGCAGATCCCCATCCCACACACTCTCCCTCCTCCCTGAACTGAAATCCAAATAAACTGTCAGATAATCATTTCAGAATGCATTTTTTAAAAATGTGTACAACTAGAGATAGTATTTTTGATGATTCAATTCATTCAAAACACATGAGAAAACATTAATCCGAATCACTCTGAACCCATCAGTCAGAATAGCAGATGTTAACTTTGTGTCCAGAACTGACTGTTTAGAGATTTGATGACAAATTGTGAAGGGGGTTTCTCCAAACCTCTCTCTCTCTAACTAATTTAAACTTGGTATCAGTGTCTGAGCCCATTCTGCTTTCTGGTTCTCTTCCTGCTGACTAATTAACCTCAGTTCAAAATCAAGAATATGGAAGTTACTGTTTTTGGCCCCCCTTCCAAGTCTTGTTCCTTTGCAATCCACTCAATCCCTCTTCCTGGCGAATGTCTGAAATTAAGCCAGTTTGTTCATAACCTCAATGTCCCATTTGATCCCAAGTTTCTGGGACCGCCTATTTCCACCTCAGTAACATCACATGACCTCAACTCTACCTCAATGCTGCTCAAACCCTCATTCAGGCCATTGTTACCTCCAAACTCAACTGTTCTGTCGCACTCTTACAGGTCTCCGTTTTACCTATGGAAATGTGAAGTCATCCAAAAGTCAACCAACCCTTTCCTAATTAACAGCAAGTCCTGTCCCCCGGTGACCCCTGTCCTCCCTGATCTGCCTAGGCTCCCACTCATGTAACACCTTGATTGTAAGATTCTCATCCTTGTTTTCAAATCATTCCATAGCTTCAGCCCTCCCGATCTCTGTAATCTTCCCACAAACATCCGAGATATCAGTGCTGCTCTGGTACATTCCCTACTGTAATTGCTCCACCACTAGTGGTCATGTCTTCAGCCCTAGGTTCTGAATTCCCTCCCTGTACTTCTCTGTCTCTGCCTCACTTTCCTCCTTTAAGACTCTCTTTAAAACTCACCTTGTTGTCCAAGTTTTTGATCACCTGTCCTATTATCTCCTGATGTATCTGGGAATCTCACTTTGTTTTATAATGTTCCTTAAAGTTTATTTATTAGTCACAAGTAAGGCTTACATTAACACTGCAATTAAATTCCCCTCATCACCAGTACCTGTTTGGGTCAATGCACCTAATTAGGTCATCTTTCCAACTGTGGGAGGAAACTGGAGCATCCAGAGAAAACCCATGCAGACACAGGGAGCACATGCAAACTCCACAGTGACCCGAGCTGGGAATCGAACCCAGGACCCTGGCGCTATGAGGCAGCAGTGCTAACCACCGTGCCACCCTGACCCGAGATCCAGCATCTAGCCCACACTGGGTGTTTATGAAGACTCATCGCCCTGATCCATTTATGTTCCCGGTTTGATTTCAGGCTCTGGATCCATTTAAATCCCGCTGGTTCCAGCTCCTCACCACCTGCGTGCGGATCCACAAAGTGTTTCCAGAACCTCCAGTGTCTGAGCCAGGATGGGGCTGTTAACCTGGGCTTGTTCCCGGGAGAAGCCCCACAGCTGCAAACCAGGGAGCTGACGATGATTCTAAAGCGAAACCACAAAGTGTTTCCAGACCCGCCCAGCCACCGCCTAACGCTGACTCCGCTTCTCCGGGACAAACCAGCACCAAGGACAGCAATGACATTGCGCATGCTCCACATCACAATGCCGGGGACTGATTGACGGTGGCTATGGACCAATAGGAAGAGAGGGCGGGGCTGGAGGACCAAGCGGGAGAAGCTGGTCCTCCAACCAATCGAAGAGAATGAGGGGCGGAGCTGGAGGACCGCGCAGGAGCGGCTGCTCCTCCAATCAGTCATAGGGGCGGGGCTGGGGTATAAGTGAAGCATGCGCAGTGTGATTAACGGAGACGGAGAAACTTTGCTTACTCAGATACACAATTAGTAAAAGGTGGGAATGGCGAGGCAGAGGGAGCGATGGATCAGGCGGGCGGTTTGCGAGACTTCCTAAACACCTTACATAAACCGCGTATCCTTGAAAAAGAACATACCGGTAATTGGGGATGGTCCCCGGCCTGTTTGTACAGAGCAGAACCGTAAGTTTCTCTCAGTTACAGACCCTGGTTAACCGCCGCCATCTTTTTCAGGTGATCCCAGTAAGGAGCATGCGCAGCTGTCATCTTTATCGGGGGCATTCGCACCAGGGTGCACGCGTAGCTGACAATTTTATCGGGGCATTGGCAGTAGGGCGCATGCGCAGTTGACATCTTTATCGGGGCGCTCGCATTAGGGCGCATGTATCGATGCCATTTTTGTTGGGGGCAATAAGTTCCTTATTGGAAATTACTCCCAGTGATAGAATGCGGACAACTTGCCCAGCAAACTGCTTCACTCTTTCACTTCCAATTTCTCACTGATGCAGCACAGCAACTGTGCCATCCCCTCAACCATGGTTATATAATATCATGGTTCTGAACAACCTGGTTATTTACTAGTGCTACAAGTAGGCTTACATTAACACTGCAATGAAATTAATGTAAAAATCCCCCAAATCACCACATTCCGGCACCTGTCGGGGTTACACTGAGGGAGAATTTAGCACAGCCGAATGCTCCCTAACCAGCACGTCTTTCAGACTGTGGGAGGAAACTGGAGCACCAGAGGAAAACCACACAAACACGAGGAGAATGTGCAAACTCCACGTAGACAGTCACCCAAGCCAGGAATCGAACCCAGTTCCCTGACACTGTGAGGCAGCAGTGTTAATCGCTGAGCCACCGTGCCGTCCACACAGCTGGCCTCAGACAGTTGGCAGTGAGAGTGACGGTGTCAGTAGTCAGGGAATGAAGTTTGGAGTGGGAACTGGAAAGAATGGCTTCAACTTTCCCAATATCTAAATGAGAGAAAGTTCCTGATGTTCCGGTATTGGATGTCAGACAAATTGGGATGATGTGTGAGTTGGAGGGGAACTCAGAGGTGATAGTCTTCACATATATCTAATACCCTGGACATTGTAAATGTTGGAGGTTTAGCATTACATGATTCTGCCAGAGTTCTGATCAAGCTGATACAGAAAAATCCCTTTTCTTCATCCTCTACTTCTTCTACCCCCCTCTCTCTCCCTCTTATTCCTGTCCATAGATACTGGATCGTGTATCGCCCCAGACTGGGTGGCAGGTTCCCTTTCCTGAAGGATATAATGAACCAGTTGTTACATTTATGACAATCCAGCGGTTCTCATGGTCACTCATTCCTTGTGCCGGCCCCACAAATTACAAGATCCATTCAGCTCAGTTTCACCACCTGCTTTTGTGGCTTGACTCTCACTTTTTCTGTTTCAGAAAGGGGTGAATTTGCAATAAGGAAGCTCAACCCCAAACATCACGTCAGGATCACCCAGTTTACTGTAGCCGGAATATCATTGGATTTTGAACATGGAAGGAAAAAGCACTGTTCACAGTGGGGAGAAACCGTACACATGTTCTGTGTGTGCGCGAGACTTCAGTCAGTCATCCGGCCTGTCAAGACACAAATGCAGTCACAGCAGGGAGAAGCCGTGGAAATGCGGGGAATGTGGGAAGGGATTCAATTATCCGTCACAGCTGGAAATTCATCAGCGTGGTCACACAGGACAGAGACCGTTCATCTGCTGTGTGTGTGGGAAGGGATTCATTAATTCATCAAACCTGATGACACACCAAAGTATCCACAGCGAACACAGACCTTTTAAATGTCCAGACTGCAGGAAGTGCTACAAAAATTGTCAAGATTGATGTACCATCAACGTGTTCACACTGATGAGAGACCATTCAGGTGCCCTCAGTGTGGGACTGGGTTCAGACAATCATCTCATCTCACTGTCCACCAGCGCACTCACACCGGGGAGAGGCCGTTCGTCTGCTCCGAGTGTGGGAAGAGATTCACTCAGTCCTCCCACCTGCTGAAACACCAGCATGCGTACCAACATAAAAATTAGGAGCAGGAAGAGGCCCCTCAAGCCTGCTTCATCATTCAGTAAGCTGATCTGATTGTAACCTCAACTCTACATTCCTGCCTAAACCCCCATCACCTTTCACTGCATTGTTAAACAGGAATTTATCCAGCTTTGTCTTAAAAATATTCAAAGACTATACTTCCACTGCCTTTTGAGAAAGAGAATGGCTTTTAACATTTCCTCTGTGACAAATGTTCAGCTAACTGGGCCGAACTTTCCCACTTTCTCCCTTTTTCCCTGAATGGATGGAATTTTGTAAAATTAAAACCACTACAACAACAATCTCAATAGTCTCTTCTTTCAACACCTGAGGGGGAAATCCATTCGGATCAGAGAATCTCTCAGCGCGCACACCCAAACAATGTGCTCAATAACACTGTTCGTAATCTTCCTGATTTGCGCCATCTCTTCCATCTCCTGATTTAGAACTATCTCTGGGAGGTTACTTCTGCCCTCTATAGCAAAGATGGGTGCAAAAGACAGGGCAGCACGGAACCATAGAACCCTACAGTGCAGAAGGAGGCCCTTCGAGTCTGCACCGAACACAATCCCACCCAGAACCTACCGCCATATCCCTTTGTATTATACCCACTAATCCCTCTAACCTACACACCCCAGGACACTAAGGAGCAATTTCCTTGCACGGCCAATCAACCTAACCCGCATATCTTTGGACTGTGGGAGGAAACCCACACAGACACGAGGAGAATGTGCAAACTCCACACAGACAGTGACCCAAGGCCGAGGAATTGAACCCAGGACCCTGGAACTGTGAAGCAGCAGTGCTAACCCACTGTGCCACCATGCTGCCCTGCTGCTAACCAGTGATTAGCACTGCTGCTTCACAGTTTCAGGGACCTGGGTTCAATTCCCGGCTCGAGTCACTGTGTGTGAAGTTTGCACATTCTCCTCATGTCTGCGTGGGTTTCATCCGGGTGCTCCGGTTTCCTCCCACAGTCCAAAGATGTGCAGGTTAGGTTGATCGGCTATGCTAAAAATTGCTCCTTAGTGTCCCAAGATGCTTAGGTTAGAGGGATTAGCAGGTACAATATGGGGGTAGGGCCTGGGTGGGATTGTGGTCGGTGCAGACTCGATGGGCTGAAGGGCCTCTTTCTGCACTGTAGGGTTCTATGAAAATACCTGTTTAGTTCACCCACAGTAGCCCGACTTTTCACAATCAGTTCTCCAGATGCACTTTCTATGGGAGCAATGCTCACTTTTTTCTTGTTAAGTATCTATACAAATTCCCTTACAGCCAAGGGCTAGGATAGAGAACAGTTTGTTAGACGTGCCCTGGAGGGCTTTTTGATACAGTGTGTTGACAATCCATCCAGGGAGGGAGCCGTACCAGAACTGATACTGGGGATTGAGTTGGGCCAGATGATCAGTGTTTCAGTCGGGGGGGGGGGGGGTGCATTTTGGGCTTAGCCGCCATAATCCCATAGGATTTGAGATAGTCATTGATAAGAGTGGCCCTCAGGGTGAGGGTGGTTAATTAGGCGAGGGCCAGTTAGATCCAGATTAGATGGGAACTGGGGAACGTGGATGGAGAACAACTGTTTGAGGTCAAATCCATGTCTGGCACGTGGAAGACTTTTAAAAGGTCTGTTGATTGAAGTGCAGGATAGGCAATGTTCTCGCAAACAAATGAAGGACAGAAATGGCAGGATTCTGGAAACAGGAATGACAAGGGAAATTGTAAGCTCAGTAAAAAGGAAGTATGTGATAGATCAAGTCTAAGAATGGACAAAACCCTTGAGGAGCAAGTTGAAAGTAAGAAGGAACTTAAACGTGGAATTAATAGTAGGAGGGATTATTATTTAAAGGGTGAAAAGCTGCAGCATGCTACGGTGCAGAGGGACCTGGGCGTCCTTGTGCATGAGTCGCAAAAACCCAGTCTGCAGGTGCAGCAGGTGACCAAGAAGACGAATGGGATGTTGGTCTTTATAGCGAGGGGGATAGAATATAAAAGGAGGGAGGTCTTGCTGCAACTGTACAGGGCACTGGTGAGGCCGCAGCTGGAGTAAAGTGTGCAGTTTTGGTCGCCACACTTGCGGAAGGATATATTGGCCTTGGAGGGAGTACAGAGAAGGTTCACTAAGCTGATACCGGAGATGAGGGGGTTCGCCTATGAAGAGAGACTGAATAGACCGGGTCTGTACTCGTGAGTTGAGAAGGCTGAGGGGGGATCTTACAGAGATGTATAAGATAATGCAGGGGATAGATAGGGTAGAGGTAGAGAGATTGTTCCCGCTTAGAAAGGATAGCAGAACTAGAGGGCACAGCCTCAAAATAAGGTGGGGGGGAGCAATTTCTTTAGAGTTGAGGAGGAACTTCTTCACTCAAAGGGTGGTGAATCTCTGGAATTCTCTGCCTGTTGAAGTGGTGGAGGCTACCTCGCTGGATATATTTATGTCATGGGTAGATAGGTTTCTGATAGACTGGGGAATTAAGGGTTATGGGGAGAAAGCAGGAAAGTGGAACTGATCCACTTCAGATCAGCCATGATCTTATTGAATGGCAGGGCAGGCTCGAAGGGCTAGGTGGCCTACTCCTGCTCCAATTTCTTACGTCCTTATGAACCCATATCTTCCTCCATTTTTTCTGCTATCTCCTTCATCCTCACTCCAACAAGTACAAGGAGTGCATGGAACTTATTTGTCATTGAAACAATATGACCAGTTGGTTCTGCTGCTTCCCTCTCTTCCACTGGTGCACTGAGTTAAATTGTCTCTAAAGTTCCTGTTTCTGGAGTCCTAAATGCACACTGCTCTCTCCCATCATCCCACTTGTCAATTTCTGGGACTCGGGTGGAAGGACACGATGACACAGCTGTTGCATTCCATCTTGACTTGGCCCTTTATTAATAATTCCGTTAGTATCTGCAGTGTTTTGAATTAAACTCTACTCTGTGTGATTAACTCACCAATGGCTCCTAATATCTTAATAAATTGGGCAATCAAACCTTCTAAAGAGGGTGAATATGTCTGAGAATTATCCAACTGCAAAACTATTTCTATTAAGGTCATGGATTATTACAGTCGATGTACACTGTTTTGATTCTGCCAGCAGGGCTGTGGAATTAATTGGATAGATTTCTAAAGAGACAGCATGATGGGTGAAGTGGGTTACATCTGTGGAATAACCAATAAATATTCAGTATCCATCAAGAGGGCAATAATCAGCTGGAATTTTCTTATCTGGATTCAGGTCAGTATTCCGTCTCTGGAGATAGAGAGAGGAACGAATGATTATGAATTGAACCCAGCCAGAATCCGCACCTTCAGGAGAACCAGTGTGAAAGTCATAAAAGTCACAGCACTTAAGAATAGAGGGATAGAAGCAGATAGTCCAGTTGGGAACACATGATGGGTGCAGGCTTGGAGGGCCAAAGGGCCTGTTCCTGTGCTGTATTGTTCTTTGTTCACTTTCTCACCAGAGACCAGAGAATTACGTACAAAACATGACAAATAGAATCCTTATTGGAGCACACCAGAATTATAGGGAGTGGGATAGCCTGATCTTGGGATTGGACATAGCTCGGCACAACATTGAGGGCCAAAGGGCCTGTACTGTGCTGTAATGTTCTATGTTCTAGAACAGCAGAACTGGAGGGCACACCCTCAAAATAAGGGGGGGAGCAGTTTAGATCGGAGTTGAGGAGGAACTTCTTCACTCAAAGGGTGGTGAGTCTCTGGTATTCACTACCCACTGAAGTGGTGGAGGCTACCTTGCTGAATATATTTAAGTCATGGGTAGATAGGTTGATAGACAGGGAAATTAAGGGTTACGGGGAGAAAGTGGGAAAGTGGAACTGATCCACTTCAGTTCAGCCAAGATCTTATTGAATGGTGGGGCAGGCTCGAAGGGCTAGATGGCCTACTCCTGCTCCTATTTCTTATGTGGAATATATCACCGCATTCGTCCGCAGATGTTGCATATGTTTAAAAATACATCGGAATTGAGAATCAATATTGTCGTTTGACAGGGAATTGAATGGCACTGCTGTTACCCAGCATTCGCTGCGGTTATGAAAGCGCCATATTTACGGCACCAGAACCCAGTGCGCAAGCGCAGTGCTGTATTTGGCGCATGCGCAATGTCACTTTGCCCGGGGTCTCTGCGATGGCGGGCGACGCTTTTTTCCAGCGGGTAAGAGTTGGTGCGGTGGGGAATGGAGACGGGGCGGGGAGGGAACGGAAGCTTCACAAACACCCGCTATAGGCCGCAGGGCCCAAGTATACCCCACGGGTCCCGTATTTACAGCCGCGAGGCTTTTTCCCCGGGATCCGGGGCCCAGTGCCTCCGCCACCATGTTAGTTTAACGGGGAGCGCATGCCTGTGTGACGCAATCACTAGGTGGGCGGGGCCTCAGGGTCTGGCTGACCAGGGGAGAAACTTGTCTCATTGTGAAGTTCACATCACAAGTAGGCCTTACATTAACACCTCAATGAAGTTACTGTGAAATTCTCCTGATGGCCACAGTCCAGCACCTGTTCGGGGTCAATGCACCCTAACCAGCACGTCTTCCAGACTGTGGGAGGAAATCGGAGCACCCGGAGGAAACCCACGCAGACACAGGGAGAATGCGCAAACTCCACGCAGACAGTGACCCAAGCCGGGAATCGAACCTGGGTCCCTGGCGCTGTGAGACAACAGTGCTAACCACTCGTGCATGATATTGATGTTTTTCTCTTTTAATCCACAAGTGCTTCGGTCCGCCTTGTTGTCCAATGAGGGGCATACACGCGATGGGTCGTACGAGGGCTGCTCTTGGATGTTTTCAAGAGTAGCCTAGTACTTCACGTCGTTAGTGTACGCTTAAACTGGACCAGATGCTGGGCAGCACGACAACTCAGTGACTATCACTGCGAGCTGTGCAGATATGTGGATTTGGGCCAGTGTCTGTGGGAGTTTGCGCATTCTCCCCGTGCTTACATGGGTTTCCTCCGGGTGCTCCGGTTTCCTCCCACACCCCAAAGATGTGCTCTTAGGCTGATTGGTGTAACAAATTGTCCCTAAATTAATCTTCCCTCAGTGTGGATGGCCGTAAGCATAGACAAGGGTCATGGGTAGAGAGGAGACTCATAATGTTAAAATGGCGACGCAGGCTCATTGGACCGAAGGACCTGTTTCCCGGGCTGTGTTCTTTGTTCACTCAGACTGCAGACAGGCCCAGGTTAACGATTGACAACTTTATAGAATCCCCACAGTACAGAAGGAGGAGATCATTTGGCCCATTTGGTCCATAATCCAAATCTAGAAAGAGAGACAGACCCATTCAGAACTGGTTTGTATTGGGCTAGATGTTTGGTGATTGGCCACCAGTATTCACTCCCTTTTCATTGACTCGCAGAACCACTGAATGATTACAATACACGGTGCGGGGTGGGGGGCAATCAACCCATTATACCCATGCTTGGCTTTGTAACAGCGAATGAGCTCCTCCCACTCCTGGCCCTTCTCGTAGTCCAGCATTTTTTATCTCCTCCAGGTAATGATTCCGTTTCCTTTTGGATCAGTTTGAGCTGTAGTGGAGATGGAAGTGAAACTGCCACTTTTAACACAGAGGATGTTGGAATCCAGTTGGGCCCAGCAATTTTCAAAGTGACACCATCAAAGGAGGTAAATTTTAGGGGAAATCAGATTGTCAAATGGGTATTGTTTTTGGAATAATTATTTTTGTCAGTGATTTAATCTAATTTAATGAAATCAAATGTTGTAAAATGTTAAGAGGCAGCTCGATGGGTACGTGAATAGGGAGGGAAACAGACCGAGTAAGGGCAGAAGGTTTCTTTTCAGTTTGGTTGGGGCATTATGATCAGCACAGACTTGAAGGGCCAAGGGACTTGTTCCTGTGCTCTACTTTGCTTTGTTCTTTGCTGTGTTTTTGGGATTTGGACAGGAGTAAATATCGCCCATCTCCAGTTACCTGTGGAGAAGATGATGTTTGTTGCTCAGCAGCTGGTAAGAGGCACTGGAGGGGAACTTGTGGGTGGAGAGGTTTCGATAACAGTCAGTGTAGACTACAAACCCCAAATGAGAAACTGCAGCTGCAAGAAATTTGCCCAAAAACAGGCCCAGGTTAAATGTCATCAGCTTGGTTTCATGGTGAATGTGATGCAGCCCTCTTGAATCTCTACAGTGCTGAGGGAGGCCATTTGGCCCATCAGGTCTGTACCAACTACAATCCCACCCAGGCCCTATTCCCACAACCACACACATTTACCCCACCAATCTCCCTGATATTAGGCTCGATTGATCATGGCCAATTAACCTAACCTGCAAACACGGGGAGAACGTGCAAACTCCACATGGACAGTGACCCGAGGCCAGAATTGAACCTGGGTCCCTGGTGTGTGAGGCAACAGTGCCAGGTGCTGTGAGGCAGCAATGCCAACCACTGTGCCACCATGCTGCCTGCCCCCTTATAATGATGTAACAGAAAGTGGGTGATGGTTCTTCGCATCAGGAGAGAAAATTATTGATTCCTTGATTTGATTTTTCACTCAACCCAGAACTGAACCCAGACAGAGGAGAGAGGGAAGGAGAAAACTGGGAGTGGAGGAAAGAAATGGTGAGATGGGTTTGGATTTCAGCCCAGGGAGGAGTGGGAGTGTTTGTGGGAAGGGAATTTATAGATGTGGGAGAACAAGAGAGGAAAAAAATGTTCCAGAGAAACTCCAATTGTCTATTCTGGATTTTATATCCTGCTCACTCGCAGTGAAGAGTTTTTAAATCTCCTTTTCCAGGCTTTCAGAAGGGGAAGATGATCGTAAGGGGCCAGGAACTCACACGAAACATCGCAGCAAGCTCTGGCAGAATCACTCAATTCATCAGGGCCTGAATATTATCCACATTTGAATGTGAAAGCAGAAATGTTTGTTCTGCCTGCAGGGAAAGATTTCAAACATCGGTGTGACTGGAAAAGCAGCGAGACACACACACAAACATCCGAGTAAGTGTGTTCCAGTGAACTGAGTGTGGAAAAAACATCACACCATTGACAGCGAGGAGATATTGTACACATGTTCTGCATGTGGACAACTGATCATCCAACCTAGAGAAATACAAGGACACTGGCACCATGGAGAAACCTTGGAAATGTGAGGATTGCGGGAAAGGTTACAATTATCCATCCCGGCTGGAATATCATCGACGCACACACACCGGGGAGAGGCCGTGGAAATGTGGGGATTGTGGGAAAGGATTCAATTCTCAATACCAGCTGGAAAACCACCGACGCAGTCACACTGGGGAGAGGCCCTTCACCTGCTTGGTGTGTGGCAAGGGATTCACTCAGTCAGCCTGTCTCATGTCACACCAGCGATTTCACACTGAGGAGAGGCCCTTCAGCTGTACCGACTGCGGAAAGAGATTCAGACATTCATCCCACCTCAGTAAGCACCAGCGAATTCACACTGGGGAGAGACTGTTCACCTGCTCTGAGTGTGGCAAGCGATTCACGGTATCCTCGGATCTGCTGAAACACCAGCGAGTTCACACCGGGGAGAGGCCATTCACCTGCTCAGTGTGCGGGAAGGGATTCACTCAGTCAGCCAACCTGGTGGTCCACCAGCGAGTTCACACCGGGGAGAGGCCATTCAGCTGCACTCACTGTGGAAAGAGGTTAAGGTCGTCATCTGAACTCACTGCACACCAGCGGGTTCACACTGGGGAGAAACCATTCACCTGCTCCGTGTGTGGGAAGGGATTCGCTCAGTCATCCCACTGCCTGACCCACCAGCGAGTTCACACTAAGGAGAAGCCATTCAGCTGCTCTTCCTGCGGAAAGAGGTTCAGGCATTCAGGCAACCTCAGAGCGCACCAGCGAGTTCACACCGGGGAGAGGCCATTCACCTGCTTCGTGTGTGGGAAGGGATTCCATTGGCTATCCAGCCTGCTGACACATCAGCGAGTTCATAAACAACCACAGGGATTGGATTCTGCTGTTAATCACATTCAAAACTGATGGTCTGACAATATTTGTTCTGTTTCTGCTGATGTTCGCTATCACCCAGAATCATCAAACAAAAACACCGCCTCTCAAACTCGTATCAAATTCCCATCCCGTCTGACTGAAATAAAGAACCAAAAGCTCTCCAGGTCCCCATTAAATCCGAGAGAAATGTGACACAGCACCCCACAAAGAGAAAAAGATAAACCACAACTGCAACAACGTGACTGAACACAGCAAACTCAACACATCTACTTGGAATAGGTTCCCCACAAGAGACCTCAAAACAGACACTGACGGAGAACAGAATCAACAGCCCAAACCAAGGGGAAGGAATACAGCAAGCTCACAAACACATTGCTCCAGGATGGGGAAGACAAGCGTCAGGCAGAGCGCAGCGAAAATAGGCAGAGCACAAAAGATGCCACCACACGTAGATAATCAAGGAAGACGAGAATGCACTAACTAGGAGGACAGTGACAAGGAGCTACAACAGGAACCTTAATGAACTGGACAGCGAGGAGAACACGCTATCCCTGAGCATCCCACCAAAGCAAGAAGTTGTGGTTTATCTCCCTCTCTTTGTGGCTGCTGTATCACATTTCTCTCAGACTTACTGGGAACCTGGAGAATTGTAAAAGTACCTGTAAAGGGAAGCACGAGACTGGATAAGCTCAGAATTCATCCCGGGTACACCCCTAAGACAGGGAGCCCGAGGGCCAGAAAAAAGACTAAGAACAGATCCAAAACAAACCACGAGCCAAAGGACACTCCCAGTAAACAGTAAAAGACAAAATGGTACCCAGTCCCAGACCACTGGGGGAACAGGAGGAAAATGTCAAACTGCTCACCATAGAGGAACTATTCAGAATAATGATTAAGGAACATGATAAAAGAATGAAAGTTAGAGTCATCCACTGGATGGAGACCACAGTGCAGATGGAAAAGTTTAACCAAGGATCACAGAAACCGTGCAGAGGGACAGCCAGCCCAGAGCAGAACACCTCCTCAGAATAGGCAGCATCACCAAAAACATCAGCACAAACTAACACAAACACTAAAGGTTCCAGGGAAAAGACTTTGCTTCATATCCGCCGCCAAACCCAAAACCAACCAACAGAATCAGACCTTGAGGAATTCTTCAAAAGGATAAAATCGACAGATTGCTTTGAGGAAACGAACTCAGAAAACCCCCCTTGACACCAAAATCCAAATGGATACCACCCAAAATCAGCAGGGATACCTTAGAATTTACCAAGAAGAAGATAGAAAACATCCCATCATTGAAAAGAAACTAAATAGAATCACAGAATATTCTAGTGCAGAAGAGGCCTTTCGGCCCATCGAGTCTGCACTGATGTACAAAATGCCCTGACTGGTCCATCTAATCCCACTTGCCACCAAGGCTGTGGGCAAACTACTCATCCAGGTTTTTTTTTTGAAGGATGTGAGGCATCACACCTCCACCACCCTCCCAGGCAACACAAACCTCAGAAGAACAGGAGACAAAGGAACTAAGAGACAACAGGGACATCATCATAAAACTGGCAGTCAAAGGACACATTATTATCTCGGACAGACAACAAAACCTACCAAAGGACACAGTCAACTCCACAACCCAGAACATTACAAACAAATGGAGAGACTGATTTTATCCAGAAACAAGACAAACGATAGCACAGACACTGGAGAAACCATTGACAGCTGCGTTACCTAGAAACGTAGATAATACTTAGACCAACACTCCTGCCAAAGAGTCTTTTACATGTTCCTTAAAATACACAAACATCCTGACACAATTCTGGGAGAAATTCCTCCAAGCCTTCCATTTTGGCTACCATAGCAATATGGTAGCTGGTCTCTCTACAGGCCCCGGATGTCCCACCAGCAACCGGGGTGGACCAGGCAATAGGTGACACCAGGAGGAGGAGCAGCAGCAGCTCAGAAGGATACAGCCATCCCTGATGTACATTTCACACCATCTCTGACCACCCCACGACTTGCCTCGGCTTGCAAAATCTCACTAACTTTCCTGGCTGGAGACAATACACATTAACCTGTGCTTAACCCTCTCTCCACTCACGTCGATTCACTCGCATTTCAACCATTATCTTGTACATTGAGTTTGTGTCCATATCTGCCCTGTCTGTGAACACAACTCCTCACTCACCTGAGGAAGAGGCCTGAGACTCCAAAACCTTGTGCTACCAAATAAACCTGCTGGACTTTAACCTAGTCATTGTGAGACTTCTTACTGTACAGGAGGGGAAACAGCAGCAGCACAGTCTCGGCCCAAAGGCTTCCCCAGTTCAGAGACACTGGGAACCTCTTCAAACGTAAATTTATTTGATGAGATTTGATTTATTATTGTCACGTGTCTTAGGAGACAGTGAAAAGTATTGTTTCTTGCGCACTATACAGACAAAGCATACCATTCATAGAGAAGGAAAGGAGAGAATACGGAATGTAGTGTTACAGTCACAGCTGGGGTGTAGAAAAAGTTCAACTTAATGCGAGGTAGGTCCATTCAAAAGTCTGACAGCAGCAGGGAAGAAAGCTGTTTGAGTTGGTCGGTATGTGACCTCAGCCTTTTGTATCTTTTTCCTGACGGATGAAGGTGGAAGGGAGAATGTCCAGGGTGCGTGGGGTCCTTAATTATACTGGCTGCTTTTCCCGAGGTAGCAGGAAGTGTAGACAGAGTCAATGGATGGGAGGCTGGTTTATGTGATGGATTGGGTTACATTCACGAGTTTTGTAATTTCTTGCAGTCTTCAGCTTCTCACAGTCACCCTGATTCATCCCTCTCTCCATCCATCCATCCATCCCTCTCTCCATCCATCCATCCCTCTCTCTCCATCCATCCATCCCTCCATACAACTCAGCACAGCAGTTTCACTCTCGTTCTCCCAATCTGTATTCCAGCCTTTATCACATCCACGCTGCTCCCACTTACTTCACACCATTCGATCTTACAATTCAAACGTTATAACCTGTCCAATTTAATATCTGTTCAGGTAGCTTACGGACGGCAGACAAATCATCAGTTCCACTCCACACGGAGCAACATTTATACATGATCCCATTTCACAATAAATCCCAGATTAAATTCAGATTTGTTTGTAATTATTTTAGTGCCCAGCGGCTGATTTGAACTGAAATTGATATCTAGTCTCAGCCTGGCTCTGTGTTTGTGTGAGAGTGTGTGTGTGAGATAGTGTGTTTGTGTAAAGGCAGAGTGTTGCCCATAGCTGTGTCTGAGATAGGTATCAATTCTCTAAATAGGTTGGGCTGCAGCAGCACAATCCTGCAACAAGACCCTCCAGTAGTCTGAGGATACAATGACCCACCCCAGGTAGAGACCATGTACCTCACATCACCACAAGAGGGAGCATCCTCTGGTGTGTTGACTGCAGCAGGAGTTGGCTGGAAAGAAGGAGTCTGATGTTACTGTTATTTATGTTTAAAATATGTTTTTGTTAAAAGCTAATTGGCCGTCCAGTGCCTCTGTTCATCTACATAAAAGTTACGGTCAATTGAGTCAAGGTTTTGGGACAGTCAAAGAACAACACAGAATGGGAAACAGGCCCAACGAGCCCGTGCCGCCATTTTAACATTGAGTGCCCTCCTCTACCCATGACCCTTGTCTACGCCTATTGGGGAAGATTAAGGGAAGACTAATTTAGGGACAATTTGTTACACCAATCAGCCTAAGAGCACGTTTTTTGGGTTGTGGGAGGAAACCGGAGAAATCCCACCCAAGCACGGGGAGAATGTGCAAACTCCCACAGACACCGGCCCAAATCCATGTGTCTGCACAGCAAACAGTGATAGTCACTGAGCTATCATGTTGCCTGTCAGTTGGTCCAGTTTAAGCGTACACTAACGACATGAAGCACTAGGCTACTCTCGAAGCAACATCCAAGAGCAGCCCTCACACGACCCACCGCATGTATGCCCCTCGTTGGACAACAAGGCGGACTGAATCGCCTGTGAAGTCGGGTCCAGTAATAACATTAGCTGGGATTGTAGCACTCTCCATTTCCTCTTAGCAATTCATCTCGTTCAGGAGACCCACCTTCTGTTTGTTCCCCTCAATTCCTACTAAACTGCTTTTAGATTTGGGTGAGTTTGTGTAAAATAGATAAAGGTGGACATTCAACATACTTAACAAGTGAATAAAGGCACAAGATTCCACAGATCCTGAATAAAAATAAACTTTACAAGGTCAGAAAGGTTTAAGGACTTTCGAGAGGAACAGAAGATGGGATGGTATTTAAAAGTGTCCGGGATTAGTTTGAGAAGTGGTTGATGTCATTGGGTTTGAGAGAGGGAGGTATTGACAATATCAGCTAACATGGAGAAGTTGCGATGTCACCCCCACCCCAACAACCCCCGCGAACCTTATGTTCTGTTGACCCTATTCACACTAAGCTGCTGACCATTCTCTGTATTAATCAATACCTTTTACAGTTCTTGTTCTCTTCTGGTCCTATCCTTCTCACCTTTAAATCCACTCTCACCACACTTTCTGAAAAAACAATCTCCGCCCTCCTCTCCAGCTTCCTTTTCCTTTCCAAGGCCACTGAACTTGATGTTTCCTCAAGGATCTATCCGTGGCCTCTCCTATTTCTCATCCACCTGCTGCCATTAAGTGACAAAAGCACCGTGTGAAATTTCCCGTGTACACTGACAACACCCAGCTCTACCTCACTCCCATCCCTCTCCATTCATCCACTGTTACTAAATGATCAAACTGCTTCTCCCACATCCAGTACTGAAATTTCCTCGAGTTAAAAATTGAAAAGATCAAAGCCATTGTCTTCAGTCACCGTTACAAATCCCATTAGCTTTTATTGGTAGAGGGATTGAATTTCGGAGCCGTGAGGTCATGTTACAACTGTACAAAACTCTGGTGTGGCCGTACTTGGAGTATTGCATACAGTTCTGGGGAGAGGCCATTCACCTGCTCCGAGTGTGAGAGGGATTCAATTGGTCATCCAACCTCCTTAGACACCAAATAATTCACAAGTAACCACAGTGGTTGGAATCTGATGATAATCCTATCCGTGACTAATACATTCATTGGGTTTGTTTTTGCTGATGTTATTGAACTCCAGCCAGTTTTAAGGAAGAGGCATTGGAAAGGGTGCAGAGGAGGTTACCAGGATGTTGCCTGGTACGGTGGGAAGGTCTTATGAGGAAAGGCTGAGGGACTTGGTTATTTTCATTAGAGAGAAGAAGGTTAAGAGGTGACCTAACTGAGGCATACAAGATGATCAGAGGGTTAGGTAGGATAGCCTTTTTCCTCAGATGATGATGGCTAACACGAGGGCACATAGCTTTAAATTAAGGGGTGATAATTATAGGACAGATTTCAGAGGAAGGTTCTTTACTCAGAGGGCGTGGAATGCCCTGCCTGCAGCAGTTGTGGACTCGCCGACTTTAAGGGCATTCAAATGGTCAGTGGATAGGCATATGGATAACATTGGAATAGTTTAGGTTAGAGGATCATTAGATTGGTTCCACTGGTTGGCACAACATCGAGGGCCGAAGGGACTGTACTGCACTGTAATATTCTGTGAAATGCTGGCATTGAGCTGATGTGGGCACAGTGAAAAGTCACAAAACCAGGTTAAGTTCCAACAGGTTTATGGGGAATCATGAACTTCTGGAGCACTGCTCCTTCATCAGCTGAGTGGAGATGTAGGTTCACAAACACAACATATAGAGACAGAGACACAATTGCAAAAATAATGGTTGGAATTCAAGTGACCTGATGAAGGAGCAACGTTCTGAAAGTTTGTGATGCCAAATCAATCTGTTGGGGAATATCTTGCAGTAGATCAGTGGGAATAGGAATAGGATTGAGGAATCAGCTGGTGGGTCTCGTGGACAAGATGATTTCTCAGAGGACAGGAGGAGAGCAGAAGGAAAACTGGAGAAAGATGTGAGTTCAGAGGTCAGACAAAGGGGAGTGTTAGAGGTGGTTTGGTCCAATGGGTTAGGGGAAGGGAGGGAAGCAGCAGAGGCAGCTGTTTGGATTGCCTCCACAAAGAAGATCATGAGTTTCCCCTCTATGAGCACTCGTGGGGAGGTGAAGATGAAGGAGGGAGAAAGAGAGAACACTTTAAAAAGGAATTAACCCATGTTGAGGATATCAAAAAGATTCAACACAAAGCTAATCTATTTGACTTTTCTTCAGAATATTAAACCTTAAAACTGGCTGGAGTTCAATAACATCAGCAAAAACAAACTCAATGAATGTATTATAGTCACGGATAGGATTATCATCAGATTCCAACCACTGTGGTTACTGGTGAATTATTTGGTGTCTAAGGAGGTTGGATGACCAATTGAATCCCTCTCACACTCGGAGCAGGTGAATGGCCTCTCCCCAGTGTGGGTGTGTTGGTGTCTAAGCAGTATGGAGGAATGAGTGAATCCCTTCCCACACTCGGAGCAGGTGAATGGCCTCTCCCCAGTGTGGGTGTGTTGGTGTCTAAGCAGTATGGAGGACTGTGTGAATCCCTTCCCACACTCGGAGCAAGTGAATGGCCTCTCCCCAGTGTGGGTGTGTTGGTGTCTAAGCAGTATGGAGGACTGTGTGAATCCCTTCCCACACTCGGAGCAAGTGAATGGCCTCTCCCCAGTGTGGGTGTGTTGGTGTCTAAGCAGCATAGAGGACTGAGTGAATCCCTTCCCACACTTGGAGCAGGTGAATGGCCTTTCTCCAGGATGGGTGCGCTGGTGTCTAAGCAGCATAGAGGACTGAGTGAATCCCTTCCCACACTTGGAGCAGGTGAATGGCCTTTCTCCAGGATGGGTGCGCTGGTGTCTAAGCAGCATAGAGGACTGAGTGAATCCCTTCCCACACTTGGAGCAGGTGAATGGCCTTTCCCCAGGATGGGTGCGCTGATATGCAGTGAGATTCTGTGAATGCCTGAATCCAGTACGACAGAGAGAGGACCCGAATGGTCCCTCGTCAGTGTGAACATGTTGATGTGTCAGGAAGTTGGGTGACTGAATGACACTGAGAGCAGGTGAACGGTCTCTCTGCAGTGTGATTGCGCCGATGAGTTTCCAGCCTGGATGTGGGTGATTGAATTTCTTCCCACAGTCCCCACATTACTGCAGTTTCCCATGGAGTGACCGCACTGGTGTTTTGGGAGGTCAGATGATGGGCTGAAACCTCGTTCACACACGGTTTCGCCCCACTGTGAACGGTGCTTTTACTTTCCGTGTTCAAAATCCACTGATTCTCAGTTACAATAATTAGAATGACTGTCAGATTCTGATATATTTATTTTCATTTTCCAGGCTGCTGATCGTCTCCTAGTTCCTGTGAAATTTATTTGAAACGGAAAGTAAGGGGATTGAGAGAGAACCCACAGAGACGGGTTATAAATGGAGTTCACACTGAGGCAACAATAAAAAAGACCCACACAGGAGGCCAGGGACCGAGTTCTGCATCCAACACATAGCCAGCTCCTGACTAGTCAGCCTGTGATTCAATGAAGAAGGGACTAACTCTACAATCAATGCCCACTGCCCCCTATGAATATGGCAGTTGCATACGCATCCTGCTGCCCATTGCCCCTTATAAAGATGGCAGCTGCATATGTGCCCTGCTGCCCATTGCCCCTTATAAAGATGGCAGCTGCATATGCACCCTGCTGCCCATTGCCCCTTATAAAGATGGCAGCTGCATATGTGCCCTGCTGCCCATTGCCCCTCATAAAGATGGCAGCTGCATATGCACCCTGCTGCCCATTGCCCCTTATAAAGATGGCAGCTGCATATGCACCCTGCTGCCCAATTCCCCTTATAAAGATGGCAGCTGCATATGCGCCCTGCTGCCCATTGCCGCTTATAAAGATGGCAACTGCATATGAAGTCTGAGATCATGTACCAATCACCTCAAAAACAGCTTCTTCCCTGTTGCCATCAGACTTTTGAATGGCATTAAGTTGCACTGCATTAACATTATCTTTCTCTACAACCAAAAGAGAAAATGCTGGAAAATCTTAGCAGTTCTGGCAGCAGCTGTGAGGAGAGAAAAGAGCTTTGACAAAGAGTCATCTGGACTCAAAAGATCAGCTCGTTTCTCTCCTTCCAGATGCTGTCAGACCTGCTGAGATTTTCCAGCATTTTCTCTTTTGGTTTCAGATTCCAGCATCTACAGTAATTTGTTTTTATTTTCCTCTACACTATAGCAATGACTGTAACACTAAATTCTGCACTTTCTCGTTTCCTTCTCTATGAATTGTATGCTCTGTCTGTATAGTGCAGGAAACAATACTTTTGACTGTGTGTTAATACACGTGACAATAAATCAGATCAAAATTCCAATTCCCATCTACACCACAGGCTGGTGGTGCGCAGGCGCAGTGCCCATTCCAATTGGAGCATGCGCACTGAGTGGCACGTCCTGCGGGACAGACGCTGGTTTGGTTCTTGCGCAGCCGATAAAGCTGAGGAAACCCAGAGGGAATAATGGAGCGGCCTTTGATCGGGGAGGGTGTGTAAACACTGGGTGAAGATCCGAACCCCGGATACAAACCTGAAGCTCCCGCGTTGGCAGCTCCGGGTTTCTTTTCCCGATTCGAGGCCCCCCGGTTAACAGCCGCCATCTTGCTTCACAGCACAGGAGTGCGCATGCGTCTTCATTCTGGTGACGTAACAGAGTGGGCGGAGGCTCCGGGTCCTAGTGCCCAGGGATTCAGTGAATTGGACCAAAGGGTTTTTAAACAGCTTCCTTCACTCCCAGGCTGCAGCTGATGTTTGCAAGCCTTCAGGGCCATGCACACATCAGTGTGAGAGGTTGTAGTCCCTGTAATAGTTAATTATAATTGCTTTTTAGTCTCTAAAGATGTGGTTAGATTAATATCAGGCACTCACCTGATGAAGGAGCAATGCTCCGAATACTCGTGCTACCCAATAAACCTGTTGGACTTTAACCTGGTGCTGTGAGACTACTAACTGTGCCGACTCCAGTCCAACGCTGGCATCTCCACATCAAGGTTAATATTAGGTTGATTAGGATGGAGTTGTGGGCATAGGGCCTGGATAGTATTGTTGTTGGGGCAGGCTTGATGGATCGAATGGCCTCCTGCTGCACTGTCGGAATTCTATGATTTAAATCGAATTATCTGTTCTGAATTTCCATCACTATACAAACTTTTGTCTACAGTGTCTTAGAAGAGGAAGTTTTTTCAAATGGGAAACTCAAACAATACATTTCAGAACGATCTAACATAATTATTCCGCTCATCAGCACCTGATATAGATTTTTAAACGTGGAAGGAGAAATATTTTTCTGTTCTATCTCTGGGAAAAGATTTTAAACATCAGCGTGAATGGAAAAGCATCAAGACACACACACACACACTCGAGTGAGAGTGTTCCAGTGAACTGACTGTGGAAAGAACTTTAACCAGTTACATAGCCTGAAAAAACATCACAGCATTCACAACAAGGAGAAACTGGACGCGTGTTCTGTGTTTGAATAAGGCTTCAACTGATCATCCAACCTGGAGAGGCATAAGGACACCATGGAGAAACTGTGGAAATGTGAAGACTGTGGGAAGGAATTCAGTTTTCCATCCCAGCTTAAAAACCATCGGCGCAGTCACACTGGGGAGAGACCGTTCACCTGCACCATGTGTGGGAAGGGATTCATTCAGTCATCCCACCTGCTGTCACACCAGCAAGTTCATCTTGATGCGAGGCTGTTTGACCACTCAGACTGTGATAATAACTCTAAAAGCTTCAAGGATCAGATCACACAACAGGGTGTTCACACCCAGAGACAGTTCAGCTGCTCGCACTGTGGGAAGGCGTTCATAAGATCACAGAACCTCATCGAACATGAACGCAGTCACACTGGGGAGAGGCCATTCACCTGCTCTCTGTGCGGGAAGGGATTCACACGATTATCCTACCTCACTTCACACCGACTGGTTCACACTGATAACAGACCTTTCAAATGTACTGAATGTGAGAAGAGTTATAAAACCACGAGTGAATTGTTGATACACCGGCGAGTTCACACTGGAGAGAGGCCATTCACCTGTGCCGTGTGTGGAAAGGGATTCTCACGATCGTCCCACCTCAGTAAACACCAACTGGTTCACACGGATAAACGACTTTTCAAATGCTCCAAGTGTGAGAAGACTTACAGAACCACGACTGACCTGCTGACACACCAGCGAGTTCACAACGGGGAGAGGCCTTTCAGATGCACAGTGTGCGGGAAGGGATTCACTCTGTCGTCCAGCCTCCAGAAACACCAGCGAGTTCACACTGGGGAGAGGTCGTTCACCTGCTCCACGTGTGGAAAAGGATTCATTCATTCAGCCAATCTTCTGACACACCAGAGAGTTCACACTGGGGAGAGGCCATTCCTTTGCTCTGACTGCGGGAAGACATTCATCCACTCATCCCACCTTTTGAGACACCAAAAAGTTCACAAATGATGGAAGGATTTGGATTCTGCTGTTACTTTTAAAAATTCATGTTACTGGGCATGAGGGTAACTGTCTGGACCGAGCATTTATCACCCATCCCAAGCTGCCATCCATTTCAGAGACCGTCTAAGAGTCAGCCACATTGCTGTGTCTCTGGAGTCACATGTAGGCCAGACCAACTAAGGACTACAGATTTCCTTCCCTAAAGGGCAATAGTGAACCAGATGGGTTTTAATAACAATTGACAATGGTTTCATGGTCATCATTAGGCTTCTAATTCCAGTTTAATCACATCCAAATCTGAAACATGTTCACCTCGAGAACTGGAGTTTTTTCAGGCTGAGGTTAATAATCTCCAAAACATGTTGCAGTTTATCTGATGTGTTAAATGAACTAATATTGTTTCAGACACACAGTTAAGTCCTTCATTTCTTCAGGATAAGAGATTAATTCTCCTGTTACCGACTGCTCCACGTGTGAGGGGTTTTTTCTTCTCTCCTTTCCAACTGTCTAGATCATTTCAGTTTTTGGACCTTCCGCCGTTCTCTTGGGCCCTTACCTTCCAGAGCGTCTCTGCTAGCCTGAGGTGTGTAAGGAACTCCCTTCCATGGTTCACAGCTCCTAGACAAGGAATAGAAACTCCAATACGATTGCGTTTACAGTCAGGAAAAGCGATGGTGAATGCTGGAAATGTGCTGTCAGATCAGAGAATTGTGTAAAACTGGGATCTGTTCCTGACTGACAGTGAAATTCCTGGTTTAACTTTACAGTCTGAAAATAGAACGAAGAATTAAAATGTTTGTGTGACATTCCTGAATCTATCAATGTATGGTAGTGGTAACATCAAGTTACATGTCTATCTGGAATCTTTAACAATCTCCCATTGACTTCAATGTGATAGAAACTGACTTAAAATCTGTCAGCGTTTGACACATATTTATTAAAGATTGGAGTATTTCTTACACTTGTATCTCTCTCTGTTCGATCCACTTGAAGCGTTCGATAACAACTTTTTTCCTGTGAATATCCAGCTGCAGTATTGATGTGCTTCTGTGGGCTTCCTCCGGGTGCTCCAGTTTCCTCCCACATTCTGGAAGACGTGCTGGTTAAATGCACTGACCCGAACTGGCACTGGACTAGGGGAATTTGACAGGGCCTTCATTGCAGTGTTTAATGTAAGTCTTACTTGTAACTAATAAATAACCTTCTAACTTTGTTCATCTTGTTGATTCTAAATATTGAATCTTCTGGTTCCAGACATCAGATCATCAAATTGCCAACAACAGGTTATCTTTTACTGACTTTCCTAACTGTGCTGCAATAAGAAGAGAGGATGTCCGGGGTGTGTAGAGTCTTTAATTGTGCTTGTTGTCATTCCGAGGCAGTGGAGGGGAGGCCAGGTTGCGTGATAGATTGAGCAACATTCCCCAAGGTTTCTTTGATCTTGGGCAGAGCAGAAACCATTCAATAGATTTGGAAAGATTGCTTTCTATTGTGCACCAGTAAAAATTGATGAGAATCCTAGCATGTTCGATCAGAGCTGGGGAGAAGAGAGTTCTGAATCCACTCTACAATCTCTGTTCGGATAACTAGCTAGTTTGGGGGGGGATTAGCAGGGTAAATATGTGGGGTTGCAGGAATAAGGTGGGATTGTTGTCGGTGTGGGCTCAATGGACTGAATGACCTCCTGTATTGTCGGGATTCTATGATTCAATGAGGCACACGAGATTGTCCTCTTGGAGTATGAGCTCCCTGACTGAGGGAATGATTACCTACCTAATCAGGGTGCACCACATATATTGTATATATCATATATCAAGGTTACTGACACTCCTGATTCTGATCTTGTAACTGAAGCAATCTTCAGAGTGGAACTGAGTTTGTAAATAAAGGAAATCTGTTGAAGAGACACTGGTCTCTGAGGAGTTATTTCATGTACCATGTTCTGTTCAAACTCATCCACGAGCTTTTGAGACACATTGTTACAGACAGGGATGCTTTGCGACAACAAAGCTAAAGATAGTACATTTATTCATTAAGAGAACTGTCTCACCAGGAGATTTTAGGCAAATCCTGATCCAACAACCTGCTGTGAAAACTCAGCTCACGTTTGACCGCTGTGACAAATTCCACCCCAGGAGCCGAGATAGAATTCTAAAACAATCAAAATTAAACAAACCATAACAGTCTAAAAGAGAAAGTGAATTTGCCCCGTTGTGAATGGCTCCTGTATAAAATTCCCAGATCCCGATCTTAACCAAAAATGGATCATTTCTTCCAACAGCCGTACTCGGTCAGCTTAGCAAGGTTTGGTGAAATCCGTTAGTCTGTGAGATAAATTATTTACAGCAGAATTATAGGGGGAAATATTATCTCTGCCTGTCCTCAGTGGCAGAGGTACAGTCCAGATATTACTTCTAGGTCAGTGTTATTCCGTAAATGTCTGTCTAAGTTGTGTATGTTTATTGATGTCTTTTCTTTTAATCCACAGGCGATTTGGTCCCCCTTGTTGTCCAACAAGGGACATACACACGGTGGGTCGTGCGAGGGCTGCTCTTGGAAGTTGCTTCGAGAGTTGCCTAGTGCTTCATGTCAATGGTGTACGCTTAAACTGATGGGCAACACGACAGCTCAGTGACTATCGCTGATTGCTGTGCAGACACATGGATTTGGGCCGGTGTCTGCGGGAGTTTGCACATTCTCCCTATGCTTGCGTGGGTTTTCTCTGGATGCTCCGGTTTCCACCCACACCCCAAAGATGTGCTCTTAGGCTGATTGGTGTAACAAATTGTCCCTAAATTAGTCTCCCCTCAATCTGGTTATAATTCCTTTACTGTGGAGTCCAATAGGCGTGGACAAAGGTTGTAGGGAGAGGAGGGCACTCTCAATGTTAAAATGGAGGCGCGGGCTCGTTGGGCCGAAGGGCCTGTTTCCCAGGCTGTGTTGTTCTTTGTTCTGTTACAGAAGGAGAAGGGGGCTGGATTCACAGCCCAGCAAGTCAAGGTATCCTCTTTAAATGGTCAGGTTCCACAATGAAGAGAAGCAGCCTCGTTTCACACTGGAAGTTCCAGTCCTCCCACACTCAGCCGGCTCGTGCTGACCTCTGGCCCTCTGTCCATAAGGATAGGAGCCTGTTGATTCATAAGGAAGCTTGCATTTATATAGTGCCTTCCGCCTTTTGGGATACCGTGGTCAACGCTTGCTGAAGATTGCAGCCAATTTGCGCACAGCAAGCTCCCACAGAAGGTAATGTGATGATGACCAGATCACCCGGTCTCACTCATTAATTGTGGGATAAATATCAGGCCCCGGGACACCCCGGGGTCACACCTGTCCTCTTCCAGCTGTTGCTGTTGGATCTTTTATGTCTACCTGAGGTGGACATGATGTGGGTATGCCGGCGTTGAACTGGGGTAAACACAGTAAAAAGTCTCACAACACCAGGTTTTAGTCCAACCGATTTATTTGATAATATTCTCACAAGCTTTCGAGGGGGCTGCCTCTTCGTCAGGTGAATGGAAAGTTCTGACCTCAGACAGACAGAGCATATAAAGCACAGACAGTTGCTGATTAGAATGCGAATCCTTACACCTAACCTGCTGTTCAAGTCTTAAAGTGGCTGATAATGTGAGTGGAAGGAGCACTGATCACAGGTTAAAGAGATGTGTATTGTCTCCAGACAGTACAGTAAGTGAGGTTTTGCAAACCCAGGCAAGTCACGGGGGTTACAGATAGTGCGACATGAACCCAAGATCCCTGTTGAGACCGTCCTCATGTGTGCGGAATGCCAGGGCAGTGCGAGGGTGAGACAGGTGGAGACAGGGCTCTCGAGTTAGTCTCTCACTCGAGACATGGTCCCTCTGCCTGTCCGGCTCTCCCTTAGTACTGGGAATGGTTTGGAAATTCAACTCCTCCCCCGCACCAACCTCCTGACTCAGGGGCATGAGAGATACCAACTGTCATGTTGTGCTGTTCAGAATCAGCGAGCTGGTAATCCAGAATGGTTAGACAGAGAGAGGCCATTCTGCCCGTTTTGTCTGTGCTAGCCCCCCTGCAATGAAAAGTCACACAGTGCCCATTTCCCCCGCGTCTGGTCAATTTTTCCTCTTCAAAAAAATTCACAGCTTTCCCCACAGTGTCAGGCCCCATAAAGAGCTCCTATTGGAGTAGGTTAGGACTGGAAAGCAGGGGAGGTTAGAACATAGAACATTACAGCGCAGAACAGGCCCTTCAGCCCACGATGTTGCGCCGACCAGCCACAAAACAATGACCCACCAGCCCAAACCAATCCCTTTTCGTCCATAAACCTATCCACAGATCTCTTAAACGCCCCCAAACTAGGCACATTTATTTATATAGTTTAATTGGTTACTTGATTTACTGGAATGTAACCCTTTTGAATCTATTTTTCAGTCATTTTTGTTTAAAACCATCCCAATGGATAAACTACTTGGAGGTTCAAGTCAGGGGAACTATTGCAACATTGTTTTTAGCTTCCCAACTTGGAGGTTAGACTAGGGAATTAAACAAGCTGTTTCACTTCTCAGAACAGATGAAGTTTTATTTTATCTAATTTGAGACAGTAATTGACAATCTAGCTCCCCATCAAAGCAGCCGAGTATCAGCCTGGATTATATACTCATCAGTTCAGAGTCTGGATTCCTCAGTATTTGGCTTTTGCTTTGAGCTCAGTTTTCTGTCACAGAGCAGAGTTCAAGGAGAGTTTGGTCAGAACCCAAATAACTCTTACTCTCCCCATCAGCTCATTTGCACAGGATTGGGTTGATAATACTACTGCATATTTCACCTACACAGCAGCACAGCTCCCTACTTTATTCCTTTGGAATGCAGGAGGTATTTAACACAATATGACTACAACAGTCACAATCCAGACTCTTCCAACTACTGTGCAGCAGAATTTTAAATATCTCCCAACTCGTTTTGAACCAGGCTTAGACTGCCCAACGTCAGTGATCTCCAAGGAAGAACAGCAGCCCACTGGAAGCCAAATTGTGAGACTGGCCAGTCCAGCAGAAAGAAACACTCCAACTGTTGAGATGAACATAGATCATAGAACCCTACAGTGCAGAAAGAGGCCCTTCAGCCCATCGTGTCTGCACCGAATACAATCCCTCTGAGGCCCTACCCCCATATCCCTACATATTATACCCACTAATCCCTCTAACCTACACATCCCTGGACACTAAAGGGCAATTTCTTAGCATAGCCAATCAACCTAATCCGCACATCTTTGGACTGTGGGAGGAAACCGGACAAACCCGAAAGCTTGTGAGTTTACTATCAAATAAATCGGTTGGATTTAAACCTGGTGTTGTCAGACTTTTTACTGTGTTTACCCCAGTCCAACGCCGGCATCTCCACAACATGCTCTGAAGTGGATCAGTTCCATACTTTATTAAGCACGAGAGTCAGCGTGCCATGTTGCAGATTTATAAAACTTTGTTTGGGCCACACTTAGAATATTGCGTTCAATTCTGGTCGCCACATTACAGAAAGGATGCAGAGGCTTTGATGAGGGTGCAGAAGAGGTTTCCCAGGATGCTGCCTGGATTGGAGAGTGGGAGCGACTGACAAACGAGGGTTGTTTTCTCGATAGTGGTGGAGGGTGAGGGGAGACCTGATACCTGTCTATAAAATGAGGGACATAGAGTCTTTTCCCCCAGAGTTGATATGTTTAATACTAGGGAGCATGCGCTTAAGGTGAGACGGGGAAAGTTCAAAGGAGATGTGAGAGGTAAGTGTTTTTTTTACACAGAGAGAGGTAGGTGTGTGGAACACTCTGCCAGGGATGGTGGTGGAGGCAGATACGATAGGGGCATTTAAGAGGGTTTTAAATAAGCTCATGAATGTGCGAGGAATAGAAGAATATGGACCAAGGGCAGGCAGAAAGGAATAGTTTAATTTGGCGTCATGTTCGACACAACATCATGGGCTGAAGGGTCTGTTCCTGTGCTTTTCTACGTTCTATTAGCGATCTCCATCTAGAAAAAGGAAATAGAGGCACTGGAGAAGGGGCAAGAAAGATTGACAAGAATAATCCCAGAACTGTAATCACTTGTGAACTCACTTTCCCTGAGTTTGCTGACTGAGTGAATCCCTTCCCAGTCAGAGCAGGTGACCAGCCTCTGCCCGGTGTGAACTCACTGGTGGGACATTAGTTCCCGAGAGGTTTGGAAACCAGGCCCAGATTTAAAGGGTCTCTCCTGGGTGTGATGGTGGTGTGTCTGGGCAGGCTGGATAACCGAGTAAATCCTTTCACACACACCGAGCAGGTGAATGGTTTCTCCCCGGTGTGAACTCACTGGTATTTCAGCAGTGTTGATGATATTCTCAACCTCCTTGAAGAGTGAGAGCAGCTGAATGGCCTCTACTGCAGCAGGCGACGGTGCAGAGGGACCTCGGGGTCCTTGTGCTTGAGTCGCAAAAACCCAGCTTGCAGGTGCAGCAGGTGGTCAGGAAGGCTAATGGGATGCTGGCCTTCATAGCGAGGGGGATTGAATATAAAAGCAGGGAGGTCTTGCTGCGGCTGTATAGGGCATTGGTGAGGCCGCAGCTGGAGTACTGTGTGCAGTTTTGGGCGCCGCACTTACGCAAGGATATTTTGGCCTTGGAGGGAGTTCAGAGGAGGTTTACTAGGCTGATGCCGGAGTTGAGCTATGAGGAGAGGCTGAATAAATTAGGCTTGTACTTGTTAGAGTTTAGAAGAATGAGGGGAGATCTCATTGAGACGTATAAGATTATGAATGGGATGGATAGGATAGAGGTGGAGAGACTCTTCCCGCTCAAAAAAGACAGTAGGACTAGAGGGCACAGCCTCAAGATAAAGGGGGGGCAGTTTAGAACAGAGTTGAGGAAGAACTTCTTCACTCAAAGGGTGGTGAATCTCTGGAATTCTCTGCCCGTTGAAGTGGTGGAGGCTGCCTCGCTAAATATTTTTAAGACACGGGTTGATGGATTTTTGATAAGAGAGGGGATTAAGGGTTATGGGGAGAGGGCGGGAATGTGGAACTGAGTCACGACAGATCAGCCATGATCTTATTGAATGGCGGGGCAGGCTCGAGGGGCTAGATGGCCTACTCCTGCTCCTATTTCTTATGTTCTTATGAATGTGCTCAGGGATCATCAGCTCCTCAGAGCTTCTGAAACCGGCCTCTCAGGCAGAGCATTTAAAGGGGCTCTCCTCGGAGTGAGTGGCTCTGTGTCTCAGCAAGCTGGATGAGTGAGTGAATCCTTTCCCACACACACAGCAGGTGAATGGTCTGTCCTCAGTGTGAGTGCGCTGGTGAACCCGCAGGTTGGATGATGTTTTAAATCTCTTTGAGCAGTGAGAGCAGCGGAACGGTCTCTCCTCAGTGTGAACACGCTGGTGGATCATCAGTTCCTGAGAGCTTTTGAATCCATTCCCACAGTCAGAGCATTTAAAAGGTCTCTCGTTGGTGTGAGTGAGACTGTGTGTGCGCAGGTTCGATGAATGAGTGAATCCCTTCCCACACACAGAGCAGGTGAACGGCCTTTCCCTGGTGTGAACTCGCTGGTGTGTCTGCAGGTTGGATGATGTTTTAAACCTCTTTGTGCAGTGAGGGCAGCCGAATGGCCTCTCCTCAGTCTGAATACACTGGTGGGACATCAACTCTCCAGAACTTTCGAAGCTTCCCCCACAGCCAGAGCATTTACAGGGTCTCTCCTGGGTGTGAGAGAGATTGTGTTTCAGCAAGCTGGACAACTGAGTGAATCCCCTCTCACACACAGAGCAGGTGAACGGCCTTTCCCTGGTGTGAACTCGCTGGTGTGTCTGCAGGTTGGACGATGTTCTGAATCTCTTTGTGCAGTGAGAGCAGCCGAATGGTCTCTCCTCAGTGTGAATGCGCTGGTGGGACACCAGCTCTCCAGAGCTTTTGAAACCACTCCCACAGTCAGAACATTTAAAGGGTCTCTCATTGGTGTGAGTGAAATTGTGTCTGAGCAGGTGGGATGGATGAGTGAATCCCTTCCCACACACCGAGCAGGTGAACGGTCTCTCCCCGGTGTGAACTCGCTGGTGTCTCTGCAGGTTGTACAATGTTCTAAACCTCTTTGAGCAGTGAGAGCAGCTGAAGGGTCTCTCCTCAGTGTGAACGCGCCGGTGAGACATCAGATATCGAGAGCTTTTGAAACCCTTCCCACAGTCAGAGCATTTAAAGGGTCTCTCCTGGGTGTGAGTGAGATTGTGTTTCTGCAGTCCGGGTAACTGAGTGAATCCCTTCCCACACACAGAGCAGGTGAATGGCCTCTCTCCGCTGTGACTGCATTGATGAATTTCCAGCTCAGATGGGATTTTGTATTTCTTCCCACACTCCCCACATTTCCACGGTTTCTCCATGGTGCGGGTATGACTCTCCAGGTTAAACAACCAGTTAAATCTCACACAGAACACGGGTACACTCTCTTCCCGCTGTGAACGCTGCAACGTATTTTCAGGCTGTGTAACTGGTTGAAGCTCTTTCCACACTCAATGCACTGGAACACTCTCTCTTGGGTTTGTGTGTATCTCAGTGCATTTCTAGTAAGTGATGTTTACAATCTTTTGAGGCCAAACAACCATTTCTCCTGCTAGGCTCAAAGGCCGATGATATTCAGGTTCCAGGAAATCGAGTCACTCTGTCAGATTTAGCTGTGACGTTGCTGATTTCTGTCTGATTTCTCCTTGTCTGATATCCTGTAAGTCAATTTAGCAAAAAACAAAATCGCAGTTCATAATACGATCGAAATTCAAATCTACATTTCTCATTTCTATGGAGCATTCATTAAAGACACAATCATGGAACATTAAACTCGTCTCACAGGGCCTCCCGTATCAGCTCACAGGGAGCTGCTTTGTGAGACTGACAGCAGTACAGACAAGTCAGGGATAAGGGGGTCCTCAGAAGTGGGATTCACTGTGAAAGCTCAGGGACAGTTGATAAGATGTAGCAATTCTATGATCCTAATGAACTTTCTTTCCACTTTCATGCCCCAAAAGCTATAAATCTCCATCCCACACATTCTCCCTCCATTCTCACTCTGCTGTATCTAATATTCACCCTCCCAATTCTCCTGAAGGTGCTGATGGACAGAATCATGCTCACTGCTTCCTGTCCTGGACACACAAATCATAACAAACAGGAGCTGCAGTCAGCATTCAGCCCATCGAGTCTGCTCAAACATTCATTGGGATTATTGGTTGATCTACCTCTGCATTATTTTCCCCACACTGTCCCCTATATCCATCAATATCTTCAATATCTAGAAACCTATCGATCCGTCTCTCGAAAATTCTTGATAACAGAAGCTCGATAGTCCTCTGGGATAGAGAATCCTAAACATCACCACATCCTTGAGTGAAGAAATCTGAGCTTTCTCTCCATTTTCCAGTCAAAATTTATTGACTCCCTTGTTATTCTAACTCATCCTTGAATATATTCAATCCCTCCACTGGTCCCCATGGAAGAGAAATCTAGATCCTAACAATTCTCTGAGGGAAGAAATTTCTGGAAATATGTAATATAGCTACAGTCCGAAATTTCACAGCCAGATATAATGAGTGTATTTTGTTACGGAGCTGTAATAATATATCTAATCTGTACAATATAACAACAGGGCAGTTGATGGCCTTACTGGTATTATCGCTGGACTATTAATCCAGAAACTCAGCTAATGTTCTGGGTTCAAATCCTGCTGTGGCAGATGGTGGAATCTGAATTTAAAAACAAAATCTAGAATGAAGAATCTACTGATGACCATGAAACCATTGTTGGTTGGCCAGAAAAATCCATAGAACACTACAGGCCCTTCGGCCCTCAATGTTGTGCCGAGCTATGTCCAATCCCAAGATCAAGCTATCCCACTCCCTATAATTCTGGTGTGCTCCATATGCCTATCCAATAACCGCTTGAAAGTTCCTAAAGTGTCCGACTCCACTATCACAGCAGGCAGTGTATTCCACAGCCCAACCACTCTCTAAGTGAGAATCTACCTCGGACATCCCTCCTATATCTCCCACCATGAACCTTATAGTTATACCCCTTAGTAACAGCTACATCCACCCGAGGAAATAATCTCTATCAATCCCTCTCATCTTATAAACCTCGATTAAGTCACCTCTCATCCTCCTCCACTCCAAAGAGTGGAGGAGGATGGAGGAGCCCCAGCTCCCTCAACCTTTCCTCAGAAGATCTACCCTCCAAACCAGGCAGCATTCTGGTAAATCTCCTCTGCACTCTCTCCAATGCTTCCACATCCTCCTTATAGTGAGGCGACCATCTGATTCATTAATGTACTTTAGAAAAGGGAATCTACTGTCCTTACCCAGTCTGGCCTGTATGTGACACCAGAGCCACAGCAATGTACTTGACTCACATTGCTGAAATGGCCTGGCGACCCATTCAGTTCGAGGGCAATTAGGAATGGGCAATAAATGCTGGCCCAGCCTACAACAAAGATGAATTTTTTTAAAAATCAGACACATCTCTGCCCTATATTAGTTTACTGTCCCCTTTAATATATTTCATAAATTAGATGGACACATGAAGGAAATAAACTTGCAGGGGAAAGGGAATATAGAAAGGGAATGCAACTGACTGGATTGTCTACAAAGAGTTGGCATGGATTCAAGATACTGAATGAACTCCTTCTGTGCTGTAATGATTTGATGAGTGAAAATATGTAACATAGCTTCAGTGCTACATTACAAAATGAGAAATAATAATAAATGCACTTTGTGACAGAACCATAGATAATATACCAAATCTACAATATAACAATACTAGGCATATCTCTGTCCTATATTAATTTATTGTTCTTTTAAATTTCAGCCATTTCCTGGGGAAAACCAGTCCTTTAATTGTGAATATTAGGAAAGGGATCTTTTAGCCAGATGAATAAATGTGTCAGGCTGAGGGAGTAAAGGATATCAATGTCTATGAGAGAAAAACCTGGGCCAACATTTCCAGAATCTGCTCCCTCCCTGGATTCACTTCCTTTCTCTTCAGTTGCTGCAGGTCCCCAATTTCCCCCAGAATGAGAACAGAATTGGAAAGGGGGGGAGAAAAGAAAGTGTTTTACTCACAGATGTTGTAGACAGGATGAAGTTTGAGTCAGTCTGAAGCTCAGTCTTCATTCAGAGAGAGAACAGCAGCACCTTTCCTGGGCAGGAATGAGGTCATTGTCCAACTTCCGCATTCAGACAATGGGGAGGCTCTGATTGGCTGGCGGACCAGTGTCCTTCCGGTCCTCCCACTCTTCCCATTGGTGAAAACCTCAGCATGTCTGTCAGCAGGTAGGGTTTCCCCTACACATGCGCATCTTCCCCCTCTCCCTTGGACATGCGCAGTCCCGGGCCTGGGAGGAAGGGGGAGAGAACCGAGCGGCTACTCGCTCTGGGCGGAGCCGCCAGCCATTGTCTGGAAACCTTGGCTCGAGGAGGGGGAGGGGAACAATGGGGGCGGGGGGCCCGGGTAGGAGACGGGAACAATGGGTGGGGGCGGGGCTCCGCGCGCCCGGGCCTGCGCACTGGAACCCGGAGACGTCGCCGAGGAGCAGAGTGATTCCTATTGGCTGATTCAGGTGACGCCATAGGGCGGAAGTTGATCAATGAGCATCAGAGTGAAACTTCCTCCTCTGGGCAACATCTGGGAGGAAATCAATGTCTCCCCCTTTCCATTTCTCATTCTGGTGGAAATTGGGGACCTGCAGCAACTGAAGGGTAAGGGACTGAATCCAGTCTGTATATTCCACACATTTTTAATCCAGTCAGACAAACATAGATCTGTCTGCAGCCTGCATGGAGATTTTCAGTTCTCTGTGTGTCCAGGACAGGAAGCAGTGAGCATGGATCTGTCACTCAGCCTCAATCAGCATCTTCAGGAGAATTGGGAAGGTGAATATTAGATACAGCAGAGTGAGAATGGAGGGAGAGTGTGTGGGATAGAGATTCACAGCTTTTAGGGAATGAGAGAGGAAAGAATGTTCCATAGAAACTGGAATTGTCTGTTCTGAATTTCTATCCTGTGCTGACACTGATGACTTGTGTCAATTTGTTTTACAGGATATTGAAAGGCTGAAATCACAAACATCACGTCTAGTTCTGGCAGAAGCATATTCTGTGGGACCTGAATATCATCAGCCATTGAATCTGGAAGTAGAAATTGTTGCCCGGTTTGTCGATTTGAAAAGATTTCAAACATCAGTGTAACTGGAAAAGCAACAACACACTGCCAAATTCAAGTGAGAGTTTTCCAGAGCACTGACTGAAGAGCTTTAACCAGTTACACAGCCTGAATAAATATCACACCATTCACAGCGGGGAGAGACTGTATACGTGTTCTGTGTGAGGGTGAGGCTTCACCTGATTGTCCACACAAGAGAGATGAAGGGACACCTGCACCATGGAGAAACCATAGAAATGTGTGGACTGTGGGAAAAGATACAGATTCCCATCTCTGCTGGATGCTCAGCGGTGCATCCACACTGGGGAGAGGCCGTTCATCTGCTCTCAGTGTGGGGAGGGATTCATTCGGTTTTCCCACCTGCGGACACACCAGCGAGTTCACACTGGGGAGAAACCATTCACCTGCTCTCAGTGTGGAAAGGGATTCACTTGGTCATCCAGCCTGCAGAGAAACCAGCGAATTCACACTGGGGAGAGGCCATTCACCTGCTCTCAGTGTGGGAAGGGATTCAACCAGTTATCCAACCTGCGGACACACCAGCGCATTCACACTGGGGAGAGGCCCTTCACCTGCTCTCAGTGTGGGAAGAGATTCACTCGGTTATCCGACCTGCAGATACATCAGCGAGTTCACACTGGGGAGAGGCCGTTCATCTGCTCTGAGTGTGGAAAGGATTTGCTGTGTCATCCGCCTTCCAGAAACACCAGCGAATTCACACTGGGGAGAGGCCATTCACCTGCTCTCAGTGTGGGAAGGGATTCACTCAGCGATCCTACCTGCGGACACACCAGCGAGTTCACACGGGGGAGAGGCCGTTCACCTGCTCTCAGTGTGGGAAGGAATTCACTCAGTTATCCCACCTGCTGAGACATCAGTGAGGTTACACTGGGGAGAAACCTTCTCAGTGTATTAAAACAGGTTCAGTATTTCATCACAGCTGCTGAGGCACCAACAAGATCACAGGGGTTGGATTCGGCTGTTATTGTTTCTGCTCTCACATCCAGGACTGCATTTTGTTCATTCTCATAATTGGTCAATGGGGAGGGTCAGAGTGTTTCTTTCTGCTCCCTGTCCAAATGTAACGCTATCCTTTATTACGAGAGAAATTGAACATAGATGTTCTGCTTTGGTTCTACAGGGCGTTGCTGAGGCTGCATCTCGAATACTGGCTGCAGTTTTGTTCAGAAATGATACAAATGCATTGAAAGTGGTTCAGAGGAGGTTTAATAGATTGTTTCCCAATTCTTGAACCTCACAGGATAAATAAATTTTTGTCCGGATTTTCCTTCTATTCATCTCTGACAAAGAGTCACCCTGACTCAAAATGCTGTCTCTATTCCTGCTCTATAGATGCTGTCAGACTTGCTGAGATTATCCAGCATTTTCTATTTCAGTTTGAGATTCCAGCAAAGAACAAAGAACAACACAGCACAGGAAACAGGCCCTTCGGCCCATTGAGCTCACGCTGCCCATTTCTACATTGTGAGTCCCCTCTTCCACCCATGACCCTTGTCTGCGCTTATGGCACTCCGCACTGGAAACCAGATTGAGGGGAGACTAATTTAGGGACAATTTGTTACACCAATCAGCCGAAGAGCACATCTTTGGGGTGTGGGAGGAAACCGGAGCACCCAGAGAAAACCCACGCAAGCACGGGGAGAATGCGCAAACTCCCACAGACACCGACCCAAATCCATGTGTCTGCACAGCAAACAGTGATAGTCACTGAGCTGTCATGTTGCCCAGCATCTGGTCCAGTTTAAGTGTACACTAACAACGTGAAGCACTAGGCTACTCTCGAAACATCCAAGAGCAGCCCTCATACGACCCACCGTGTGTATGCCCCTTGTTGGACAACAAGGCGAACTGAAGCACCTGTGGGTTAAAAGAGAAAAACATCAGTACCATCCACATCCTTATACACACATTCAAGGGAATCCCCAGAAGCTCAAAAGTAAAACAAGTGAGCCAGAAAATATGTTGGAAGGTCCATAGGAATTAGTTGATTCCCAGGGATGTCCCAAGGCTCCTGAACCTTATTTAAAACAGTCTTCTATATCCCTCCATCTCCATCCCGCTCATGTGCCTGTCTAAGTAACTCTTAAACAAATACAGTGTGCCTGCTTCCACCACCTTGCTTGGCAGAGCATTCCATACCCCCACTACCCTCTGTGTGAAAAACCTCCCTCTAACATCCGAATTATACCTCGCCCCTCACCCTCACCCTAAGCAGCAGCAGAACTTTGCCTTTATACCAATTTTTGTTGATAAGGGAATCTAAAGTATCGGCTGGAGAATGACAGTGTGAAATGCAACACAAACAGATCAGCCATGATCTCAGTAAATGGTGGGAGCGGACTCAAAGGGCCAACTTCTGCTCCAATGTCAAATGTTGGTCACAATTGTGAAACAAGACTGGAAGATTCACCTTGCTCGTGTTAAAACCATTACTGTGAAATTCAGTTCTAGGACTAAAGTTTGCCAGACTGGAGAAGGAAAACAGTGGAAATACACTCTTGGGGAGTCACCTTGCCGGAATCATTCTTGGAGAATTGAGCATTAACATTCCAGAGTAGTTCAATTTTACAGCTTGTGTTTCTACAAAAAGTGTTCATTCATTGTTGCTTCCAGTTTTGTCAGAGTAAAATTCATAAAACTTGAAGTTTTGTCTTGTGATTATTTACTCAATGGGTTTAAATTCATTTCTTTAAATTATTGATCATAGAACATAGAACACTACAGCACAAACAGGCCCTTCGGCCCACGAGTTGCGCCGATCACATCAACACCTATCTATAACCCCCAATCCCATAAAACCCCATATACTCATCCAGAAGTCTTTTAAAAGACCCCAGTGAGTTTGCCTCCACCACCACTGACGGCAGCCGATTCCACTCACTCACCACCCTCTGAGTGAAAAACTTACCCCTAACATCACTTCTGTACTTTCCTCCCCGCACCTTAAGTCTGTGTCCTCTCATAGCAACCATTTCAACCCGGGGAAATAGCCTCTCAGAATCCACCCTATCTATTCCTCTCTATTCCTTATAAACCTCTATCAGGTCGCCTCTCAACCTTCGTCTCTCCAGGGAAAAGAGACCCAGCTCCCTCAACCTAACTTCATAAGGCATGCCTCCCAGTCCAGGTAACATCCTTGTAAATCATTTCAGAGATCCTAATAATTCATCTAAAGCCCCGAGTTTTGACTTCCCATCTGAGCCTGGGGCACCTTTCTGTCTCTCTGTTGCTTGTTGGGTGTTAGCGTGGATAGAGGATTGGTTGTCAAATAGGAGGCAGAGAGTGGGGGTCAATGGGTGCTATTTGGATTGGCGGTTGGTGACTAGTGGGGTGCCCCAGGGATCGGTGCTGGGGCCTCAGCTTTTTACCATTTATACAGATGATCTGGAGGAGGGAACCGAGTGTAGGGTGTCGAAATTTGCTGATGACACCAAGATTGGGGGAAAGGCAAATTGTGCGGAGGGTGTGGAGAGTCTGCAGAAGGATCTAGATAGGCTGTGCGAATGGGCCAGGAAATGGCAAATGGAATTTAATGTTGGCAAGTGTGAGGTGGTCCACTTTGGTAGGAAGAATGGTAGGAAGGACTGTTACTTACGTGGCGAAAAACTGCAGCAGGCGACGGTGCAGAGGGACCTCGGGGTCCTTGTGCATGAGTCGCAAAAACCCAGCTTGCAGGTGCAGCAGGTGGTCAGGAAGGTGAATGGGATGCTGGCCTTCATAGCGAGGGGGATTGAATATAAAAGTAGGGAGGTCTTGCTGCAGCTGTGTAGGGCATTGGTGAGGCCGCAGCTGGAGTACTGTGTGCAGTTTTGGGCACCGCACCTGCGCAAGGATATTTTGGCCTTGGAGGGAGTGCAGAGGAGGTTTACTAGGCTGATACTGGAGTTGAGGGGGTTGAGCTATGAGGAGAGGCTGAATAAACTAGGCTTGTACTCGTTAGAGTTTAGAAGAATGAGGGGAGATCTCATTGAGACGTATAAGATGATGAATGGGATGGATAGGATAGAGGTGGAGAGACTCTTCCCGCTCAAAAAAGACAGTAGGACTAGGGGGCACAGCCTCAAGATAAAGGGGGGGCGGTTTAGAACAGAGTTGAGGAGGAACTTCTTCACTCAAAGGGTGGTGAATTTCTGGAATTCTCTGCCCGTTGAAGTGGTGGAGGCTGCCTCGCTAAATATTTTTAAGAAGCGGGTTGATGGATTCTTGATAAGAGAGGGGATTAAGGGTTATGGGGAGAGGGCGGGAATGTGGAACTGAGCCACGACAGATCAGCCATGATCTTATTGAATGGCGGGGTGGGCTCGAAGGGCTAGATGGCCTGCTCCTGCTCCTAGTTCTTATGTTCTTATGTTGTCTCAATGACAGCCAGATAACGGAGCTGAGGGCTGAATTTGGCCGAGAATAATGAGGTCTGCGCCCCAGTTGGAAAACTGCCCTGGGCGTCGCAGTAATAGGGAGACAGGAAGGTGCTGATGAACTCAGTGGGAAATGGACCTCCAGCCAATTATTGTATCGGTCTCTCTCTTCATTTTGAATAATAGCAAAATACTAATTCTGTTTCTCCCTCCACAGTCAAACCTGCTGCAATTTTCCAATTCTTTCTGCATTTAGTTTAGACCTAGCTGCAGAGGTAGGAGAAACACTGTTTACTATCCAGGATAAATGTCCTTCATCAGCTTTTGTGGATCTTTTCAGTGGGAAATGTGCTCTCCCAGGCTCAAAGAACATCAGCCCATTGGAAGCAAAGTCACATGACAGACCAGTCAAACAGAAAGAAATCCTCCAACCCTCCGTGATTGGGGTTTACGAGGTGGCCGGGCATCGCCGAAACTTCAGCGAATACAAAGACTCACGAAAGCCATCTTCCCAATTTAAAGACGTATCTTTTATTTCACCAGCTCAGCGCAGGAAGAACATAAGAACATAAGAAATAGGAGCAGGAGTAGGCCATCTGGCCCTTCGAGCCTGCCCCGCCATTCAATAAGATCATGGCTGATCTGTCGTGGCTCAGTTCCACCTTCCCGCCCTCTCCCCATAACCCTTAATCCCTTCTCTTATCAAAAACCCATCAACCCGTTTCTTAAAAATATTTAGCGAGGCAGCCTCCACCATTTCAACGGGCAGAGAATTCCAGAGATTCACCACCCTTTGAGTGAAGAAGTTCCTCCTCAACTCTGTTCTAAACCGCCCCCCCTTTATCTTGAGGCTGTGCCCCCTAGTCCTACTGTCTTTTTTGAGCGGGAACAGTCTCTCCACCTCTATCCTATCCATCCCATTCATCATCTTATACGTCTCAATGAGATCTCCCCTCATTCTTATAAACTCTAACGAGTACAAGCCTAGTTTGTTCAGCCTCTCCTCATAGCTCAATCCCCTCAACTCCGGTATCAGCCGAGTAAACCTCCTCTGCACTCCCTCCAGGGCCAAAATATCCTTGCGCAGGTGCGGCGCCCAAAACTGCACACAGTACTCCAGCTGCGGCCTCACCAATGCCCTAGGCCTCTCCAGAGGGAAAGCAGACTGACATCTCCAATAAACTTCGACCATTACAGTTTAGGATAAATCAATTATACATTTTTCTTATCAAATTCTCCCACCTATCATTAGCTTTGAATCAATCTTCAATATAATTAAATCATAATAACATCTGTCACGTACTTTAGACAATTCCATTATACCCTCTTACAGGATGGTTATTCATTGAACCTGGATGTTTCCTTCCCCCTGTATCAGTGACTCCACTTCCTCCACTGCTTAGCAGCTTCAGATGTTCAGGTCAAAGTTCATTTTTCCACCGTTTTCTTCCACGTCACAGGCCCCATCAGACTAATGTACGTTCTTGTGTCTTATCTAGATAGAGAATAACTCTGTTCGTAAGCAGCCCTGAGAACCTTACTGCTCGCAATTCCTGTTGAGAAGAACATTCTGAGGTTTCATTGTTTCGTAAGAATGTGGTTCTCTCTGGAAATCCATCAGACCTTGCGGCAACTTGCTCTTGGCTAAAGCGCACACTTTAATAATAGTTAATATGTTTAAAATATCAAAATTAAATCATAATCACTTGTTTTAACCTCTTTCTGTATTCACTTGTGTGTAGTTTACATGTCTGATTTGTGGGATCTTCAAGAGCTTATTGAAATTGTTTGTGCCGAATTGGAGAAAATAAAAATATTGTTTATCAAAAATGAATTGCGACCGACTCTGAGTGGAACGAAATTTGTTATTTGGTGAATCCCTTGGTTAATAAACAATGTCAACATTTACAAAAACAGAAGCGGGTTCAGACCCCTCTGATGAAAGGTAATCTAGACTCCGAACGTTGGCTCTATTCTCTCCCCACAGACAATGTCAACATTTATTTACTCCTGGAATGTGGGTGCCACCGGCTGGCACAGCATTTATTGTACATTGTTCTAAATAAGGATCAAGAGCCTCAGGACATTTCTGGGAATCAATAGATTCCTGTGGACCGTCCAACATATTTTATGGCTCACCTGACTTACGTTTGCCTTCATTAATCGAGTTTAGGAGTCAGGAGGTAATGCTGCAACTTTATAGGACCCTTGTCAGACCCCACTTTGAGTACTGTGCGCAGTTCTGGTCGCCTCATTACAGGAAGGATGTGGAAGCTATTGAAAGGGTGCAGAGGAGATTTACAAGGATGTTGCCTGAATTGGGAGGCATCCCTTATGAGGATAAGTTGAGGGAGCTGGGACTCTTCTCCCTGGAGAGACGAAGGTTGAGAGGTGATCTGATGGAGGTTTATAAAATGTTGAGAGGAATAGATAGGGTGGATTCTCGGAGGCTATTTCCCAGGGCTGAAATGGTCACTACGAGAGGACACAGATTTAAGGTGCTGGGAAGCAAGTACAGAGGAAATGTTAGGGGAAAGTTTTTCACTCAGAGGGTGGTGAGTGAGTGGAATCGGCTGCCGTCGGCGGTGGTAGAAGCAAACTCGCTGGGGTCTTTTAAAAGACTTCTGAATGAGTATATGGGATCTAATGGGATTGGGATTTACAGATAGGATTTAATGGGATTGGAGTTACAGATAGTTCTATGGCCTGGTAGGTATAGCTGAGATCGGCGCAGCTTATGGGCCGAAGGGCCTGTTTGTGCTGTAGTGTTCTATGTTCTATGCTCTGGGGATCTTCCGTAAATGTCTGTATAGGCTGTGTATGTTGATTGATGTCTATTTTTTACATCCACAGGTGATTCGGTCCGCGTTGTTGTCCAACAATGAGCAACCTTCAAAGATTTTATGCAGGCTGAAAACTGAATGAAGATTTGTGCTATTGCTAATATTTCACAGTCGGGAAAGATGGGTCGTGTGAGGGCTGCTCTTGGATGTTGCTTCGAGAGTTGCCTAGTGCTTCACGTCGTTAGCGTACACTTAAACTGACGGGCAACACGACAGCTCAGTGACTATCACTGTTTGCTGGTGCAGACACATGAATTTGGGTCGGTGTCTGTGGGAGTTTGCGCATTCTCCCCGTGACTGCGTGGGGTTTCTCCGGGTGCTCTGGTTTCCTCCCACACCCCAAGGTGTGCTCTTAGGCTGATTGGTGTAACAAATTGTCCCTAAATTAGCCTCCCCTCAATCTGGTTATAATTCCTTTATTGTGGAGTCCAACAGGTGTAGACAAAGGTCATGAGTAGAGGAGGGAACTCACAATGTTAAAATGACGGCATGGGCTTGTTGGGCCGAAGGGCCTGTTTCCCGTGCTGTGTTGTTCTTTGAAATTCTGAGTAAAATTAAACTTTTATTGGATCCACAGTCATTGTATATTTCGTATAGTTCGCTTGAGATGATTCTCCAGTGGTTTGGGGCAACGTTATGGAGCATGAATATTTGGGCGACATGGTGTCACTGTGGTGAGCACTGCTGCCTCACAGCGCCAGGGACCCAGGTTCAATTCCTGGCTTGGGTCACTGTGTAGAGTCTGCACATTCTCCCTGCGTCTACGTAGAATTCATCCAGTTTCCTCCCACTGTCCGAAAGATGTGCTGGTTAGTTGCATTGGTCATTCTAAATTCTCCCTCGGTGTAACCGAACAGACGCCGTAGAGTGGTGACTGTGGGGATTTTCATTAACTTCATTGCAGTGTTAATACAAGTCTACTTGTGACACTAATAAATAAACTTTATTAATCCGACCTATAAGTTACAGGAAAAAAAGCCAAACGATTAGCAATAAATTATTTATAAAATGTCCAGGTTTTGAAGTTTAGGGAGTCAGTTGAACTGAATACTGCAAAGATTTTGGAAGAAGCAAAAAAATGCTTGAAAATTTGCAAAGAAACTATTGACTTTAAAGGATAATGATCATGAATTAAATAGAAAAAAAAATTAAAAAATAGACTGGGTCTGTACTCGTTAGAGTTTAGAAGGATGAGGAGGGATCTTATAGAGATGTATAAGATAATGAAGGGTATGGATAGGGTAGAGGTAGATTCATTCTTCCCGCTTAGAAAGGATAGCAGGACTAGAGGGCACAGCCTCAAGATAATGGGGGGGGGGCAGTTTAGATCAGAGTTGAGGAGGAACTTCTTCACTCAAAGGGTGGTGAATCTCTGGAATTCTCTGCCTGTTGAAGTGGTGGAGGCTGCCTCGCTAAATATATTTAAGACGCGGGTAGATAGGTTTTTGACAGACAGGGGAATTAAGGGTTATGGGGAGAAAGCGGGAAAGTGGAACTGATCCACTTCAGATCAGCCATGATCTTATTGAATGGCGGGGCAGGCTCGAAGGGCTAGCTGGCCTACTCCTGCTCCTATTTCTTATGTTCTTAAAAATGTTATGTTTGTATAACTTTGAAGTCTGCGTATATTTCAGTTTGTGGACGAGTCTTTGGAATGCTTTGAGTGAAGATTTGTGTAAGTACAGTTCTAAAACAATGTATAAGTTAAAAATGTTAGTTTATATGAAGTCATGGAATAAAATAATATTATCTCTGAGTTTAATAGAGATACTATTTGAATAATCAGAACAAAATAATAAGAAAATGATGTGTCTGGGAGCCGGAAATGATGAAGTATTTGATCTGTATTTGTGAACAGGAGTTGAGAGTTATAAGTTTGTACTTTTTCTGAGTCCTTTTTGATCAGGTATTTATTCTATTTATGTGCAGTGTAATATAGTATCTTAGGGTGGCACGGTGGCACAGTAGTTAGCAGTGCTGCCTCATGGCACCAGAGACCCGTGATCCATTCCCGCCTTGGGTCATTGTCTGTGTCTGCACGTTCTCCCGTGTCTGCACAGATTTCCTCTGGGTGCTGCGGTTTCCTCCCATAGTCCGAAAGATGTGCTGGTAAGGCACCCTGGCCACACTAAATTCTCCCTCAGTGTCCCCAAACAGGTGCTGGGTTGTGGTGACTCGGGGATTTTCACAGTAACTTCATTGCAGAGTTAATGTAAGCCAGTTTGTGACACTAATAAATAAATATACTACATATAAATAAATCAGTTGTGTAACTTTGGTAAGGGGCCATTAATTACTCCCACAAGAGACCTCATACCTTTCCTATTTCTTATCTCGATCCAAACCCATACCTCATCCTGATCTTTCAGGCTAAGATGGTCTCTCTGTACTGAACTAACGCCGTTGTTAATTAATGGGAGAGATCCCGTCACTTTCCTGCCATTCCGTTATGTCAATTACCCTTCAATATTTAGATCCCAGCCTCGGTCACCTTTCAACAAAATCTCTCCAATGTCTATCAGGACAGACATTTATCTCTACCCACACTGACAATTCATCCTTTTTGTTATAAATGCAGAGTACATTTTCAGAGATTTAATTATCTAATAGGGAGTTCAGTGAGAAACCTCTTGACCCAGCGAGTGGTGAGAATGTAGAACTCGCTACCACAGCGAGCGGTTGAGGTGAACAGCATGAATACACTGAAGGGGAAGCTGGATACATACATGAGGGATAAAGGATATGCTGATGGGGGGAGATGAAGAGGGGTGGGTGGAGGCTTATACATACTGACACAGACCAACTGAGCCGACTGGCCTGGCCCTGTGCCTGTAGACTCAATGGAACAAAGAGAAATGTATTTATTTTAGATCTACCTGTAGTGGTAGGGAAAACACTATTTATAATATAGGCTAAAATAAACGTCCTTCACCAGTTTTGTGGATCATTTCAGTGGAAATGTGCTCTCCCAGGCTCAAAGAGCATAGCCCACTGGGAGCAAAGTCCTGAGACCGGCCAGTCCAGCAGAAAGAAACCCTCCAACCCTCCCACTTCACCCACTGTCAGAATGAACGTGGTTCAGTCCTGGGTGTGATGAACAGCAGAATCCAATGCTTGTAATCGCTTGTGAACTCGCTGGTGTCTCAGCAGGTGGGATGACCGTGTGAATCCCTTTCCACATTCAGTGCAGGTGAACGGCCTCTCCCCAGTGTGAAGTCGCTGGTGTGTCAGCAGGTTGGAGAATCGACTGAATCCCTTCTGACACACAACACAGTTAAATGGCCTCTCCCCAGTGTGAACTCGCTGGTATGAAATCAGGTTGGACGAATCACTGAATCCCTTGCCGCACACAGAGCAGGTGAATGGTCTCTCCCCGGTGTGAATTCGCTGGTGTGTCTGCAGGCTAGATGCCTGACTAAATCCCTTCCCGCACAGAAAGCAGGTGAATGGCCTCTCCCCAGTGTGAGTTCGCTGGTGTGAAAACAGATTGGATGAATCACTGAATCCTTTACCACACTCAAAGCAGGTGAAGGAAGCCTCCCCAGTGTGAAGTTGCTGATGTCTCAGCAGGTTGGCAGAGTTACTGAATCCCTTCCCACACACAGAGCAGGGGAATGGTCTTTCTCCGGTGTGAGCTCGCTGGTGTGAATATAGGTTGGATGACTGAGCAAATCCTTTACCACACACAGAGCAGATGAATGGCCTCTCCCCAGTGTGAACTCTCTGGTGTGTCTGCAGGGTGGATGAATCGCTGAATCCCTTCTCACACATGGGGCAAGTGAATGGCTTCTCTCCATTGTGAACTCGCTGGTGTATCAGCAAGTGTGATGACTGAGTGAATCCCTTCCCACAATCAGAGCAGGTGAAGGGCCTCTCCCCTGTGTGAACTCGCTGGTGTGTCAGCAAGATCAATAACCGAGTGAAGCCTTTCCCACAATTGGAGCAGGTGAATGGCCTCTCCCCAGTGTGAATGCGTCGATGAATTTCCAGCACCGATGGGGAACGGAATGACTTTTCACAGTCACCACATTGCCAGGGTTTTTCCATGATCTGAGTGTCTTTCTGTCTCTCCTGCAGTTTTCACAAAATGTGCACTGGAACACTGTCACTTTGGTTCCACGTGCCTCAATGCTTTACTGTTCACACCAAATTATTCACCCAATTCAAAAAGATAAACGTTTCTGGTTCCAGATTCAAAACCGATGACATTCAGTTCCCATGAATTGAGTAACTGTTCGATCTTGACATTTCTCTCAGCAAATCGTCTCCTTCTAATATCCTGTAAAAAGAATTTACAAAAGTCATCACTGTCAGAACAAGATAGAAATTCAGAACAGACATTTCTAGTCCCTGTGGAACACTACAAAGGATGCCAATGTCTTTAAGAGAGAGAGAAACCTGGGCCAACCTTTCCAGAGTCTGCAACCTCCCTGGATTCACTTCCTTATCCTCCAGTTACTGCAAGTCCCCAATTTCCCCCAGAATGAGGAAAGAAATGGAAAGGGGGAAACATTGATTCCCTCCCAGATGTTGCCCAGAGGAGGGAGTCTGAATCTGAATCTGAATCAATTGAACTTCCGTATTATGACATCGACAATGGAGCCTGTCTGAATCACCCAATAAGAATCAGTCTCTTCTGTGATGACGTCACAGAGTTTCAGTGCGCAAGCGCGCAGACCCGGGAGCCCCGCCCCCACCCCTGCTCCGCCTCGAGCCAAGGTTTCCAGACAAGCGGCTCCGGCTGGAGCGAGAAGCCGCTCGGTGATCTCCCTCTCCCCCCCGGCCCGGGACTGCGCATGTCCAAGGGCGAGGGGAGGCTGCTCATGCGCGGATTAGCCCGCCTCCTGACCTTCGTGCTGGGGTGTTGACCAATGGGAAAAGTTGGAGGACCGGAAGGACTCTGGTCCTCCATCCAATCAGGTCTTTGTGACACTCAGATTGAGGTCCACAACAGACTAAAACCTCCTCCTGTCGCCTTCATTTGTGAGTAAAACACTTTCTTTTCTCCCTCTTTCCATTTCTTTTCTCATTCTGAGGGAAATTGGGGACTTGCAGCAACTGAAGGGAAAGGAAGTGAATCCAGGGAGGCTGCAGACTCTGGAAAGATTGGCCTAGGTCTCTCTCTATCAAAGACATTGACATTCTTTCGCTCCCTCAGTTTGACACTTTTATTTGTCTGGGTAAAAGGACGATCTCTTTCCTAATGTTCACAATTAAAGAGATGGTTTCTCCAGGAGTTGGCTGACTTTTAAGGGGACAGTAAATTAAGATAGGACAGAGATGTCTAGTCTTGTAATATGGTACAGATTAGCTCTGTATTTGTAATAAAATACAGTCATTATTTCTAATCTTGTATTATCCTACTGTAGCTACAATATGCATTTCCAGTCAGAGTCATTATGACACAAAATGTCCATTCAGTAACTTGGGCTCACGCTAACACTCTGTAGGACAATCTAGTCACTCCCATACCTTCTCTACATCCCCATTCCCCCTACATGTTTATTTCCTTGAAGAGCCCCTTCAATTTAGTTCTGAAATTAATCACCTCCTCTGCTTCAAACAAGCTAGTAGGTAGAGAGTTTCAGGTCAGCAACACTGTCATTCACACTGTCACTGACATTCTTTATATATGATGTGGGTATGCCGGCGTTGGACTGGCGTAAACACAGTAAAAAGTCTGACAACACCAGGTTTTAGTCCAACCGATTTATTTGATAATATTCTCACAAGCAAGCAAGCTTTCGAGGGGACTGCCTCTTCGTCAGGTGAATGGAGAGTTCTGGCCTCAGACAGAGCATATAAAGCACAGACAGTTTAGAGATTGCTGATTAGGTGTAAGGATTCGCATTCTAATCAGCAATCTCTAAACTGTCTGTGCTTTATATGCTCTGTCTGAGGCCAGAACTCTCCATTCACCTGACGAAGAGGCAGTCCCCTCGAAAGCTTGCTTGCTTGTGAGGACATTCTTTATATACACAGTAATTCAGATCATACCTTTTTACAGCAAATAAAACTCAGGTTTTTTACTATAAGCTTACACCTAACACTAATAAATAAACTTAAAAATAGCGATTGATTCTTTATTTATTAATTGTAACCCAATTAAATCTCACTACTACTATAATTATTTATTACTGATTGCTAGGTAATTAATACAATAATCTTAAATGCTTGTCACTACAAGATAGACTGGTTCAAAAAGACAGTTAACAGCTTTCTTCCTTATTAATCCTGACCAGACTGAACAATGAACCTCATTCTTCAGCTGGACTTTGGAAGAATATGATATCCTGCAACTTATGAAAATTAGAAAATAATTTCTTCCTTTAAACAATTTCTGACGGGTCTGCAGTTTCTGGAAACATTTCAGGTTATTCAGTGTTAATATTTTAAAATAAAGATCTAGTCTTTACGGTATAATTGTCTATTATATTGAGTCACTAATGATATCTTAATCAAAATTCAACACTGAATCTGTTTCATGACTGGTTTTTAATATAGAATCAATTTGTAGCGAATAAAGACAGAAGATGAACAGACTGTGAGAAACCACATGTTCCAGTTTAAAATGGCTTCTTTGACCTTGTTACTCAGAGCAATGAATATGGGATGGAAGTGATTGAATTTTAAAACTAAATTTGATTACCCAGGCCTACAGTTTCCTCCATTACAACAGTCACGGCAATTCACAGAACTTCATTCACTGTATAATGCTTCAGGACAAAGGCAGAGTTAGATAGATTCCAGATAAACAAGGTGCTGAAAGGTATTGGGGTAGGTGGGAATGTGGAGTTGAGGTTTCAATCAGATCAGCCATGATCATGTTGAATGGCAGAACAGGCTCCTGATTCACATGTTCAGCTGACACCTTGTGGTTGTGAGAAGTGCTATAGAAATTCATTTTTTTCTTATTCTCCACAGTGTTGGATATATTACACTCAGTTCTTGCATCAAAATCATTGTTAAAGGCTTCGTCTAAATTTGACACGTTTTGAATGATGGGCTGCTTTTCTCTAGAAACGAGAAGACTGAAGGGTGACCTGGTGGAAGTCTCTAAGATTATGAAGGGGTTCAATAATCCAACAGGGATTTAATGAGAAACCTCTTTACCCAGCGAGTGGTGAGAATGAGGAACTCACTACCACAGCGAGTGGTTGAGCATGAATACACTGAAGGGGAAGCGAGATACATACATGGGGGAGAAAGGAATAGAAGGATATGCTGATGGGGGAGATGAAGAGGGGTGAACGGAGGCTCATTTGGAACATAAATACTGACACAGACCAATTGAGCCGACTGGCCTGGCCCTGTGCTGTCGACTTAATGGAGCAGAGACAAATGTAATTATTGTACATCTATCTGTCGTGGTGGAAAAAACACTATTTTCCAAACCTTACTGGATTCCGGGGAAGTGCCGGAAGATTGGAAAATGGCTAATGTTACGCCGCTGTTTAAAAAGGGTAGCAGGCAAAAGGCAGGGAATTATAGGCCAGTTAGTTTAACATCTGTTGTAGGAGAAATGCTGGAATCCGTCAACAAAGAAGAAATAGCGAGGCACCTTGAGAAGAATTGTTTGATAGAGCAGACGCAGCACGGATTCGTTAAGGGGAAGTCGTGTCTGACAAATTTATTGGAATTCTATGAGGATGTGACTAGTGCGGTGGATGGAGGGGAACCAGTGGATGTGATGTTTCTCGATTTTCAGAAGGCGTTTGATAAGGTGCTGCTCAAAAGGTTGCTACAGAAGGTTAGGGGGCATGGAGTTGGGGGTAGGGTGTTAGCGTGGATAGAGGATTGGCTGTCTAATAGGAGGCAGAGAGTAGGTATCAATGTGTGCTATTCAGATTGGTGGTTGGTGACTAGTGGAGTGCCCCAGGGATCGGTGCTGGGGCATCAGCTATTTATCATTTATATAGATGATCTGGAGGAGGGAGCTGAGTGTAGAGTGTCGAAATTTGCTGATGACACAAAGATAAGTGGAAAAACAAATTGTGCGGAGGGTGTGGAAAGTCTGCAGAGGGATCTAGAGAGGCTGAGTGAGTGGGCGAGGACCTGGCAGATGGAGTACAATGTTAACAAGTGTGAGGTTATCCATTTTGGCAGGAATAATAGTAGGAGGGATTACTATTTAAAGGGCAAAAAGCTGCAGCTACGGTGCAGAGGGACCTGGAGGTCCTTCTGCATGAGTTGCAAAAACCCAGCCCACAGGTGCAGCAGGTGATCAGGAAGGCAAATGGGATGCTGGCCTTCATAGCGAGGGGATTGAATATAAAAGTAGGGAGGTCATGCTGCAACTGTACAGGGCACTGGTGAGGCCGCAGCTGGAGTACTGTGTGCAGTTTTGGTCGCTGCACTTGCGCAAGGATATTTTGGCCTTGGAGGCAGTGCAGAGGAGGTTCACTAGGCTGATACCAGAGTTGAGGGGGTTGAACTATGAAGAGAGGCTGAATAGATTGGGCTTATACTTGTTGGAGTTTAGAAGGATGAGGGGGGATCTTATAGAAACGTATAAGATGATGAAGGGGATGGATAAGGTAGAGGTAGAGAGATTCTTCCCACTCAGAAAGGACAACAGGACTAGAGGGCACAGCCTCAGGATAAGCGGCGGGGGGGGGGAGGCAGTTTAGAACGGAGTTGGGGAGGAACTTCTTCACTCAAAGGGTGGTGAGTCTCTGGAATTCTCTGCCCGTTGAAGTGGTGGAGGCTACCTCGCTAAATATATTTAAGATGCGGTTTTTGGTAGGCAAGGGGATTAAGGGTTATGGGGAGAAAGCAGGAAAGTGGAACTGAGCCACTTCAGATCAGCCATGATCTTACTGAGTGCAGGGCAGGCTTGAGGGGCTAGATGGCCGACTCCTGCTCCTATTTCTTACGTTCTTATGTACTATCCAGGATAGAATAAATGTCCTTCATCAGCTTTTATGGATCATTTCAGTGGAAATGTGCTCTCCTAGATTCAAAGAACATCAACCCACTGGAAGCAAAGTCGTGAGACCGGCCAGTCCAGCAGAAAGAAACCCTCCAACCCTGTCACTTCACCCACTGTCAGAATGAACATGGTTCAGTCCCGGGTGTGGTTAACAACAGCAATAACAGCAGAATCCAACCCCTGTCATCACTTGTGAATTCGCTGATGTCTCAGCAGTTGTGATGATTTACTGAATCTTTTCCCACAGTCAGAGCAGGTAAATGGTCTCTCCCCAGTGTGAACTTGCTGGTGCGTCCGCAGGTTGGATGAATTACTGAATCCTTTCCCACACTGAGAGCAGGTGAATGGTCTGTCTCCGGTGTGAACTCGCTGGTGTGTCTGCAGGTGGGATGACTGAGTGAATGTTTTCCCACAGTCAGAGCAGGTGAATGGTCTCTCCCCAGTGTGCAATCGGCGGTGTTTTTGCAGATTTGATGCATAAGGGAAACGCTTCCCACACTCAGAGCAAATGAATGGCCTCTCCCCAGTGTGAACTCGCTGGTGTATCAACAGATAGGATGAATCAGTGAATCCCTTCCCACACTCGGAGCAGCTGAACGGTCTCTCCCTGGTGTGAATTCTCTGGTGCCTCTGCAGATTGGATGAATTACTGAATCCCGTCCCACACTCAGAGCAGAGGAATGGCCTCTCCCTGGTGTGAACTCGCTCGTGTGTCTGCAGGTGAGATAACTGAGTGAATCCCTTCCCACACGCTGAGCACGTGAACCATTTCTCCCCGGTGTGTACTCGCTGGTGCATCAGCAAGTTAGATGATTCACTGAATCCCTTCCCACAATCGGAGCAGGTGAATGGCTTCTCCCCGCTGTGAACCCGATTGTGTTTCTGCAGGTGGGATGAACTTTTGAATCCTTTCCCACACTCGGGGCAGGTGAATGGCCAATCCCCTGTGTGAACTCGTTTGTGTGTCTGCAGGGAGGATGAATGAGCAAATCCCTTCCCACATTCCAAGCAAATGAATGGCCTCTCCCCAGTGTGGTTATATCGATGAGTTTCCAGTTGGTGAGGGAAATTGAATCCTTTACCACAGTCTCCACATTTCCATGGCTTCTCCATGGTGCTGGTGTCCATGTGTCTGTCGCAGTTTGACGTCAGCTGAAGCCTCACCCACAACAAAACACCTGAACGGTCTCACCCCAGTGTGACTGGTGATGTCTTTTCAAGCTGTGTTGGAGTTTTTTCCACAGTCAGTTCACTGGAACACTCTCACTCGGATCTGTGTGACTCCATGCTTTTCCAATCACACTTATGGTTGAAATCTCTTGAAGCAGGCAGAAAAGTATTTCTCTTTGTAGATTCCAAAGGCTGATGTTGTCCAGGCCCCAATAAATGGAGTTAATCTGTCAGATCACCACGAGTATTTATTTTGAGATTTCTGTCTCGAAATCCTCTTGATATCCTGCAACACAAATTTCCAAAATTCATCACTGTCAGTGCAACTTAGAAATTCAGAAAAGACAAGTCTGGTTTTTGCAGAAAATGCTTCACTTTTCCCCATTATTCTTATCCTGCTGTATCCCAATAAACAGCCTCCCAATTCTCCTAAAGGTGCCAATTCATGTTGATTAATGAATCAATGTGCATCACTTCCTGTTCAAGTGTGTGTAATATGCAGCAGTCATTACCTGGTTGGCGATATGGTGGGTGCAGCAAGTGGTCATGATCTGGAACTGGGTGCCCATGGATCTGGTGGCAGTGAAGGCAATTAAAGATTTCAAAATCTTTAATTGGGCGACACGGTGGGACAACAATTAGCACTGCTGCCTCACAGTGCCAGGGTATGTCTCTATCCCATTCGAATTTACTGTTCACTGTTTACTGCCCTCTCCTGGGAAACTCCCGCTTTATTTGTGAACATTGGGTAAGAGGCCATCCTATTAACCAAACGAATAAATGTGTCAAACTGAGCTCAGTGATGTCAGTGCCTTTGAGAGAAACAGATACCTGGATCTCGTCCTGCTCCTAATTCCGATGTTCGTCTGTAAACTTTCCAGAGGCTGCACTCTCCCTGGATTCACTTCCTTTTTTTTCAGATGCTACAAGTCCCCAATTTCCCCCAGAATGAGAAAAGAAATGGAAAGGGGGAGACATTGATTTCTTCCCAGATGTTGCACAGAGGAGGAAGTTTCACTCTAAAACTCATGAGCGGACTTCCGCATTGTGACATCACAATGGAACCCTGCCAATAGGAATCACTGCTCCGCTATGACATTTCCGGGTTCCAGTCGCAGGCCCAGGCTTGCGGATCCGGGAGCCCCGCCCCCATCCATTGTTCCCCTCCCCCTACCCCCTCCTCGAGCCAATGTTTCTAGACAAGCGGCTGGCGGCTCCGGCCAGAGTGAGAAGCCGCTCGGTGATCTCCCCCTCCGCCCCGCCAGGCCCAGGACAGCGCAAGTCCATGGGAGAGGGGAAACTGCGCATGTGCAGGGGAGCGCCCGCCCCCTGACCATCATGCTGAGGGATTGACCAATGGAAAGAGTTGGAGGACCGGAAGGACTCTGGTCCTCCAGCCAATCAGAGCTCCCCCATTGTCTGAATGCGGATTTGGACAATGTGTTCATTCCTGCCCAGCAAAGTTGCTGCTGCTCTCTCTCTGAATGAAGATTGAGCTTCAGACTCAAACTTCCTCCTGTCTTCACCATCTGTGAGTAAAACACTTTCTTTTCTCCCGCTTTCCATTTTTATTTTGGGCTTCAATTTTGAACTTCCACGTCACACTCGCTGACTAAATAAAAATCATCCTCAGATTCTTCATGTGTTTGTAACCAGGTAATACAGTGTACTACACACATCATCAGGCTGTTCATTTGTGTCCAAAGTGAAACGTGCTTGAACATTTTCAGCTCTCTGTGTCCAGGCCAAGACAGGCAGCAGAGAGTGGATCTGTCAATCAGCCTCGATCAGCACCTTCAGGAGAATTGGGAGGATGAATATTAGATACAGCAGAGTGAGAATGGAGGGAGAGTGTGTGGGATGGAGATTTACAGTTTTTGGGGAATGAGAGAGGAAAGAATGTTCCATAGAAACAAGAATTGCCTGTTCTGAATTTCAGTCCTATATTGAAAGTGATGAATTTTGTAAATTCCTTTCACAGGATATCAGAAGGTGAGGAATTTACAGACAGAAATCTCAAATCAAACATCATGTCAACATCTGACAGAGTTACTCAATTCATCAGGATCTGAATGCTATTGGCCTTTGAATCCAGAAAGAGAAATGTTTCAATGTTCTGTCTGCTTTTGCACTCTTGAAACATCAGTGTGACTGGTACAGCACACACGCACATACACACTCCCACACACTCACGCTCCCACACTCACACACACGCGCGCACACTCTCCCAGACACCCACACACACTCACACATACATTCACCCACACACAGTCCCCCACATACACAGACTCCCCCCTACACACACAATCCCCCCAACATACATACACACACACCCCACACACACCCCCACACAAACACACACACACACACACACTCCCCCCCCTCCCCACACACACCCACAGACAAGCGCCCCTCCCCCCACACTCCCATGCATTGACTGTGGAAAGAGCTTCCCAGTTACACAGATATAAAAACTGTTGCACCATCACAGCAGGGCATCATAATCTTGTTCTGTGTGAGACTTCAACTGATAGTCAAACCTGGAGCAACAAAAGGACACCTCCAACATGGAGAAACCGTGGAAATGTGGGGACTGTGGGAAGGGTTGCAAAAGCCCCTCTGAGCTGCAAACTCATCAACGTGTTCACACTGGAGAGAAGCCGTACACCTGCTCTGTGTGTGGGAAGGGGTTCACTCGGTTATCTCATCTGCAGCGACATCGACTGGTTCACACTGGAGAAAGAGCGTTCATCTGCTTTGAGTGTGGGGATGGATTCGCTAATTTACCCAGCCTGCAGAGACACCAGCGTGTTCACACTGGAGAGAGACCATTCACCTGCGCAGAGTGCGGTAAAGGATTTACGCATTTATCCAACCTGTCGAAACACAAAATCACTCACAGCAATGAGAGACTCTTTAAATGCACTGACTGTGAGAGTGGTTTCAAAAGCTCTCGGGAACTGATGATTCATCAGCGCATTCACACTGGGGAGAGACCGTTCAGCTGCTCTCACTGCACAAAGAGATTTAGGACGTCATCCCACCTGCAGGAGCACCAGAGAATTCACACCAGAGAGAGACCATTCACCTGCTCTGTGTGTGGGAAAGAATTCACTCATTCATCCAGCCTGCTGAGCCACAATCTCACTCACACCCAGGAGAGACCCTTTAAATGCTCTGATTGTGGGCGTGGTTTCAAACGTTCTCGGGATCTGATGCTCCACCAGCGCACTCACACTGAGGAGAGACTGTTCAGCTGCTCTCTCTGCACAAAGACGTTCAAAACCTCATCCAATCTGCAGCAACACCAGCGAGTTCACACTGGGGAGAGACCGTTCATCTGCTGTGTGTGTGGGAAGGGATTCACTCAGTCATCCAGTATGCGGAGACACCAGCAAGTTCACAAGTGATAACTAGTGTTGGATTCTGCTGTTATTTTCCTGTTAATCACATCCAGGACTGAACCATGTTCATTCTCACAGTTGGTGAAATGGGAGGGTCGGAGGGTTTCTTTCTGCTGGACTGGCTGGACTCATGACTTTGCTTCCAGTGGGCTGATGCTCTTTGAGCCTGGGAGAGCACATTTCCACAAAACGACCCACAGAAGCTGATGAAGAACATTTTATCCTGGACAGTAAATAGTGTTTTTCCCCCCATTTCAGGTAGATCTAAAATAAATACTGAAAAGACTGGAAAAATGCAGCAGGTCTGGCAGCATCTGTGGAGAGAGAAACAGAGTTACCATTTCACACTGCTGGATTGGGAATCAGTCTAGTAAACCTCCTCTGAAATGCTTCCATGGTATTTACAAAATAAGACAGCACAGCAGCACAGTGGTTAGCACTGCAGCATCACAACACTGGGGACCCAGGTTCAATTCCAGCCTGGGTCACTGTCTGTGTGGAGGCTGCATGTTCTCCCTGTGTCTGTGTGAGTTTCCTCCAGATGCTCCGATTTCCTCCCACAGTCCAAAGATGTGTGGGTTCGGTTGATAGGCTATGCTAAATTGGCCCTTTGTATCAGGCGGACTAGCTAGAGTAAATGCATGTGGTTATGGGAATAGGGCCTGGGTAGGATTGTATTTGGTACAGACTCGATGGACAGAATAGCCTCTGTCTGTGCTGTAGGGATTCTACAATCCTTTGTTTAATAGGAGACAAAAACTGCACCCAGTATTCAAGATGCAGTCTCAGCAACCTCCTGTATAACTGAAGCATAATATCTTTACTTATATGTTCAATTTCTCTCAGAATAAAAGATTGCATTCCATTGTAAGAATTCTGATTTGTTTGAACTAAGATTTATGGGGTTCACTTGTTTACAACAACCTCCCTAAACATAAATCACCCAGGCTCCAGTGACTTAACCATATGGGAAAAAAAACACTTTAAATGGTGAATTGAGAAAGTTTATTCACCATTAAAAATGTAACAAGTCAGCAAGATAAAAAAAAACAAAGTATCGATCAACAGTAAAGGAGAAAGCTTAACTTTAACTTCTCTCCATCCCTCTCAGTCCAGGACATGAAGTGGTGGCTGTGGAGATATGGATAACTTATAAAATCAACAGCTCCCAACACCTCTCTGAAGGACACAGTGGTTAGCACGACTGCGTGACAGCCCCAGAAACCCAGGTTTGAGATCCGCCTTGGGTCACTGTCTGTATGGAGTCTGCACATTCTTCCCCTGGGGTTTTTTCCCCAAAGTCCAAAGGACTTGCTGGTTCGGTGCATTGAGCATTTTCCCTCAGTTTACCCAAACAGGCAGCAGAGCGTCGTAACTGAGGGATTTTCAGAGTAACTTCATTGCAGTACGAATATAAGCCTATATGTGACACTAATAAATAAACTTTAAAAACCTTGAACTTTTAAAACCTTTTGCCAAATTGGTTTCTTGAATCCTTTTATTTTATGCTTTCAAAATATAGAAAGCCCAGCTGAGCCAATTGTTGGGGATTAGCCAGTTGGTCTATAACTTGTCAATATTGAAATTGGTTTGGTTTTTAGATAATTGCACACATTGTCTGAATTTTAAGACAGTTCATTCTCTCAACCGATATCTGTTAGCTTGGGGTAGCCTGAGTGTCGACTATTAATTGGTTAACATCAGTCAGTGTTGAGACATCTGAACAGGAGCCTATTCATTCCCTTCAATCAATGTTAACAATGTTTTAAAGTTTATTTATTAGTGTCATAAGTAGGCTGACATTAACACTGCAATGAAGTTACTGGGAAAATCCCCTAGTCACTATAATCTGACATCTGTTCAGGTACATTGTGGGAGAATTTAGCATAGCCAATCCATCTAACCCATAGGAACAAACTGGAGCACCCAGAGGAAACCCACACAGACAAAGGGAGAACATACAGACTCTGCATAGTCACCCAAACTGGGAATCGAACCCAGGTCCCTGGCGCTCTGAGGCAGCAGCGCTAACCACTGTGGCACCGTGCCATCCTAACAAGTCTCGTTTCCTGATTTTTTTTCTTCTGTTGTCCTCAGAAAGGAACATCTTATAATCCCCACAGCATTTTAACCATTCTTAATGTTTATAATTCTAAAAGTTATAAACTTTGGTGTTCAAATTTACATTTCCAGCCTTTTTAACATGTGTAGTAATGAATCATTTATTCTTTAATTGTCTCACAATTCGGGCTGTCTATTTAACTAATCTGGCTGCTTTCCCATTGTGGGAACTTCAGTCCACAAATAAGGAAGTCAAATGTGTTGTTAAAAGCAGAATGTTCTGGATATAAATAAATAACAAAGTTTAAAAAACAGTGGTAAACAAAAGGAAACAGGAGCATTAAAACCAGCCTGGACTTGTAGACTGAAACCCTGCCCAAAGCCCACATGTGCTCAGAAGGGAGAAAGGTTGAGAAGAACACTCTGTAACACTTCTCTCCCCCTTAAATTTCAATCCTCCATCAGGACAGAAATACAACAAAACTAACGTCTTTAATGATACGGAGCCCTGTCAGAGCTTTGCGGTTGCACTGCGACCTGTACAATATCACTGGTAAATCTTGTAATGATGGATCTGGAATGGGAGATGAAGGGGTAATTTAAGAATCTGTAGATGAATATTCCTCTTCCAGTCCCACAGCAGAGTCAACTGTCAAAGCTGGGAACACAGGAACCATTTCCTGGTGAACATCCACAGCAGCATGACCCTCTGCCACGTTCTCAGTAATGGTTGCTGACTCTGAAACTGTTCCTGACTCAGGGTCATACTGCAAGCAAATATGGTCTTGGTGGCTATGCTTAAAATTTCTGCATTTATGGTTCTCATAAATCCTCAATTATAACTAAAATAGACACAGGAGTTTTCGGGTGATTTAAAACAAATGAACTGTCTGTTGAAAGGGTAACTTTTCTACAAAACTTAAAGGGGTGGGGAGTGAGCAGAAAAAACTTGACAAACAATTACGTCACTTTACACAAGTTTAAAAATCTTCACCAACAACAAAACAAACTTAATTTTGTGTCATCTACAATTTTTTTTCTTTTCTTCCTCAACCGAATAATTTTAATTCGTTCAGTTTTTGTCAGGGATGGGTAACTTTTGTCTTTATAAACTGGTTCACTCATTTTGTTAATTCTACGTGGGGTCATGGAATCAGAACACAGACTATCATCCTTATCCTTTTTATCCTTCTGCCGCTATTCCCTGTTTTGAGGGATTCCAATCAGGCTGAAGCTTCTAAACACTAAAGTAAAATACTGCGGATGCTGGAATCTGAAAAAAACCCTAGAAAATGCTGGAAACTCTCAACAGCTGTGACAGCATCTGTGGAGAGAGAATAGAGCCAATGTTTAGACTCTTGATGACCCTTAATAAGTGCTCTTCCGAAGTGTTATCCAGACTCAAAACGTTGGCTCTATTCTCTTATCAGGTAAGAGACCTGTCCGGTCCCCTCCTGAGCTCTGGTTATAATCCTATCCATGCTTGGGTAGGATTATAACCATTAGAATCTACTCTCAGAGATCCGCTTTTCAGTTCAGTGCTACTTGGAGAATACCATCACGTCACTGACTATCAGGTCACAAATGTATGATACAATAATTTAAACAATGCCTGAGAACGCCCTGAACCAACTACCTATCACCATTTGTTGATTGGTCAGACCCTCTTTTTACAGATTCAAGTCTCTCAGCTGCTGAACACAAGCTGGTCCTGGAATAATGTTAATTGTAATTCATTCCAAGTAAATATTCTCACCAGGTCCTCTGTCAGGGCCCTGCTAAGCAGCTTTAATGGTCCGTAATTGCAGAAACTGAGCTGTCACAGGAATGTGGTCAAGACAGTCCAGTCCCATAATGACTCACATTCAATCTGCAGTCCTTCAATTATAACAGAATATGTGGCTGTATGTAGCTGCCTCGGCCACGGTCAACCCCAACACTGCCTTCTTGAACTATAATGCCTGAGGTGTAAGTACACCCACAGTGCAGTTAGGGAGGGATTTCCAGCAACACATTCCAGACTTTCACTAGACTGTAGGTGGATACCAAATTGATATATTCCATTCAACCACATTATTCCATTTTCTTTATTGTCCAGGAAAGTATATTCACAAATCTTTAAAACAGAAATTAAACATTCCCATTTAATTTCAGGTATTAACATTTTCTGTTTATTGTTGATGTCAGGCTTGGGTTGTTCCTCTTGGAGAAAAGGAGGCTGAGGGGAGATTTGATAGAGATGGACAAGAGTGAGGAAGAATATTTTGATGCTGTGAATGGTAATGACCTGGAACGCGCTGTCTGTGAAGGTGGAGGAAGTGGAGACAATTACAAAGGAAATTGGATGGGCATTTCAGGGGTTTTCAAACAGAAATGCTGACTAAATATCTCTTAACTTCCAGCCTGGGCTCGATTCCTGGCTTATGTCACTTCTGTTTGGAGTTTGCACATTCTCATTGTGTCTGCATGTGTTTCCTCCGGGTGCTCTGGTTTCCTCCCCAAATCTAAAGATGTGCAGGTTAGGTGGATTGGCCATGCTAAATTGCCCCTTAGGTGTTAGGGGGAACCAGCTAAGGTAAATGCATGGAGTTATGGGGATAGGGCATGGGTGGGATTATGGTCTGTGCAGAGTCAATAGGCTGAATGGCTTCCTTCTGCACGATGTGGGTATGCCGGCGTTGGACTGGCGTAAACACAGTAAAAAGTCTGACAACACCAGGTTTTAGTCCAACCGATTTATTTGATAATATTCTCACAAGCTTTCGAGGGGGCTGCCTCTTCGTCAGGTGAATGGAGAGTTCTGACCTCAGACAGACAGAGCATATAAAGCACAGACAGTTGCTGATTAGAATGCGAATCCTTACACCTAACCATGTACCAGGTACATGGTAAATACTCTTGCAACTCGGCCAACATTGTCTACCTGATACGCTGCAAGAAAGGATGTCCCGAAGCATGGTACATTGGGGAGACCATGCAGACGCTACGACAACGGATGAATGAACATCGCTCGACAGTCACCAGGCAAGACTGTTCCCTTCCTGTTGGCGAACACTTCAGCGGTCACGGGCATTCGGCCTCTGACCTTCGGGTAAGCGTTCTCCAAGGCGGCCTTCATGACACACGACAGCGCAGAGTCGCTGAACAGAGACTGATAGCCAAGTTCCGCACACATGAGGACGGTCTCAACAGGGATCTTGGGTTCATGTCGCACTATCTGTAACCCCCGTGACTTGCCTGGGTTTGCAAAACCTCACTTACTGTACTGTCTGGAGACAATACACATCTCTTTAAACTGTGATCAGTGCTCCTTCCACTCACATTATCAGCCACTTTAAGACTTGAACAGCAGGTTAGGTGTAAGGATTCGCATTCTAATCAGCAACTGTCTGTGCTTTATATGCTCTGTCTGTCTGAGGTCAGAACTCTCCATTCACCTGACGAAGAGGCAGCCCCCTCGAAAGCTTGTGAGAATATTATCAAATAAATCGGTTGGACTAAAACCTGGTGTTGTCAGACTTTTTACTTCCTTCTGCACCACAGGGATTTGATGATTCCTAACACCCTGTCACTCTGTGATCCTTGTGAAATTTAAAACTAGGTATTCACAACAGGACTCAAAGAGCATCAGCCCACTGGAGGCAGAGTTGTGAGACCGGCCAGTCCAGCAGAAAGAAACCCTCCCCATTGACCAGCTGTGAGAATGAACAAAATGCAGTTCTGGATGTAATTGAGAGCTGAAACAATAACAGCAGAATCCCACGCGGAATATTATTCATGAATGTGTTGGTGTCTCAGCAGGGTAAATGAATCTCTGAATCTCTTCCCACATTGAGAGCAGGTGAACGGCCTCTCCCCAATGTGAACTCGCTGGTGCCTCAGCAGGTGGGATGAAACTCTGAATCCCTTCCCACACTGAGAGCAGGTAAAGGGCCTCTCCCCAGTGTGAAGTCGATGATGTGCCAGCTGGGTGGATAACTGAGTGAATCTCTTCCCACACTGAGAGCAGGTGAATGGCCTCTCCCCAGTGTGAACTCGCTCATGTGCCCGCAGGGTGGATGAATGACTGAATCCCTTCCCACACTGAGAGCAGCTGTACGGCCTCTCCCCAGTGTGAACTCGCTGGTGTGTCTGCAAGTGGGATAACTGAATGAATCCCTCCCCACACTGAGAGCAGATGAAAGGTCTCTCCCCAGTGTGAACTCGCTGGTGTGTCCGCAGGTTGGATAACCGAGTGAATCCCTCCCCACACCGAGAGCAGGTGAACGGTTTCTTCCCTGTATGAACTCGCTGGTGTGTCTGCAGATCAGATGAGTGAGTGAATTCCTTCTCACACAGAGAGCAGGTGAACGGTCTCTCCCTGGTGTGAACTCGCTGGTGTCTCTGCAGACTGGATGAATGACTGAATCCCTTCGCACACATATGGCAGGTGAACGGTCTCTCCCCAGTGTGACTGCGTCGATGAGTTTCCAGGTCAGATGGGACTTTGAATCCCTTCCCACAGTCCCCACATTTCCACGGTTTCTCCATGGCGTGGGTGTCCCTGTGACTCTCTGGGTTAAACAATCAGTTAAATCTCACACAAGTACAGTCTCTCCCCGCTGTGAATGCTGTGATGTATTTTCAGGCTGTGCACCTGATTAAAGCTCTTTCCACACTCTGCACTGGAACACTCTCACTTAGTGGTGTGTTTGTGTGTCTTGGTGCTTTTCCAGTCACACAGACATTTAAAAACTTTTGAAGCAGAAAAACAGAGAAACATTTTTTCTTCTAGAATCAAATTCTCGATAATATTCAGATAAACTGAATGACTCTGTCAGATGTTGATGTGATGTTTGTTTTGCGTATTTGTCTGTAAATCCTCACCTTCTGATATCCTGTAAATGGAAGTTACAAAAGTAATTATTATAAGTACAGGGTAGAAATTCAGAACAGACAATTCTAGTTTCTATAGAATTTTTTTCCTCTCTCATTCCCCAAAAGCTGTAAATCTTCATCCCACACATTCTCCCTCCATTCTCATTCTGCTGTATCTATTATTCACCCTCCCAATTCTCCTGAAGGTTCTGATTCAGGCTGATTGACAGATCAATGCAAACTTCTTCCTGTCCTAGGCACAGAGAGCTGAAAATCTCCATGCAGCTGCCAGACAAATATATGGCTATACGACTGGACTAACAATGTGTGGAATGTACAGAGTGGATTCACTTATTTTGCATTCAGTGGCTAAGGGCGGACAAATTGCCAGGACCTAATCATGTCCTTGTTCTTGTGTGGTGACCAGATTTGCACACAGTACTCTAGCTGTGCATTGTGCATAACTCTGTCATAACCTCCTTTTCTTATATTCTATGCCTCAGCTAACAAAAGGAAGTATCCCAAATCTCTTCTTAACCATTTCATTAATCTATCCTGCTGTCTTCAGGGTCTGATGGACATGCACCCCAAGATTCTTCTGGTCCTCTGTACTTCCTGGGACCAACCATTCATTGTATATTCCCTTGTCTTGTTAGTTCTCCCGAAATGAATTATGTCATACTTTCCAGGGTTAAATTGAATTTGCCATTGCTCAGTTCATCTCACCAGCCCATTTGCGCCCTGTTATAATCTGAGGCTTTGCTCCTCATCATTTATCACATCAATGAAATTACTGATCATAATTCTGACACATTTGGATCAGTAAAGCTAGGCCTTACAATGGCACAGTGGTTAGCATTGCTGCATCACAGCGCCAGGGACTCGGGTTCAATTCTGGTCTCGGGTCACTGTCTGTGTGAAGTTGCACATTCTCCTGTATCTGTGTGGGTTTCCTCAAGGAATTCCGGTTTCCTCACACAATCCAAAGTTTCCCTGGTGGCCTAGTGGTTAAGATTCGGCGCTCTCAGGACTACAGCCTGGGTTCGGTTCCCGCTCAGGGAATGTAGATTTATGGCGGCACGGTAGCACAGTGGTTAACACTGCTGCTTCACAGCTCCAGGGTGCTGGGTTCGATTCTCGGCTCGGGTCACTGCCTGTGTGGAGTTTGCACATTCTCCTCGTGTCTGTGTGGGTTTTCTCCGGGTGCTCCGGTTTCCTCCCACAGTGCAAAGATGTGCGGGTTAGGTTCATTGGCTGTGCTAAAATTGCCCCTTAGTATCCTGGGATGTTAGAGGGATTAGCAGGTAAAATGTGTAGGGATATGGGGATAGGGTCTGGGTGGGATTGTGTTCGGTGCAGACTCGATGGGCCAAAGGGCCTGTTTCTGCACTGTAGGGTTTTATGTTATGTTTTATGTGCAGGTTAGGTTGATTGCCTATGGCAAATTGACGCTAGTGTCAGGTGGATTATCAGGGTAATCTGAGGGGTTCTGGGAAGAGGGTTTAGGATTGTAGTCAATGCAGACTTGATGGGCCAAATGGCTTCCTTCTGCACTGTGGAGATTCTATGATTAATGTGCACAATATTAATTTACTCTCCCCTTAACTGTCAGCCTGGGGAAAACGGCCATTTAATTGTCAACATTAGAAAATAGACCATCCTTTTAGTCAGACAAATAAATGTGTCAAACTGAGGGAGCAAAGAATGTCAATGAGTCTCAGAGAGAGAGAGATCTGGGCCAACCTTTCCAGAGGCTGCACTCTCCCTGGATTCACTTCCTTTCCCTTCAGTTGCTCCAAGTCCCCAATTTCCCCCAGAATGAGAAAGGAAACGGAAAGGGGGTGGAGGTGAAAGAGAGTGTTTTACTCACAGATGTTGCTGATAGGAGAAGTTTGAGTCTGTCTGAAGCTCAGTCTTCACTCAGAGAGAGGAACCAGCAGCAACTTTGCTGGGCAGGAATGGAAGCTCCATGCAGGGATTGACACAAGGCCCAGGCTCTGATTGGCTGGAGGACCAGCTCCCATGCGGTCCTCCACGCGTTGCCATTGGTCAATCTCCCGCATGTCAACAATGAGGGGGCGGAACCCGAGCCCACGTGGGGGTGGGCGGGGCTTTGACCGCAGCCGCGCTGAGCTGGTGTCCAATCCGCAGTGTCTTCTTCTGTAACCGGTGATATCGCTGCCAATGGGACAGTGTGTGCTGGGAACGCCCCTGTGTCCTTGTGACGTCACAATGGAGGCCTGCCTGACTCAGCCAATAGTAATCACTCTGCTCCGCAGTGACGTCTCCAGGTTCAGGCGCCCGGGAGCCCCGCCCCCGCCCATTGTTCCCCCAGTCTGTACATTCCACACATTGTCAGTCCAGTCAGATAGACAGATATCTGTCTGGCAGCCTGCATGGAGACTTTCAGCTCTCTGTGTCCAGGACAGGATGTGGAGATGCTGGCGTTGGATTGGGGTAAACACAGTAAGAAGTCTCACAACACCAGGTTTAAGTCCAACCAGTTTATTTCATAGTAACCCCACAAGCTTTCGGAAACGGTGTTCCTTCGTCAGGTGTGTGGAAGGTTCTGGTCGGAGAAAGGCATATAAAGACACACACAATTTACAGAATACTGATTAGAATGCAAGTTGCATTAACTCACACTGTCATAATAGGATGCTACTGGGGATTTATGGTTTGGATATCAAGAGAGGCTGGATAGACTGGGACTTTTTTTCTAGAACATAGGATGTTTGGGGTGAACTTATAGAGATCTATAAAATAACGAGGGGCGTAGATCAGCTAGATAGTCAACATTCTTTCCCAAATGTAGGGGAGTCTAAAACTAGAGGGCATAGGTTTAAGGTGAGGGGAGAGATACAAATGAGTCCAGAGGGGCATTTTTTTCACACAGATTGTGGTGAGTGTCTGGAAACAGATGCCAGAGGTAGGTACAATTTTGTATTTTAAAAAGCATTTAGAGAGTTACAAGGGTAAGAGGGGTATCGAGGGGATTATGGGCCAAATGTGAACAACTGGGACTAGCACAGGGGTTAAAAAAGGGGCAGCATGGACAAGTTGGGCTGAAGGGCCATTTCCATGCTGTAAACCTCAATGACTCTATGGCTAAATGAAAGGTTAGCTTAACTGTCTTCTGAAAGGTTAACTTTTCTACAGAATCTAAAGGGGTGGGGAATGAGAGAAGAAATTTGGTACACACTTACATCATTTTTACATAATTTAAAAAAAACTTCTCTAACAAAAGTTGATTTTAAAATTCATCTATTAATTTTTTTGTTCGCTTCCTCAACCTAATTAATTTAATAGTTTTTGTTAGGGATGGGTAACTTCTGCTCTTTCTAAATCGTTCACACATTTTGTTAATTCTGCATGGGCTCGGAGATTCAGAACCCAGACTTTATCATCCTTATCATTTTTCTCCTTTTTCCACCATTCCCTCTGTTTTGTGGGAGGGTTGTGGGGATTCCAATCAGACCAAATCATTTTATCATAAAAGTAAAATACTATGGATGCTGGAATCTGAAACAAAAACAGAAAATGCTGAAAATCTCAGCACCTGTGAAGAATGGAGCCAAAGTTTTGATACTGGATGACCCTTAATAACAGCTCTTATGAAGTATCATCCAGACTAAAAACGTTGGCTCTATTCTCTAATCATGTTATCGATACATTTGTTGTTCTTAGTTTTAGGTTTCAAGTGAGAGGGGAGAGTTACAAAAGGGTCCAGAGGGGCAATTTTTCACTCAGATGGTGGTGAGTGTCTGGAACAAGTTACCAGAGGCAATATTAGAGGCAGGGACAATCCTGTTTTTTAAAAAGCATTCAGACATTTACATGGGTACAGAGGGATATGGACAAAATATGGGCAATTGGGATTAGCTTAGTAGTAAAAACTAAGTGGCATGGATACATTGGGCCAAAGGGCCTGTTTCCATGCTGTAAATCTCTATACCTCTGTAACTTCCTAACACCCTGTCACTCTGTGATTCTTGTGAAATTTGAAACCAGGTATTCACAACAAGACTCAAAGATCATCAGCCCACTGGAGTCAAAGTCATGACACTGGCCAATCCAGCAGAAAGAAATCCTCTGACCGTCCCCATTGATCAACTGTGAGAATGAACAAAATGCAATCCTGGATGTAATTGAGAGCAGAAACAGTAACAGCAGAATCCAACCCCTGGAATCACTCGTGAATTTGTAGATGTCTCAGCAGTTGGGATGAAACTCCAAATCCCTTCCCACACTTAGAGCAGGTGAATGGCCTCTCCCCAGTGTGAACTCGCTGGTGTGTCTGCAGGGCAGATGACTGATTAAACCTCTTCCCACACTGAGTACAGGTGAACGGTTTCTCTCCAGTGTGAACTCGCTGGTGCGTTTGCAGGCTGGATAAGTCAATGAATCCCTTCTCACACACAGAGCAGATAAATGGCCTCTACCCAGTGTGAACTTGCAGGTGGGTCTGCAGGTTGGATGAATGACTGAATCCTTTCCCACACTGAGGGCAGATGAACGGTTTCTCCCCAGTGTGAGCTCGCTGGTGTGTCTGCAGGTGGGATAACTGACTGAATACCTTCCCACACTGAGTGCAAGTGAATGGTTTCTCCCCAGTGTGAACTCGCTGGTGCGTCTGCAGGCTGGATAACTGAGTGAATCCCTTCCCACATTGAGGACAAGTGAATGGCCTCTCCCCAGTGTGAATGCGCTGGTGTATCCACAGATTGGATGACTGAGTGAATCCCTTCCCACACTGAGAGCAGATGAACGGTCTGTCTCCTGTGTGAAGTCGCTTATGTGCCTGCAGGCCAGATAACTGAGTGAACCCCTTCTCACACTGAGGGCACATGAACGGTTTTTCCCCAGTGTGAATTCGCTGGTGTGTCTGCAGGTTGGATGAATTACTGAATCCTTTCCCACACTGAGAGCAGATGAATGGCCTCTCCCCAGTGTGAACTCGCTGGTGTGTCTGCAAATTGGATAACTGCCTGAATACCTTCCCACACTGAGTACAAGTGAATGGTTTCTCCCCAGTGTGAACTCGCTGGTGTATCTGCAAATTGGATAACTGCCTGAATACCTTCCCACACTGAGTACAAGTGAATGGTTTCTCCCCAGTGTGAACTCGCTGGTGCGTCTGCATGTTGGATAACTGAGTGAATCCCTTCCCACATTGAGGACAAGTGAATGGCCTCTCCCCAGTGTGAATGCGCTGGTGTATGCACAGATTGGATGACTGAGTGAATCCCTTCCCACACTGAGAGCAGATAAAAGAGTGAATCCATTTCCACAGTGAGAGCAGGTGAACGGCCTCTCCCCAGTGTGGCTGCGCCGATGAGCTTCCAGCAGGGATGGGACTCTGTATCCCTTCCCACAGTCTGCACATTTCCATGGTTTCTCCATGGTGCAGGTGTCCTTGCCTGTCTCTTGGGTGGACAGTCAGTTGAAGTCTCGTCAACACACAGAACACGTATACAGTCTCTCCCCGCTGTGAATGGTGTGATATTTATTCAGGCTGTGTAACTGATTAAAACTCTTTAGTCAGTGCACTGGAACACTCTCACTCGAGTGTGGCAGTGTGTTGGTGCTTTTGCAGTCACACTGATGGTCGAAATTGTTTCAAATCAACAGACTGGACAACGATTTCTCCTTCTAGATTCAATGGCCGATGATATTCAGGTCTCTGTCAGATCTAGATGTGAGATTTTGGCCTGTGATTCCTCTTTCAATATCCTGTAAAACAAATTTACAAAATTCATCACTGTCAGTATAGGATAGAGATTCAGAACAGACAAGTCTATAGTCTACAGTCCATTGTTTCTATGGAACATACTTACCTCTCTCATTCCCCAAAAGCTGTAAATCTCCATCCCACACACTCTCCCTCATTCTCACTCAACACCGGGGACCAGGTTCGAGTCCCGGGCCGGGGGGAGGGGGAGATCACCGAGCGGCTTCTCGCTGTGGCCGGAGCCGCCAGCCGCTGGTCTGGAAACCTTGCCTCGAAGAGGGGATGGGGGCGTGGCTCCCGGGATAGCGCCCGGGCCTGCGCACTGGGACTTGGAGACGTCACCGCGGAGTAGAGTGCTATTGGCTGAATCAGGCAGGGCTCCATTGTGCCGTCACAATGACTCAGAGGGACGTTACCAGCACACAGTGTCCTGTTTGCTGCAAAATCACTGGTTAGAGAAATAAAACACCGCGGATTGGACACCAGCTGAACGCGGCTGGCAGTCAAAGCCCCGCCCACCCCCACGTGAGCTCGAGTTCCGCCCCCTCATTGCTTACGTGCGGGAGATTGGCCAATGGTAACGCGTGGAAAGCCGGATGGGTGCTGGTCCTCCAGCCAATCAGAGTGTGTGCTTAGTGGCAATGGCGGCAGTGGTCTTTTCTCGTTGTGTGAATGAAGATTGAGCTTCAGACTCCAACTTCCTCCTGTCTCTGTCAGTAAAGCGCTTTCTTTTTTCCCCTTTTCCATTTCTTTTCTGGGGGAAATTAGAGACTTGCAGCAACTGAAGGGCAAGGAAGTGAATCCAATCTGTATATTTCACACATTGTTAGTCCAGTGACATAAACATATATCTGTTTGGCAGTCTGCATGCAGATTTTCAGCTCTCTGTGTCCAGAACTGGAAGCAGTGAGCATGGATATGTCAATCAGCACATTCAGGAGAGTTGGCAGGGTGAATGTTAGATACAGCAGAGTGAGAATGGAGGGAGAGTGTGTGGGATGGAGACTTAAAGCTTTTGGGGAATAATAGAGGAAATAATGTTTACAGAAAGTAAAATTGTTCTGAATTTCTATCCTGTACTTACAATAATTACTTTTGCAAATTCCTTTTACAGGATATCAGAAGGTCAGGATTTTCAGACAAAAACTCAAAACAAACATCACATCAACATCTGACGGAGTCATTCAATTTATCAGGATCTGAATATTATCAACATTTCATTGAGAGCGGGGAGAGAATGTACTCATGTTCTGTGTGTGGATGAGGCTCCAACTGATTGTCCACCCAGGAGAACAACAAGGACGCCTGCACCATGGAGAAACCATGGAAATGTGCAGACTGTGGAAAGAGATATGGGTACCCATCTGAGCTCGAAGCTCATTGGCGCAGCCACACGGGGGAGAGGCCATTCACCTGCGCTCAGTGTGGGGAGGGATTCAGTGATTCATCTGGCCAGATAAGACACCAGCGAATTCACACTGGGGAGAAACCGTTCACCTGCTCTCAGTGTGGACAGGGATTCAGTCAATCATCCAACCTGCGGACACACCAGCGAGTTCACACTGGGGAGAGACCATTCACTTGCTGTCAGTGTGGAAAGGGATTCAGTAATTCATCCGGCCTGCGAAGACACCAGCGAGTTCACACTGGGGAGAAACCATTCACCTGCTCTCAGTGTGGGAATGGATTCACTCAGTTATCCAGTCTGCAGACACACGAGCGAGTTCACAGTGGGGAGAGACCGTTCACCTGCTCTCAGTGTGGAAAAGGATTCACTGACCTCTCCAACCTGTGCACACACCAGCGAGTTCACACTGGGGAGAGGCCATTCACTTGCTCTGTGTGTGGGAAGGGATTCAGAGTTTCATCCCACCTGCTGAGACATCAACAAGTTCATGAATGATTCCAGAGGTTGGATTCTGCTGTTATTGTTTCTGCTCTCAATTACATCCAGAACTGCATCTTGTTTATTCTCACAGTTGATCAATGGGGAGAGTCAGAGGGTTTCTTTCTGCTGGACTGGTCGGTCTCAGCCTCCAGTGGGCTGATGCTCTTTGAGCTTTGTTGCAATTGCCTGGTTTCAGATTTAGCAAGAATCACAGAGTGACAGGGTGTTAGGAAGTCAGAGATATTTAGTCAGTATTTCTGTTTGAAACCCCCCCAGATGCCCATCCAATTTCCTTTGTAATTGATTGTTTCCACTTCCTCCACCCTCATAGGGAGCGAGTCCCAATCAATACCATTCACTGCAGCAAAATATTCTTCCTCACATTCCTCCCCCTGCATCTCTGATTCAAAACGTTAAATCTGTGCCCCCTCATCCTTGTCCCATCAGCGAATGGGAACAACTTTTCTTTGTCCACCTTATCTAAACCTAAGAATCTTGTCCACCTCTTTCAAACCTCCCCTCAACCTCCTTTGCTCCAAGGGGAACAACCCCAGCCTGACATTGTCAATAAAGAACAAACTAACAGAATATGTTAATACCAGAAATCAAATGGGAATGTTTAATTTCTGTTTTAAAAATATTGTGAATATATTGCCCTGGACAATAAAGGAATTAGAAAAACTCACCTTGGGTGTGGTTGAATGGAATATATTCTCCCTCCCTAACAGCACTGTGGATGTACTTACACCTCAGGCATTGTAGCAGTTCAAGAAGGCAGTGTTGGGGTTGACCGTGGCTGAGGCAGCTACATACAGTCACATATTCTGTTATAATTGATGGACTACAGATTGAATGTGAGGCATTATGGGACTGGACTGTCTTGACCACATTCCTGTGACGGCTCAGTTTCTGCAATCACAGACCATTAAAGCTGCTTAGCAGGGCCCTGACAGAGGACCTGGTGAGAATATTTACTTGGAATGAGTTGGAATTAAACTTATCCCAGAACCAGCTGGCGTTCAGCGGCTGAGATACCCAAATCTGTAAAAAGTGGGGTCTGACCACTGAACAAACAGTGGTAGATAGTTGGTTAAGAAATTAAAAATCGTTTTGAGGCATTACTAACTTATCAGCAATTTGTAATAAGAACTGTGAGGGACATATAAACTGATATTTGGTGAAGTGACGGTATACTCCAAGTAGCACTGGATTGAAAAGCAGACCTCTGAAAGTAGATTCTAACAGTTATAATCTTACCCCATCATGGCCAGTGAAAAATCAGATCTCGAGTGGGGACCAGACATGTCTCTTACCTGTCATTTAGAAACTAAGAACAAGAAGCTTATAGATAAAATGATTAGAGAATAGAGCCAACATTTCGATTCTGGATGACACTTTGTAAAAAGCTCTTATGAAGGGTCATCCAGACTCAAAACATTGGCTCTAATCTCTCTCAACAGATACTGTCAGACCTGCTGAGATCTTCCAGCATTTTCTGTTTTAGTTTTGGATTCCAGCATCCACAGTATTTTACTTTTATGATAAAATGATTCGGTCTGACCCTCTCACAAAACAGAGAGTGTGGTGGCAGAAGAGAAAAAGGAAGGATGATAAAGTCTGGGTTCTGATTCTCTGAGCCCATGTAGAATTAACAAAATGAGTCAACCAGTTTATAAAGAACAGAAATTACCCATCCCTAACAAAAACTGATTAAATCAAAATAATTAGGTTGGTGAATATAACAAAAAAATTAATGATGAAGTTTAAAACCCAAGTTTGTTTTGTTGTTAGGGAAGTTTTTTAAAATTGTGTATACTGACATAATTGTGTGTCAAGTTTTTGTTGCTCACTCGCCACCTCTTCAGGTTCTGTAGAAAAGTTGACCCTTTCAACAGACAGTTCGTTTGTTTTTAAATTGCCCAAAAACGCGTCTATTTTAGTTTATATTTGAAGATCTATGGGAGTTGGCTGAAATGGGCTTTCAACATTTTTAAATATAGAAAAGTAACCTTGAGAAGTCAACTTGGTAGAATGAGGTGGAGAGAGAGATGTTTACAGAGAGGTGTGGAGAGCTGTTGATTTTACAAATTATCCACATTTTCAGAGCCATCACTTCATGTCCTGGTCTGAGAGGGATGGAGAGAAGTCCATTCAATTGTTTAAGTTAAGGTTTCACTAATAACTATTAATCGACACTTTGGTTTTTATCTCTCTGACTTGTTACACGTTGAATGGTTAACAAACTTTCTGATTTCACCATTTAAAGCTTTCCTTCTTGCCATATGGTTAAGTCACTGGAACCTGGTGTGATTTACAATTAGGGAGGTTGTTGTAAACAAGAGAACCCCCATAAATCTTCATTCAAATAAATCAAAGTTCTTACACATGGAATACAACCCTTTATTGTGAGAGAAATTGAACATATAAGTAGAGATGTTGTGCTTCACTTAGAGTAAGAAGTCTCACAACACCAGGTTAAAGTCCAACAGGTTTATTTGGTAGCAAAAGCCACGAGCCTTCTCACTGTGTTTACCCCAGTCCAACACCAGCATCTCCACATCATGCTTCAATTATACAGGGCTTAATATGAATCGCTGGCTATGGGCCAAGTGCTGATAGCTGCAATTAGGTGGGAGTTCAGGTGTTTCTCGTGTATTGGTGCAAACTCGATGGGTTGAAGGGCCTCTTCTGCACTGTATGATTCTATGAATGTATTGGAAATGAGGTAATGCTATTTAAAGAGTTAAAGGTCTGTTTCAAGAATCATCTTTTCTTATAAGTTGAGCTCTATTTGTGGAGATACTGAGTGTCCCTGGGGCAGGATTTGGGGAAGTTACTGCTAGTTCAGGAACCTCAAGAACATTCACACTTTTACCTGGGCTGATCCCCCAATTGAGGTGGTGAAACTTCCTCCTGTGTTTCACAGGTAAATCGCTTTCTTTTAAATAAACATTGATATTATTTGCCATTTTAGAGTCCTGTTTTGCCTGATGGTTAATTCTTTTGAACTGAAGTGTTTTAGAGTCAGTTTGGAATCAAGTACTGAGGCTCATGCAACCAAGTTAAACTGAATCTAAATTTTAATTCTCTGCCTGTTTAAGATTGACAGAGGATCTAGAGATGGTGCAAGGAAGGTTCACAAGAATGATACCAGAACTGAGAATGTTTTTAAGTTAATGGAGCGATTAGACAAGTTGGAGATGTTTTTGTAGAATCATAAAGTCCCTACAGTGCAGAAGAAGGCCCATTGAGTCTGCACCAACTCTCCGACAATGCACCTACCTCATGACCTATCCCCATAACCTCATGTATTCACCCTGCTAATCCCCTTAATCGACACATTTTCGGACACTAAGGGGCAATTAACAGTGGTCAATTCAACTAACCTACACATCTTTTGACTGTGGGAGGAAATCGTAGACCTGGAGGAAACCCAGACAGACAAAGGGGGCAACCGTGCGTATCCCACAGACAATCACCTGGGTTCTTAGTGGTATGAGGCAACAATGCTAGCCACTGTCTCACCATGCCACCCTATTCTCTGGAAAAGCTGAGGCTGAGTGCTGATAGAGATTATGAATAGATATGGCAGGATTAAAGTTATCAAATAATCATTGTCAGTACAGGATACAAAATCAGAACTGACAATTCTGGTTATCATTAGGCATGTTTCTCCCATTTCTCCCATTCTCCCATCTCTGTCCCATCACACTCACCTTCCTCCTTATTAATTGTTCCACTAATTCTTCCTTTTGTCCTCCAGCTTTCTTTCTTAATTCCCTGCTGCAATTAGACTCTTGAATGGACCTACCATATATTAAATTGATCTTTGTCAACACCCAATCTATGACTGTAATACTACATTCTGCACCTTCTTTCCTTCTCCCCATGTACTCTATGAACAATACGGTTTGTCTTTATAGTGTGCAAGAAACTATACTTTTCACTATATCCCAATATATGTGAAAATAATAAATCAAATCAATTCTTCTCCACTTGATGTGCTAACCATTGGGTTCAATTTCAGACTACCTCTTGTCCTTCCTAGTATCTCACACCAAAATTTCAATCTTTATGCCTGAAGAGGAATTGTATTGCTAATGGGACATCAATATATAAACTAGTGACAACCACATGTGCTTTGTTTCTGGGTGCAGTCACTACCACCTCTACCTTTCATCCCAGTCCCAGGAGTTTGGAGATTGGGCTGTAGCGGAGTAATGGCGGCCGCATCACCCAAAATGCTCCGCATTGGGGAAATCGCTCAATCACCGGGGCTCGAATTTGCGCATGTCCAAGGGACAGGGGAATCTACGCATGAGCAGAAATGTTACAGAACGCTGCGGAGGTGTTGACCAATGGAAGAGCTTGGAAGACCGGAAGGACTCTGGTCCTCCAGCCAATCAGAGCGCGGCCTTTGTGACAGTGTGGGTTGAGCTTCAGAGAGATAAACTTCTTCCTGTTTCCGAGTACCTAAATGAGGGCAACATCTGTGAGTTAAAACAGTTTGTTTTTTCTCACTTTCAATTTCTTTTCTCATTCTGCGGGAAATTGGGGACTTGAAGCGACTGAAGGAAAAGGAAGTGAATCCAGGGAGGCTGCAGATTCTGGAAATGTTGGCCCAGGTTTCTCTCTCTGAAAGACATTGACATTCTTTAGCTCCCTTAGCTTGACACATTTATTTGTCTGGCTAAAAGGATGGCTTCGTTCCTAATGTTCACAATAAAGGGCTGGTTTCTTCAGGAGATAGTTGACATTTAGGTGGACAATACAGTAAGATATGGCATGTATGGATATGTTTGGTGTAATCTGGTGTAAATTTACGATTCTTTGTGGGACATGAATTTTATATAGGTCAGAGTTATGTCTAGTTTTGCTGTTAGGTATATATTAGACATATTATTATGCTTCTGTGATACATTTTATTTATTGTTATTTCAAATTTATAATCTAGCACTGTGGTGACACACATTTCCAGTCATTGATTAATTACAGCACAGAAGATGTTCATTCGAGTTCATACTGACTCTCCATAGCGCAATTCAGTCAGTCTCATGCTCCCTCTGTACCCCTCTATCGCTGCAAAATATTTCCTTCAGTTGTTAATCCAGTTGAGTTTGAAATCTTGGATCATCTCTAATTTCACTGTTCCCATAAGCAGCGAGTTTGTGTTCGTGAACACTCAGTATCTTAATGAAGTTGTTACTGATGTGGTCATGAATCTCTGATCAAGTAATACAGCAGTGTTTATTCAACACGTGTTTTCCTCCAGAATCTGTACCTGTGGGTTGGGTTTGTATTTAGTCTTGCAGTGTGCAGCAAGGTTTTCAGGTCTCCGCGTCAGGAAACAGTGAGTATGGGTCTGCCACTCAGCATCAATCAGCACTTTCAGGAGAATTGTGAGGGTGTATATTAGATACAGCAGAGTGAGGGTAGTGGGAATATATGAGATTGAGGTTACAGCTTTTGATGAACAAGGTAGGAATGAATGTTCAACTGAAACTAGAATCATGTGTTCCGAATTTCTCTACTGTACTGACAGTGATGACTTTTCTAAAGTCCTTTTACAGGTTTTGAGAAGAAGAAAATTTGCTATAGAAATCTGAAACCAAACGTCACACCAAGACCTGACATGTTCACTTGATTCAAAAAGACCTGAATATCATTGCTTTTTCAATCTCGAATTGAGTTGAAATATGTACAGATGGAGGGCATTGATGGGATTATTATATGAGAGTGTCTGAAAAAAGCGTGTATAAAGAAATGGTGTTCTGTCTGCATCCAAAAGTTTAAATATGTGACTGAAAAAACATCGAGACACACATATCTGAGTGAGAGTGTATCAGTGAACTGACTGTGGAAAGACCATTAACCAGTTACACACCCTGAAAAAAACATCACACCATTCAGAGCGAGGAGAAACCATGCCCGTGTAGTGTGTCTTCGGACAAGGCTTCAACTGATCATCAAACCTGGAGATTCACACGGACACCCTCACAATGCAGAAACCATGGAAATGTGGAGATTGTGGGAAGGGATTCAAAGCCCCATCTCAACTGGAAATTCACCGATACATCCACACGGGGAAAAGACCTTTTACTTGCTTTGAGTGCGGGAAGAGATTCATCAGTCATCACACCTCCAGATACACAAGCGAGTGGGGAGAGGCCATTCACCTGCACTGAGTGTGGGAAGGGATTCAAGGATTCTTCTACCCTGCGGACACACCAGCGAGTTCACACCAGGGAGAGACCGTTCACCTGTGCTGAATGTGGGAAAGGATTCACTCAGTTATCTAACTTGCTGACACACCAGCGAATCCACACTGGAGAGAGACCATTCATCTGCACTGAGTGTAGGAAAGCATTCACTGAGTCATCCTGTCTGCTGACACATCAACGCAGTCACACCAAGAAGAGGCTGTTCACCTGCGCTGAGTGTGGGAAGGGATTCATATGGTCATCTCATCTGCTGACACACCAGCGAGTTCACACTGGGGAGAGGCCATTCACTTGCTTGATATGTGGGAAGGGATTCACTCAGTCATCCAACCTGCTGACACACCAGCGAGTTCACAGCAGGGAGATGCCACTCACCTGCTTAAAGGGAAGGAATCATTGAGTCGTCCAGTCTGCTAAAACACTAATGTGGTCACACTGGGGAAAGACCTTTGGTGTGTTTTGTATATGAGAAGAGATTCACTGATTCATCCAAACTGCTGAGACAGCAGCAAGTCCACATTGAGGAGAGACTATTCCCTTGCTCTCAGTTTAGGGAAGGTCATCAGTCATCCAACTTGCTGACACACCGAGTTCACACCAATTAGAGACTTTTTCTTTGTTATCACAGAATTCCTACAACAGTGCAGAAGGAGATCACTCGGCCCATTGAGTCTGCACCGACCACAATCCCAACCAGGTCCCACTCCGGTAAACCTACACATTTACCCTGCTAATCCCCCTGACGCTAAGGGGCAATTTAGCATGGCCAAACAACCTAATCTGCACATCTTTAGAAGGTGGGAGGAAACTGCAGCATCCGGAGGAAACCCACACAGTTTGAGGAGAACATGCAAACTTCACACAGTCACCTGAGACTAGAATTGAACCCCGATTCCTGCCCTGAGTGTGTGTTAATTGAATAAATTGAGTTTAAGAATGTACAGACGGAGGGCTTTGATCGAATAATTATATGAGTGTTTATGAAGAAAGTATGTGTAAAGAGTTGGGAGTGAAATGTGTTCCAAGTAAAGATTGGCTCCAGTTTCTTCCTTCACCATAAGGCTGTCAGGATTATAACCTGGTAACAGAAAATGTTTGACCAATTGGTGAAGTTTGGAAACCGAAGAAATGTATATTTCAGACAGAAGTTTACAATCCCGGCAGCTTTTGTGAGAAATGAAAATGAGTGTGAATTGTCAGGGTCTGATTACCCGCCGATGTTCTCAGAGTCTGAATCATACAATCAGTGGAAGAATGGAGATGTGGATATGGGTTACATCCCTAACAAAGAGGAAACAAGGTCTGGCCTTGGCATTGTCACCGCCTAACGAAAGGAAACTTGGCAGCAAAACATTTTCTGAGTTGGAAATCCACAGTCGTATCCTGATCAAGGTTTGGATCTTTTATTTAGTTTCATGGATGAGATTTACAAGAAAGGTGATCTGATGGGTGCCGATGGAGCAGAGTCAGACTTTGTCAAGTTTTGAATGGGAGTGTCAGTATATTTAGCAGATCTGGATATCACAGAAAGGACAGGATTGGAAAAGCACTAATAGGTGAATAAATCTCAGCAATAACAGGGGAACAATTACAGTGAAATTCCCCTGGTCATCACCGTCTGGTGCTTGTTTGGGATAATGCACCTAAATAGCATGTCTATCAGAATGTGGGAGAAAAGCGGAGCACCCAGAGGAAACCCGCACAGACATGGGGAGAATATGCAAACTCCACAGAGACAGTGACCCAAGCTGGCAATCCTAGTGATTAACAAAGAATTGCGCCACAAGATTCCACATTTTTAAACGAGAACAACATTTATAAAACAAAATAATATTAAAAACCCGGACTATGGACATAGCATAAGTCTTTCAATTTTAGTCATTATCAGATTATTTCATGAAGAGAATATTAAAAACTTATTGTGGTTCTGAGAAGAGGGGTGTCTCTATATGTAATGCTTTGTGCAAAAGAAAGAACAAATCAAAGAAGATAAAAATGTGATTTTTCCAAGACATTGTTCATGTGAATGTTTTGTGATCCGGGTTAGGACATATAAAGAAAATTGTGAACACCCAGTGATTAACTAAAAGAATTACATGAAAAGATTAAACATTTTGAATTAAAAAAACAAACTTTACTGTATATATAAAACAAAATAAAATTTAAGAATACAGCACTACAAACTGAATACCGTAGTCAGTAAAAACTTATGGTATAAACCTGTTTTTTAACCTCACCCCAAGAGTTTCTTTATACTTAATATCTTGAAAGTTCCATTCTGTTCCTGGGGCTCTCAAAGGTACGTCAAAGCTCTGCAGAATTCACTTTAATTTTCCTCGCTTTTCCAGCTATTCTCCAGGCTCCAAGATTTTACAGAGGGTCTTTCCATGAGCTTTTGGTTAAACAATTCTCCAACTTTCCTTTGAGATCTCAAAACTGGACTCCTCAGTCCAACCATGGGCTTCACTGCCTTCTTACTGAGGGATTTAAACATTGGCAGCACTCCTGGTTCCTAATGACCCTCCAGGCTTCTGGTCTCACAGCTGGTTCACAGCTCCTGGTCCCATAGCTGACGGCCTTCAAGCTAACTGCAGATCGCTTGCTTTCTCTGAGAAACACCCAGAATTCCAACCAGGGCTCACTTATCCCCGTGCTACCACATCTGTTGGAATCTCTGATAGGTTAGTTTTGAACCTAAATATCTATTTTTCCTGAGGTCTGCATGAATAATTCCGCTCTCTAACAAAGACACGGCAATAATTGTGAGACCCAAAGTCTCCAGATCTCCAGCTACAAGAGGCCAGCTGCCCTTTTACACATCTTACCCTTTGAGTTTTGACATCTTAAACCAACATGGGACCACACTTTGTGACTGTGAATTCCCTCAGGGTCACATCCTCAGTGTGGGCTTTTATCTTAAATTTTAAAAAAAGCAATTTGTTGAAATCATTCACACTTCTAAACCATAGGAATTATGAAATCAGATCTTTGCAACACCTTCCCCATGAAGAAATGAAATGTATCATCCTCGTATTATCCCATTTGAGATATTACAACGTAGACTCGAAAGGTTGGCTCTACTCTCTCTCCCCACAGATGCTGTCAGACCTGCTGAGATTTTCCAGCATTTTCTGTTTTTGTTTCAGATTCCAGTATCCGCAGTATTTTGTTTTCAACAATGTACAACATGCTGTATACCTAAGTAGTTGTGATTTCTCAAGTGGTGAAGCAGGGTCAAAGAGCCAAATGGCCAACTCCTGTTCCAATGTCGAATGTTTAACTGTCTTATAACCTGCAATAGACATAATAATCCCTCCATTGTCCACTCCACATTCACAAGTCCATCCTGATAACAGCACACTGCTGGATTCCATGGCCAGGAATCTCAGTCCACTGAAGATGGGAAATATTACTGCTTGCAGTGTTTTCTGACAGTTTTCTTCTCATAATAATCATGGTGCAAAGTTCCCCCTGCAAAAGGAGTCTCATTGCTGTTCATCTGCGAATTTTCAACTTCAGTTTTTAAAACAGTCTGTTCAGAGTGTACGTTTTAAACTTGATTTTCTTCCATATTTGTAGTTTCTCCATTGTTTAAATCCAAAGAGAATATTCCAGTCAATTCCACATTGAAACTGTCTTCTTCTTGCTCTGCTGTAGCTGCAGCTTCATTTTTAATTTCACTTCCCAGACTCAAACATTCTGGATTCACTTTTGGAGAGAGCAAGTTCAAAATGGCTTCTTTTTGTGCCAACAATTCGTTCCTTCATTCATCAAAATCTTCTTCAGCCATTTAAAAAATGTTGTTAAAATTAATTTTCTGTTCAAGCAAAAATGTTGAACATTCCCATTTGGAGACTGTGATCTCGGGCTTCAGAAACAGAGGAATTGAGAACAAAATCAGGGAAGTTATGCTGATAGTTTTTAAAACTCTGGTTAGGCCACAATAGGAAACAGTCCAGTTCTGGTCACCACACTTTTGGAAGGACATGAGAGTCCTTGAGAGGGTGCAGAGGAGATTTACCGGGACGGTTCCAGGAATGACGAGTTTTATCCACAAGGCTAGGCTGGAGAAGCTGGGGTTGTTCTCCTTAGAGAAAAGGAGATGGAGGGGAGATTTGTTCAAGATGTACAAGATTAAAATAGATTAAATAAAGTGAGAAGGAGAAGCTGTTCCCATTAGCTGATGGTGCAAGGATGAGGATGTACAGATTTATATATATTCTTAGCGAGAGATGCAGGGGGATGTGAGAAAGGGATGTTTTATGCAGTGAGTGGGAATGAGATGGAACTCACTGCCTGTGAGGGTGGTGGAAGCAGAGACAATGAACCATTTAACAAGGAAAATGGATGGATACTTGCAGGAAATAGAACTGAAAGGATAAAGGGATAGAATGGGGCAATGGGACTGCCCGGTTTACCCCATGAGAATAATTCCAGAACTGAGAGCATTTAACTCTCTGAAAATGCTGGTGTTATTTTTCTCTGGAAAACTGAAGACTGATGGAAATCGTCAAGATTATGGAGGGGTTCAATAATCCAGTACGGATTTAATGAGAAACCTCTTTAGCCAGAGAGTGGTGAGAATGTGGAACTCACTACCACAGCGAGTGGTTGAGGTGAACAGCATGAATGCACTGAAGGGGAAGCGAGATACATACATGAGAGAGAAAGAAATAGAGGATATACTGATGGGGTGAGATGAAGAGGGGTGGGTGGAGGATCATGTGGAGCATAAATACTGAGACCAATTGAGCCGACTGGCCTGGCCCTGTGCTGTAGACTCAATGGAACAGAGACAAATATATTTATTTTAGATCTCCTTGAATGGTCGGAGAAACAGGATTAACTATCCAAGATAAAATAAATGTCCTTCATCAGCTTGTGTGGATCATTTGTGGAAATACGCTCTCCAGCACACTGGAAACAAATTCATGAGAAAGACCAATCCAGCAGAGAGAAACCTTCTAACTCTCCCACTTCACCCATTGTCAGAATGAACACGGTTCAGTCCTGGGTGTGATTAACAGCAGCAGGATCCAATTCCTATCATCACTTGTGAACTCGCTGGTGATTACGCAAGTAGATTGGCCGACTGAATCTCTTCCCACACTCAGAGCAGATGAGTGTCCTCTCCGCAGTGTGAAGGCGCTGGTGTATCTGCAGGCTGGATGAATCAATGAATGTTTTCCCACACTCACAGCAGGTGGGTGGCCACTCCCCAGTGTGAATCCGCTGGTGTGCCTTCAGGAAGGATGGTCGACTGAATCCCTTTCCACACTCGGAGCAGGTAAATGGCCTCTCTTTGGTGTGAACCCGTTGGTGTATCCGAAGGCTTGATGAGTCAATGAATGCCTTCCCACACTCAGTACAGGTGAACGCGCTGGTGTATCCGCAGGTTGGAGGAGTGAGAGAATCCCTTTCCACAATCAGAGCAGGTGAAGGGCTTCTCCCCAGTGTGAACTCGCTGGTGTATCCGCAGGTTGGAGGAGTGAGAGAATCCCTTTCCACAATCAGAGCAGGTGAAGGGCTTCTCCCCAGTGTGAATTCGCTGGTGTGCCTGCAAGTGAGATAACCGACTGAATCCCATCACACACTCAGAGCAAGTGAATGGCCTTTCCCCAGTGTGAATTTGCTGGTGCATCAGCAGATCAGATGAAGTAGTGAATCCCTTCCCACACTCGGAGCAGGTGAACGGCCTCTCCTTGGTGTGAACCCACTGGTGTCTCAGCAGGTGGGATGAATGAGTGAATCCCTTCCCACACTGAGAACAGGTGAACGGCCTATCCCCAGTGTGACTGCGTCGATGAATTTCCAGCTGAGACGGGAATTTGAATCCCTTCCCACAGTCCCCACATTTCCATGGTTTCTCCATGGTGCGGGTATCCCTGTCTCCAGCCATACAAAGCATCTGTACAATCTCTTCCTGTTGTAAATGGTGATGGTCTCTCAAGCTATGAAACTGTCACTGGAACATTCTCACTCAGGTGTTTGAGTCCTGCTGCTTTTCCAGTCACACTGATGTTCAAAACTTTCTGAAGCAGACAGAACAAAAAAACATTTCTCCTTGTAGATTCAAAGGCTAATGATATTCAGATCCTGATAATCAAGTGACTTTATCAATTCTTCACTTGATGCTTGATTTGAATTTTGTGTCTGCAAATCCTCCCCCTTTTAAGATCCTGTAAAAGAGGTTTACAAATTTCATCACTGTCAGTTAAGGACAGAATCTACAATTGGTAGCTGTTAATTTCTATGAATCTTTATTTTCTATTTTGTTCCCCAAAAGCTGTAAATAACTGTCCCACACTCTCCTGCATTACCTGGAGTATTGTGTGGAGGCTTTGTCTCCTTACTAAAGAAAGGATACAATTGCAAGAAAGAGAGTGGAGCAAAGGTTCATTCGACAAATTCCTGGAAGGGTGAGAGTTTCCGATGACAAAATTGGGCCTCTATTCTCTCAGAGTTTCGACGAACAAGAGCTGATCTTGCATAGCAATTGTAGATGTATCAATGTTGTTATGATCCCGATGAGTACAATAACCTTAAAATTAATAAATTCCCAGACAAATCCAATGGAATGGAGACCGCAGCTGGAGTACTGTGTGCAGTTTTGGGCGCCGTACTTACGCAAGGATATTTTGGCCTTGGAGGGAGTGCAGAGGAGGTTTACTCGGCTGATGCCGGAGTTGAGGTGGTTGAGCTATGAGGAGAGGCTGAATAAATTAGGCTTGTACTCGTTAGAGTTTAGAAGAATGAGGGGAGATCTCATTGAGACGTATAAGATGATGAATGAGATGGACAGGATAGAGGTGGCGAGACCCTTCCCGCTCAGAAAGGATAGTAGGACTAGGGGGCACAGCCTCAAGATAAAGGGGGGGGGGGCGGTTTAGAACGGAGTTGAGGAGGAACTTCTTCACTCAAAGGGTGGTGAATCTCTGGAATTTTCTGCCCATTGAAGTGGTGGAGGCTGCCTTGCTAAATATTTTTAAGACGCGGGTTGATGGGTTTCTGATAAGAGAGGGGATTAAGGGTTATGGGGAGAGGGCGGGGATGTGGAACTGAGCAGCGACAGATCAGCCATGATCTTATTGAATGGCGGGGCAGGCTAAAAGGGCTGGATGGCCTACTCCTGCTCCTATTTCTTATGTTCTTATGTTGTTATTATGAATAAAGCAAAGGGAAGGATTCCACCTTTTAATAAATGTTGCAATAATCAAATTAAAATCAACGTCAATGAATCATGCATTAGCAGACAAACAGTATTTGAATAGACAGGATAAATTTGACTTTTAAAAAGCTCAGACAATAAAAACAGGTTTCACAAAATCACAAACATTTTCCCCCCTCAGTATATTTGGCTCTAATTTCAGTTCCAGAGTTCCACAACTCTCTGTATTTCCAGGGGGAGAAAGAAAGTGTTTTACTCACAAACATGAGCTGGAGGAGGAGGTTTCAGTCTGTGTGTGAAGCTAAAAACAGAAGCTGTGCTGTTTCAAATCAAACTGCGGGACTTGGGAGAAAATGATGGGAAGAGATTTTGCAAAGTCCCCTCCCCCACTCCCTCAGCTGGCAGCCCAGCACGCAGGCGCAGAGAGCGCTGCTGAGCCGAGCTGTCCGGAGCAGGCGCAGTGCGGCTGCCGCCAGCGGTGGCTCTCGATGTCTTTTTGGAGCAGCCGGAGGGGGGAGGGGGAGATCACCGAGCGGCTTCTCGCTCTGGCCGGAGCCGCCAGCCGCTTGTCTGAAAACCTTGGCTCGAGGAGGGGGAGGGGAACAATGGGTGGGGGCGGGGCTCCCGGGTCCGCGCGCCCGGGCCTGCGCACTGGAACCCCGAGATGTCATGGCAGAGCAGACTGATTCCTGTTGGCTGATTCTAACGCTCAGTCTCCCATTGGAGCAAAAAGACAACATTGCGGATTGGACAAAAGCCCCGCGCGGCCGGAGGTCAAAGAGTCTCCGCCCCCACGTGGGCTCTGGCTCCGCTTCCTCGTTGTCTTCATTGACCAATGGGAAGAGCTGGAGGACCGGAAAGACTCTGATCATCCAGCCAATCAGAGTGCGGGATCACCCCGTGTTGTCTGAATGTGGAGCTGGTCAAGTGGCTGCTTCTCTCTTTCTGAAGATTCAGCCTCACACATCACAAATTTCTCCTCAGTCCAATATCTGTGAGTAAAACACTTTACATTTCTTTTCTCATTATGGGGAAATTGGGGACTTGCAGCAACTGCAGGGAAAGGAAGTGAATCCAGGGAGGCTGCAGATTCTGGAAAGATTGGCCCAGGTCTATCTCCGTCTTGAACACATTGGTATCCTTTGCTCCTTCAGCTTGACACATTTATTTGTCTGGCCACTGGGATGGTCTCTTTCCGAATGTTCACAATTAAAGAGGTGGTTTTCCCAGTGGATGGCTAACCTTTAATGGGACAGTAAATTAATATAGCACACAGGTATACCTGGTGTTGTTGCAGTACATATCAGACATTATTTATGGTTCTGTAACATGTTTACTGTTATTTCTACATTTTAATATAGTACTGTATATCTTTGGGGTCCTTGCGAAATAGAAGACATCATTCAACAGTTCCAGTCCTTCCCGATTCTCCTTCAAGCAATCTAGTCAGCTCCATTTCTCCCTAAATAACTGTACTTGTGGAAGTTTATTTGTTTCAAGTATCCACCCGTTCCATTTTGAAATAAGTTACCACTACTTCCACGATCCTCACAGGCAGAGAGGCAGATTATGACCACTTACTTTCTAAATAATGTTCTTTCTCACATCTCCTGCTACTGTATTGCTAATTAAGAAATAGAGTACGGTAGAGCACACATTTTTCATCCAGTTATATATATGATGTGGAGATGCTGATGTTGTACTGGGGTGAGCATGGTAAGACGTCTCATCACACCAGATTAAAGTCCGATAGGTTCATTTGGAATCCATGATGTGGAGATGCTGATGTTGGACTGGGATGGGCACAGTAAGAAGTCTCACAACACCAGTTTAAAGTCCAACAGGTTCATTTCAAAACACAACACCAGTTTAAAGTCCAACAGGTTCATTTGGAATCATCAGTTTTCGGAGCGCTGCTCCTTCAACAGGTGTCTCATCTAATGAAGAAGCAGCACTCCAAAAGCTCATGATACCAAACAAATTTGTTGGAGTTTAACCCAGTTACATATATTCACATGAGAAAGAATACTGCATGTTAAAATTTTCAGGTTTCTTTGAAGCTGTCAATTGGAACGAATCACTCCTTCACTATATATTTTTTAAAACAGTAAATGAATTAAGAGTTATGATGAGGTAAGTGGAGCAAGGTCCATGAAAAGATCAACCACGATCTTATTGAATGGCAGAGCAGACTCAAGGGGCCTGGTGGCTTATTCTTGCTTCTAGTTCTTATGTTAAGAACATAAGAACATAAGAAATAGGAGCAGGAGTAGGCCATCTGGCCCTTCGAGCCTGCCCCGCCATTCAATAAGATCATGGCTGATCTGTCGTGACTCAGTTCCACCTTCCCGCCCTCTCCCCATAACCCTTAATCCCTTCTCTTATCAAAAACCCATCAACCCGTTTCTTAAAAATATTTAGCGAGGCAGCCTCCACCACTTCAACGGGCAGAGAATTCCAGAGATTCACCACCCTTTGAGTGAAGAAGTTCCTCCTCAACTCTGTTCTAAACCGTCCCCCCCTTTATCTTGAGGCTGTGCCCCCTAGTCCTACTGTCTTTTTTGAGCGGGAAGAGTCTCTCCACCTCTATCCTATCCATCCCATTCATCATCTTATACGTCTCAATGAGATCTCCCCTCATTCTTCTAAACTCTAACGAGTCCAAGCCTAGTTTATTCAGCCTCTCCTCATAGCTCAATCCCCTCAACTCCGGTATCAGCCGAGTAAACCTCCTCTGCATTCCCTCCAGGGCCAAAATATCCTTGTGCAGGTGCGGCGCCCAAAACTGCACACAGTACTCCAGCTGCGGCCTCACCAATGCCCTATATAGCTGTAGCAAGAGCTCCCTACTTTTATATTCAATCCCCCTCGCTATGAAGGCCAGCATCCCATTCGCCTTCCTGACCACCTGCTGCACCTGCAAGCTGGGTTTTTGCGACTCATGCACAAGGACCCCGAGGTCCCTCTGCACCGTCGCCTGCTGCAGTTTTTCGCCCCGTAAGTAATAGTCCTTCCTACCATTCCTCCTACCAAAGTGGACCACCTCACACTTGCCAACATTAAATTCCATTTGCCATTTCCTGGCCCATTCGCCCACCCTATCTAGATCCTTCTGCAGACTCTCCACACCCTCCTCACAATTTGCCTTTGCCCCAATCTTGGTGTTATCAGCAAATTTCGACACCCTGCACTCGGTTCCCTCCTCCAGATCATCTATATAAATGGTAAATAGCTGAGGCCCCAGCACCGACCCCTGGGGCACCCCAGTCGTCACCAACCGCCAATCCGAATAGCATCCATTGACCCCCACTCTCTGCCTCCTATTTGACAACCAATCCTCTATCCACGCTAACACCCTACCCCCAACTCCATGTCCCCTGACCTTCTGCAATAACCTCTTGTGAGGTACCTTGTCAAACGCCTTCTGAAAATCCAGAAAGACCACATCCACCGGCTCTCCTCTATCCACTGCCCTAGACACATCCTCATAGAACTCCAGTAAATTTGTCAGACACGACTTCCCTTTAATGAAACCGTGTTGCGTCCGCCCTATCAAGCAATTCCCCTCAAGATGCCTCGCTATTTCCTCCTTAATGACGGTTTCTAACATTTTACCTACCACAGACGTTAAACTAACCGGCCTATAATTCCCCGCCTTTTGCCTGGCACCCTTCTTAAACAACGGCGTAACATTAGCCGTTTTCCAATCTTCCGGCACTTCCCCGGAATCCAGCGACGTCTGGAAAATAACCACCAAGGCATCCACTATCACCTCCGCCATTTCTTTCAGAACCCTCGGATGCATTCCATCCGGTCCTGGGGACTTGTCCACAATCAGCTCCTCCAGTCTGTCGAGCACCACCTCTCTAGTAACAGTAATGTCATTAAGACCCTCCATTCCTACCACCTTTCCATCGCTAACACCCGGCAAATTATTCACGTCCTCCTCCGTGAAGACAGAAACAAAAAAGTTATTCAAGATCTTAGCCATATCCCCATCCCCTACCACTAGCTCCCCTTTCTCATCCTCTAAAGGACCAACGTTTACCCTAGCCAGCCTCTTCCTTTTTATATATTTATAAAAACTCTTGCTATCCTTTTTTATATTAAGTGCTAGCCCAGCCTCATAGCTTCTCCTACCCTCCTTTATCAATTTCTTTGTCAATCTATCTTGACATTTAAACCTTTCCCAAAATTGCTGGAATTTTACCGGCACGCCATCCCGAAGCTCGTACGACCCCGTTGGAGAATGCCACCTCACCTGCCCCAATTCTGGGGTAAATGTGCCAGTAAAATTTCGGCCAATTTCTCTGGGTGGATTTTTAAAAAATTATGAAGGAAAGAAGATTTCAGACAAACTCGAATTTTTGGTTTTGAATTTCTATTCTGCATGAAGTGACAACTTTCATGAACTGCTTTTACAGGATATTTGGAGACGATTTGCAGATATACATCCGAAAAGATTTTAAGCAACAGCGTAACTGGAAAAGCACCAAGACACACACACACAGCCGAGTGAGTGCTTCAGTGAACTGACTGTGGAAAGAGCTTTAACCAGTTACACAGCCTGAAAAAATATCACACCATTCACAGTGAGGAGAAACAGTACACGTGTTCTGTGTGTGGACGAGACTTCAACTGATCATCGAACCTGGAGAGAGACAAGGACACCTGCATCATGGAGACACCATGGAAATGTGGGGACTGTGGGAAGAAATTCAGATACCCATCAGAGCTGGAGATTCATCAACGCAGTCACACAGGGGAGAAACCATTCACCTGTTTCAAATGTGGGAGGGGATTCAGTAATTCATCCAACTTATTGAAACACAAATGGGTTCACAGTGAGGAGAGGCCGTTCACCTGTTCTGACTGTGGCAAGGGATTCAAATCCTTATCAGTGCTAGAGATTCATTGGCGGATTCACACTGGAGAGAGGCCATTCACCTGCTCCGAGTGTGGGAAGAGATTCGCTCATTCATCCAACTTTCTGACACACAAGCGGGTTCACACTGGGGAGAGACCTTTCTCCTGCTGTGTGTGTGGGAAGAGGTTCAGTGATTCATCCAGTCTGCGGAAACACAAGCAAGTTCACACTGGAGAGAGGCCTTTCTCCTGCTGTGTGTGTAGGAAGAGATTCAGAGATTCATCCACCCTGCGGAAGCACGAGCGAGTTCACACTGGGGAGAGGCCATTCATCTGCTCTGACTGTGGGAAAGGATTCACTCGGTCATCCCACCTGCTGATGCACCAACAAATCCACACAGGGGAGAGACCTTTCACCTGCACCGTGTGTGGGAAGGGATTCAGTGCATCATCTACCCTGCAGAACCACCAGGCAGTTCATACTGGGGAGAGGCCATTCCCCTGCTCTGTGTGTGGGAAGGGATTTACTCAGTTATCTGCCCTGCTGCGATACCAGGCAGTTCACACTGGAGAGAGGCCATTCCCCTGCTCTGTGTGTGGGAGGAGATTCAGAGATTCATCCACCCTGCGAAAGCACGAGCGAGTTCACATGGGGAAAGACCATTCACCTGCTCTGACTGTGGGAAGGGATTCACTCGGTCATCCCATCTGCTGATGCATCAACGAGTTCACACAAGGGAGAGACCTTTCACCTGCACTGTGTGTGGGAAGGGATTCAGTGCATCATCTACCCTGCAGAACCATCAGGCTGTTCACACTGGGGAGAAGCCATTCCCCTGCTCTGTGTGTGGGAAGGGGTTTACTAGGTCCATCAGTCTGCAGAAACACCAGCGAATTCACTCTGGAGAGCCTGTTCACCTGCACTGAGTGTGGGAAGGGATTCATTCATTCCTCCAGCCTCTGGAAACACCAGCGAGTTCACACCGGGGAGAAGCCATTCACCTGCGCTGAACATGGGAAGGGATTTGCTGATCCTTCCAACCTGTGGAAGCACAAGCAAGTTCACACAGAGGAGAGAGACTGTTCACCTGCTCCGAGTGTAGGAAAGGATTCACAGACATCCAAGCTGCTGAGACACTGGCAATCACACTGATTAGAGACCTTTTAAATACTCTGCCTGTGGGTGTGAATTGTATAATTTGAGGTTTAGTATACACAAGCAGTGGACATTGATTTACATGAGCACATATAAAGATACACTTACTGACAAAGCATGGAATGGTTTGGGAATTATATACTTGTAATATTTCACTGTGAATAAATCTGTACTAAGTAAAAATTGGTTCCACTTTCTTCCTTCACTATAAGGCTGTCAGGATTATAATGTGCTGACAGAGAATGTTTAAAAATACACACAGTTTCCAATCTGGCTTGTTTGAGAAGGAATAATGATATCTTTGATAAAAATCAGAAGGGAAAGATGCACATTGTCTTAAAACGACACAAACAATTTGACAGTTTAAAAGTCCTGCTTCAAGATACAGGAGCAGATGGTGAAGAGTTTACGAGACTCATACAAGAGACTAGTGCAAAGTGTACAATGTTTCAAAATTGTTGGAGGATGCCATCACATCCCAACAGTAAACCAGCCCTTTGCGTTTGGGGCTGAACCTGTGGCACCAGCTGAGTTTCTGAATGATGAGTTGTGAGATGTGTGTGAAAACATGAACATTTTGGTCATGAACACGGCAGCTGAAAGATGGATGCTGTGAAAGGAATCAAGCAGTGATCGATTAAATGTTGCAGAAAATCTCAGCTGATCAGCTAAACTTCAAATTGATAACTGCGCTGATATGGACAATTCACGTAAAGAATTCACGTCAGTTGATTGGAGAGTATAATCCCTGTCAATTGGTCAATGGGAGAAATTCCAAATGACCCTCTGTGCTGGATGATAGCCTTCCTGATTTACAAGGGTGATAATTAGTGCAAATTTTATTTATTTATTAGCTGATTGTTTCAGTAGTGCTTGAGCTAAAAAACTATTGCAGATCTTAGAAGAGGAGTGTCTTATAATGTAATACTTAATTTTGTACAAAGACCATAATGTTTATCTTTTTCTTTTGTTTGTGTGTGTTGTTACAATTAGGGTTGAGAACATTAATATTTAACAAGAAATCCAAACACCCATTACAAGACTCCAGATTTTTAAACAAAATCAAACTTCACTGTATATAAAATATTAAAAACCAGCTCAATGAATTATATTTTGTAAAGATTTATGCTGTAAACTCAGTTCTGACTCCAAACATGAACTCTATTTTCACTCTCTACAGATGCTGCCAGACCTGCTGAGATTTTGCAGCATATTTCCTTTTTTGTACTTTTTTTTTAGAACCCTACAGTGCAGAAACAGGCCCTTCGGCCCATCGAGTCTGCGCCGAACACAATCCCACCCAGACCCTATCCCCATATCCCTACACATTTACCTGCTAATCCCTCTAACCTACACATCCCAGGACACTAAGGGGCAATTTTAGCATAGCCAATGAACCTAACCCGCACATCTTTGGACTGTGGGAGGAAACTGGAGCACCCGGAGGAAACCCACGCAGACACGAGGAGAATGTGCAAACTCCACACAGGCAGTGACCCGAGCCGGGAATCGAACCCAGGACCCTGGAGCTGTGAAGCAGCAGTGCTAACCACTGTGCTACCGTGCCGCCCTTATAAACCCTTATACTTAATATCTTGAACGTACATTCAATTCTGTTCCTGTAACTCTCAAAAGATATGTCAAAGCTCCCAGAATTCATTTTAATTCCCCTCAGTATTCCAGCTATACTCCAGGCTCCAAGATTTCATGAGGATTTGATTGATTCTATTAGTTTTCGGCTAAACAGCTGCCCAACTTTCCTTTGAGTTTTCAAAATTGACTCAAAACATGGACTCCTCAATCCAAGCATGGACTTCACTGTTTTCCTGCTGAGGGATTTAAACATTGGGAACACCCATGGTTCTGAATGACCTCCTCGGCTCCCGCTCCCACAGCTGCTTCACGGCTCCCGCTCCCACAGCTGGTTCACGGCTCCCACTCCCACAGCTGGTTCACGGCCCCCACTCCCACAGCTGGTTCACGGCTCCCACTCCCACAGCTGGTTCACGGCTCCTGCTCCAACATGGTAGTTGAGATACTGAATCCCTTCACACACAGAGCAGGTGAACGGCCTCTCCCCAGAGTGAACTCGCTGGTGTCTCAGCAGGGTGGTTGAGATACTGAATCCCTTCCCACACACAGAGCAGGTGAACGGCCTCTCCCCAGAGTGAACTCACTGGTGTCTCAGCAGGGTGGTTGAGATACTGAATCCCTTCCCACACACAGAACAGGTGAACGGCCTCTCCCCAGTATAAACTCATCGATGTGTGAACTCGTCGACGCTCTTGTAAACATATAATAATCTCTGAAATATTACCTGTTGCCTGTCTCCCATTATACCTTTTGATGCAGTTTCCTATCTCAGAAAACTTGCCCCTCATATTTTCGTTTTCTCCTGTGAGAAACACCCACATAAATTAAACTAAAGAACCATATAACTACCGCAGCCCATCTCCATGGCAATGTCACATACTTTGGTGGGGTTCCAAACAGAATTACGAATTAACTACCTTTGAACTTACAATGTGCCTTCATTCTTGTGATCCTTGTGAAATTTGAAGACAAGAAACGTGCTCTTCCAGGCTCAAAGATCATCAGCCCACTGTAATCAAAGCCGTGAGTCCGGCCAGTCCAGCATCAGGAAACCTTCTGACTCTCCCCATTGACCAACTGGGAGAATGAACAAAATGCAGTCCTGGACATAAGTGAGAGCAGAAACAATAACAGCAGAATCCAAACCCTGGAATCACTTGTGAACTCGCTGGTGTCTCAGCAGATGGAATGAGTAAACAATTCCATTCCCACGTTGAGAGCAGATGAATGACCCCCTACTCTGTATGAACTCGCCAGTGTTTCCGCAGGGAGGATGAATCACTGAATCTCTTCCCACACTGAGAGCAGGTGAACGGTTTCTCTCCAGTGTGGATTCGCTGGTGTGTCTGCAGGTTGAAAAGCCGGGAGAAGGCCTTCCCACAGTGGGAGCAGCTGAACTGTCTCTCCCCAGTGTGGATTCGCTGGTGTATCTGCAAGTTGGATAACTGAGCGAATCCCTTCCCACATTGAGCACAGGTGAATGGTCTCTCCCCAGTGTGAACGCGCTGGTGTATCTGCAGAGCGGATGAATCACTGAATCCCTTCCCACACTGAGAGCAGGTGAATGGCCTCTCCCCAGTGTGAACCCGCTGATGTCTCAGTAGGTGGGCTGACATGGTGAATCCCTTCCCACACACAGGGCAAGTGAATGGCCTCTCCCCAGTGTGAACTCTCTGGTGTGTCAGCAGGTGGGATGAGAGAGGGAATCCCTTCCCACACTCGGAGCAGATAAATGGCTTCTGCCCAGTATGAACCTGCTGGTGTCTCTGCAGGGTTGATGGATCAGTGAATGCCTTCCCACACACAGAGCAGGTGAACGGCCTCTACCCGCTGTGAACTCGCCGGTGTCTCCACAGGTGGGATGAATCATGGAATTTCTTCCCACACTGAGAGCAGGTGAACGGTTTCTCCCCGGTGTGAACTCGCTGGTGTCTCCACAGGTGGGATGAATCACTAAATCTCTTCCCACACTGAGAGCAGGTGAACGGTCTCTCTCCAGCGTGAACTCGCTGGTGTCTCAGCAGGGAGGATGAATCACTAAATTCCTTTCCACACTGAGAGCAGGTGAATGGTCTCTCTCCAGCGTGAACTCGCTTGTGGGACTGTAGGAAGGATAGCCGAGTGAATCCCTTCCCACACTCAGCGCAGGTGAACGGCTTCTCCCCAGTGTGAATGCGCTGATGGATTTCCAGTTGTGACGCAAACCTGAATTCCTTCCCACAGTCCCCACATTTCCACAGTTTCTCCATGGTGCTGGTGTCCTTGTGTCTCTCCAGGTTGGATGATCAGTTGAAGTCTCATCCACACACAGAACACATGTACAGTTGCTCTTTTTTGTGAACGGTGTGATATTTTTTCAGGCTGTGTAACTGGTTAAAGTTCTTTCCACAGTCACTCAGGTGGGTGCATGTTTCAGTGTCAAGCTCTTTCCACAGTCAGTTTACTGGAACACTCTCACTCAGGTGCATGTGTGTCTCGGTACTTTTCCAGTCACAATGATGTTTGAAATCTTTTGAAGCTGACAGGCTGTGACTCTATCAGATCTAGATGTGATGTTTGAGATTTCTGTATGTGATTCCTCCTCTTCTGATATCCTGTAAAAACAATTTACAAAAAACATCACAGTCAGAACAGAAAATTCTAGCTTCTATAGGAACATCCTTTCCTCTGTCATGAATGCAAATCTGTAAATCTCCATCCCACAAATTCCCCCTCCATTCTCACACTGCCATATCTAACATTCAGCCACCCAACACGCCTGGTGGTGCTGATTCAGGATGAATGACAGGCTCACTGCTTACTGTCCTGGACACCTAGGTCATAACAAATGGAGTTCTCCTATCTAGAGAGACTAATTATCTGGTTCCTTGGAGTTTAGAAGAGTGAGGATGACCTTATTCAAACATATAATTTCATTTGATTTATTATTGTCACATGTACTAACATACAGTGAAAAGTATTTTTCTTGCGCGCTATACAGATAAAGCATACCATTCATAGCGAAGGAAAGGAGGGAGTGTAGAATATAGTGTTACAGTCATTGCTGGGGTGTAGAAAAAGAGCAACTTAATGCAAGGTAAGTCCATTCAAAAATCTGACAGCAGCAGGGAAGAAGCTGTTGTTGAGTCAGTTGGGACATGAGCTCAGACTTTTGTATTTTTTTCTCAATGGAAGAAGGTGGAAGAGAGAATGTCTGGAGTGCATGGGGCCCTTAATTATGGTGGCTACTTTGACGAGGCAGTGGGAAGTGTAGACAGAGTCAATGGATGAGAGGTTGGTTTGTGTACTGGATTGGGCTACATTCACAACATTTTGTAGTTCCATGTGGTCTTGAGCAGAGCAGAAGCCCGTACCAAGCTGTGATACAACCAGAAAGAATGCTTTCTATGGTTCTATCTGTAAATCTGTATGAGATCCTGAGGGAGTTTGATAGGGCAGAAGGGGAGATATTTCCATGAGTGGAAGAGTCTCGAACAAGCTACAAGTTAAAGGCCAGTCATTTAAAACTGAGGTGAGGAGAAATGTCTTCTCACAGAACATGGTAAATCTCTGGAATTCTCTGCTCCAAAGGATGGTAGAGGCTGAATCATTAGAAGTATTTAGAATGGAGGTGGATAAATATTTGATAGATTGAGGAATAGAGGGGATGGTAGAGACTGAATCATTAGAAGTATTTAGAATGGAGGTGGATAAATATTTGATAGATTGAGGAATAGAGGGCAATGGGGAAATGGCTCACAAAAGGAGGCCGGTATTGATCAGCTCTGATTGTATTGAACGGCAGGGTCGCTTGAAGGGCCTGGTGGCCTCTCCTGCTTCTATTTCTTGTGATCAGTTGCTGCAGGTCCCAGTTTCCGCCCAGATTGAGGTAAGGAATGGAAAGAGGCAGAATGAAAGTGTTTTACTCACAGATGTTGGAGACGGGGAAGTTTGAGCTGGCTGAAGATCAATCTTCATTTACACAAAGCCCGCGCTCTGATTGGCTGGAGGACCAGCATCCTTCCGGTCCTCCCACACTTCCCATTGGGCAACACCTCAGTGTGAAGGTCAGGGGGCGGGCTCAACACTGCACATGCGCAGTTCCGGCCTGGGGGGAGGGGGAGATCACCGAGCGGCTTCTCGCTCTGGCCGGAATCGCCAGCCGCTTGTCTGGAAACCTTGGCTCGAGGAGGGGGAGGGGAACAATGGGTGGGGGAGGGGAACAATGGGAGGGGGGGGCTGGGATCCCGAGTCCGCGCGTGCGCACTGGAAATCCTAAGACGTCACCGCGGAGCAGAGTGATTCCTATTGGCTGATACAGAGCTCCATTGTGACGTCACAAGAGTTGTCCAATGAGCTTCAGAGTGAAACCTCCTCCTCTGTGCAACATCTGGGAGGAAATCAATGTTTCCCCCTTTCCATTTCTATTCCCATTCTGGGGGAAACTGGGGACCTGCAGCATCTGAAGGGTAAGGAAGTGAATCCAGTCTGTATATTCCACACATTTTTAGTCCAGTCATATGGGCATAGCTCTGTCTGGCAGCCTGCATGGAGATTTTCAGCTAGTGACGTTTGCTACCAAATAAACCAGTTGGACTTTAACCTGGTGTTGTGAGACTTCTTACTGTGTTTACCCCAGTCCAACACCGGGACAGGACAGGAAGCAGACGCGTGGATCTGTCAATCAGCCTCAATCATCAACTTCAGGAGAATTGGGAGGGTGAATATTAGATACAACAGAGTGAGAATGGACCAAGTGTGTGAGATGGAGATTTGTAGCCTTTGTGGAATGAGAGAGAAAGAATGTTTCATAGAAACTGGAAGTGTCTGTTCTGAATTTTGATCCTGTATTGATACTGATGACTTGTGTCAACTTGTTTTACAGGATATTGAAAGAGGAATCACAGGCTGAAATTTCAAATGTCAGGTCTAGATCTGGCAGAGTCATATTCCTTGGAACCTGAATATCATCGGCCATTGAACCTGGAAGGAGATTTGAAAAGATTTCAAACATCAGTGTGATTGGAAAAGCATCAACACACTTCCACATTCAAGTGAGAGTGTTCCAGTGCACTGACTGAAGAGCTTTAACCAGTTACACAGCCTAAATAAATATCACACCATTCACAGTGGGGAGAGACTGAACACGTATTGTGTGTGTGGACGAGGCTTGAACTGATTGTCCACCCAAGGCAGAGGCAAGGTCGCCTGCATCATGGAGAAACCATGGAAATGTGCAGACTGTGGAAAGAGATACAGATTCCCATCTCTGCTGGATGCTCATCGGCGCAGCCACACTGGGGAGAGGCCGTTCATCTGCTCTCAGTGTGGGAAGGGATTCATTCAACACTCCCACCTGCAGTTGCACAAGCGAGTTCACACTGGAGAGAGACCATTCGCCTGCTCTCAGTGTGGAAAAGGATTCACTGTGTTATCCACTTTGCAGAGACACCAGCGAATTCACACTGGGGAGAGGCCATTCACCTGCTCTGAGTGTGGGAAGGGATTCAACCAGTTATCCAATTTGCGGACACACCAGCGAATTCACACTGGGGAGAGGCCATTCACCTGCTCTCAGTGTGAGAAAAGATTCACTCGGTTATCCGACCTGCAGGCACATCAGCACATTCACACTGGGGAGAGGCCGTTCACCTGCTCTCAGTGTGGGAAGGGATTCACTCGGTTATCCGACCTGCAGGCACATCAGCGCATTCACACTGGAGAGAGGCCGTTCACCTGCTCTCAGTGTGGGAAGGGATTCACTCGGTCATCTGACATGCAGAAGCACAAACAAATTCACAATGGGGAGAGGCTGTTCATCTGCTCTCAGTGTGGGAAGGGATTCATTCAATTTTCCAGCCTGCGGACACACCAGCGTGTTCATACTGGGGTGGGTCTGTTCATCTGCTCTCAGTGTGGGAAGGAATTCACTCAATTTTCCAGCCTGCAGAGACACCAGCGTGTTCATACTGGGGAGAAGCCGTTCACCTGCTCTCAGTGTGGAAAGGGATTCACTGGACAATTCCACCTGCAGAGACACCAGCTAGTTCACACTGGGGAGAAGCCGTTTACCTGCTCTCAGTGTGGGAAGGGTTTCAGTCAGTTATCCAACCTGCAGACACACCAGCGAGTTCACATGGGGAGAGGCCATTCACCTGCTCTCAGTGTGGGGAGGGATTCAACCAGTTATCCCACCTGCTGAGACATCAGTGAGGTTACCCTGGGGAGAAACCTGCTCAGTGTATAAAAAAGAGTTCAGAATTTCATCACAGCTGCTGAGGCACCAACAAGTTCACAGGGGTTGGATTCTGCTGTTATTGTTTCTGTTCTCACATCCAGGACTGCATTTTGTTCATTCTCACAGTTGGACATTGGAGAGGGTCAGAGGGTTTCTTTCTGCTTGACTGGCTGGTCTCAGCCTCCAGTGGGCTGATGCTCTTTGAGTCTTTTTGTGAATACCTTGTTTTAAATTTCACAAGAATCACAGAGTGACAGGGTGTTAGGGAGGTCAGAGATATTTAGTCAGCATTTCTGTTTGAAACCCCCCAAATCCCCATCCAATTTCCTTTGTAATTGATTGTTTCCACTTCCTCCACCCTCGTAGGGAGCGGGTTCCAAGTCAATACCATTCGCTGCAGCAAAATATTCTTCCTCACATTCCTCCCCCCTGCATCTCTGACTCAAAACCTTAAATCTGTGTCCCCCTCATCCTTGTCCTATCAGCAAATGGGAACAACTTTTCTTTGTCCACCTTATCTCAATCTGTCGGAATCTTGCCCATCTCTATCAAATCTCCCCTCAACCTCCTTTGCTCCAAGGGGAACAACCCCAGCCTGACATTGACAATAAAGAACAAACTAACAGAATATGTTAGTACCTGAAATCAAATGGGAATGTTTAATTTCTGTTTTAAAGATATTGTGAATATATTGTCCTGGACATAATGAAATTGGGATAACTCACCTTGGATGTGGTTGAATTTAATATATTAATTTGGTATCCGCCTACAGTTAGTGAGTCTGGAATGAGTAGCTGGAAATCACTCCCTAACAGCACTGTGGGTGTATTTACAGGCATTGTAGCAGTTCAGGAAGGCAGTGTTGGGGTTGACCGTGGCTGAGGCAGCTACATACAGACACATATTCTGTTATAATTGAAGGACTGCAGATTGAATGTGAGGCATTATGGGACTGGACTATCTTGACCACATTCCTGTGACAGCTCAGTTTCTGCAATTACGGACCATTAAAGCTGTTTAGCAGGGCCCTGTAAAAAGTCTGACAACACCAGGTTTTAGTCCAACCGATTTATTTGATAATATTCTCACAAGCTTTCGAGGGCTTTGGTGTTGTCAGACTTTTTACTGTGTTTACGCCAGTCCAACGCCGGCATACCCACATCATAGCAGGGCCCTGACAGAGGACCTGGTGAGAATATTTACTGGGAATGAGTTGGAATTAAACTTATCCCAGGACCAGCTGGTGTTCAGCACCTGAGATACCTGAATCTGTAAAAAGGGCGTCTGACCAATCAACAAACAGTGGTAGGCAGTTGATTAAGGAATTAAGAAGCATTCTCAGGTATTCTTTAAATTAATTTATCCTAAATTTGTGATAAAAACTGTGACTGATTTGTGACCCGATGGTCAGTGAAGTGACGGTATACTCCAAGTAGCACTGGACTGAAAAGCGGACCCTGAGAGTAGATCCGAATGGTTATTATCTTACCCCATCATGGCCAGTGAAAAATCAGAGCTCGAGTGGGTACCGGACAGGTCTCTTACCTGCCATTTGGAAACTAAGAACACAAAACCTATGATTAAAATGGTTTGAGAATAGAGCCATTTCAAGTCTGGATGACACTTCATAAGAGCTCTGATAAAGGGTCATCCAGACTCGAGACATTGACTATTCTCTCTCCACAGATGCTGTCAGACTTGCTGAGATTTTCCAGCATCCGCAGTATTTCATTTTTATGATAAAATGAGATTTGGAATCCCCACGACCCTTCCACAAAACAGAGGGAGTGGTGGGAGAGGAAAATAAGGATAAGAATGAAGAAGTCTGGCTTCTGATTCTCCGAGCCCATCTAGAATTAACAAAATGAGTGAATCAGTTTATAAAGCACAGAAGTTACCCATCCCTAACCATAACTGATCAAATTACAATAATTGGGTTGAGGAATGTAACAAAAAAATGAATAGATGAAGTTTAAAATCAAGTTTGTTTTGTAATAAAAGTTTTTAAAACTTTTTTTATGGCACATGTAACGTGCCATAATTATGTGAAAGTTTTTCTGCTCACTCCCCACCCCTTTACGGTCTGTAGAAAAGTTAACCCTTTCAGCAGTCAGTTGATTTGTTTTTAAATCACTCGGAAACTCATGTCTATTTTAGTTTATAATTGTGGATTTCTTCAAACCAGTTAAATCTGGAAATTTTACATGTAGCCTGGAGGAATAACTGTGAGAATTTTCTCGTTGTCACCTCAAACCCAGATAAAGAGAAAAATTTTTACAGGTGGTAATGGTAACTCAATAAACTGTTTGTCGATTGAATCAGGCTTGAGTGTTGAATGATTCTTCTGAGTTTATTGCCTCCAACACACTGGGTACATTACCACTGGAGAGCAGGTATTGCCAAAACCTTCAGACAATACAAAGACTCACGAAAGCCAGTGTACCAGTTTAAAGACTTATCTTTTATTTGACCAACGATTGAAGGGAAACATTATCAGCTTGCAGGTGCAGCAGGTGGTCAGGAAGGCGAATGGGATGCTGGCCTTCATAGCGAAGGGGATTGAATATAAAAGTAGGGAGGTCTTGCTGCAGCTGTATAGGGCATTGGTGAGGCCGCAGCTGGAGTACTGTGTGCAGTTTTGGGCGCCGCACCTGCGCAAGGATGTTTTGGCCCTGGAGGGAGTGCAGAGGAGGTTTACTCGGCTGATACCGGAGTTGAGGGGATTGAGCTATGAGGAGAGGCTGAATAAACTAGGCTTGTACTCGTTAGAGTTTAGAAGAATGAGGGGAGATCTCATTGAGACGTATAAGATGATGAATGGGATGGATAGGATAGAGGTGGAGAGACTGTTCCCGCTCAAAAAAGACAGTAGGACTAGGGGGCACAGCCTCAAGATAAAGGGGGGGCGGTTTAGAACAGAGTTGAGGAGGAACTTCTTCACTCAAAGGGTGGTGAATCTCTGGAATTCTCTGCCCGTTGAAGTGGTGGAGGCTGCCTCGCTAAATATTTTTAAGAAACGGGTTGATGGGTTTTTGATAAGAGAAGGGATTAAGGGTTATGGGGAGAGGGCGGGAAGGTGGAGCTGAGTCACGACAGATCAGCCATGATCTTATTGAATGGCGGGGCAGGCTCGAAGGGCCAGATGGCCTACTCCTGCTCCTATTTCTTATGTTCTTATGTTCTTATCTGACAGTGTAATACCTCTCTCGAAGAGAAGCATCCTGATCTCTGCAATAACTCTGAAATAAAATGCTTTGGATAGAGCAATTATACATCCTTCATGTCAAATTCTCCTGCCTTTCATTAGGTGTGAACCAATCATTCTTAACACAAAAAATCGTTAATTACATGTCATATACTTTAGCCAATTGCATTTTATCCTCTGACACAATGGGGTTTAATTTGTCCATAGAATCCGGACACTTCCTCCCCCTATTGCTGACTCCACTTCCCCTATTGCTTAGCAACCCCAGACGCTTAGCTATAAAGATCCAAGTTACTGCTCCCATCGTCTTTTACTCTGCCACTGACCAACCAGATAAATGCAAATTTTCATGTCTGAGAAGGCACTGTCTGATGTGGACAGTATGAATGAATCCTATTCATGGAGCTGCCTTGAAAACCTTTCTGTTAGAAACTTCGCTGACAAATGTTGGCAAATTCTGTGGCTTCATTGTTTCGAAGAATGTCGCCTGTCTGTAAGTGTCTCTGTACCATCATGCCTTGCAGCAGCCTGCCTTTGGCTGAAGGTTACAATTGCTTTTAAAAAATACAGCTAACATCCATTTTAAAATTGGAAAATTCATGTTTAAATCAGAATTACAAGTAAATCAGAATTACTTATTTAAATCTCTTACTGCATTTGCATCTGTTGATTGTTCCCTTGTTAGCTTCTCAGTCATTTAACTCAATGCTGGTAGCGTCTGAAATGCGTAATGGTTTTAAATTTTTCAAACTGATTCAGAATTTTCTCCCAACAGCTTTCCATTGTGGAGCTTGGAGTACAGCACTTGTTTCAAGAGTGTTGTGTGGGGCTTGAGGATAATGTGTCCTGCCCATCGCAGCTGGTCTAGTCTGACCAGTGCCTCACTACTGGGGATATTGGCCCAGGAGAGGACACTCACTTTGGGACACCTATCTTGCCAGTGGATTTGCAGGATTTTGTGGAGGAAACTTTGGTGACATCTCTCCAGGGATTTGAGGTATCTGCTGTTCACTGTCCATGTTTCTGATGGATACGGGAGGGCGGGGACCACAGCTGCTCTGTAGACCATGAGCTTGGTGCTGGATTTGAGGTTTCGGACTTTGAACACTCTGTTCCTCATGCACCCGAAGCCTGCACTGGCGCATTGGAGTCACTGCTGGATTTCATCGCCGATGTCTGCCCATGCTGACAGGAGGCTCCCAAGGTGTGGGAAATGATCCACATTGTCCAAGGGCTCACCGTGGATTTTGATGGTCGGGAGGGAGAGGAGGAGTGGGCTGGGAGAGAGCCTTTGTTTCCCGGATGTTTAGTCTGAGGCCCATTCTCTCACATGCCTCAGTGGACGCATCAACGATAGTTTGTAGATAAGTTAAAGCTTGTTTATTGGTGTCACAAATAGGCTTGCATTAATGCTACAATCAAGTTACTTTGAAAACTCCCTATATCAACCACTGAGTGTGCACACAGACACACTGAGATCGTGAACGGAGCCCAATCCCTCCCTCAAACCAGCTTCCCACTCATTGACACTGTCTACACTTCCCACTGCCTCGGAAAAGCAGCCACCATAATTAATGATCCCACGCACCCCGGACATTCTCTGTTCCACCTTCTTCCGTCGAGAAAAAGATACAAAAGTCTGAGGACATATACCAACCGACTCAAAAACAACTTCTTGCATGCTGCCATCAGACTTTTGAGTTGACCTAACACGTACACATGACTATAACATTCTGCACTCTCTCCTTTCCTTCCCTTTGTACAGTATGCTCTGTCTGTGTAGCGTAAGAAACAATACTTTCCACTGTGAACTAATACATGTGACAATAATAAATCAAACCAAATAGGCATTTTTAAAATTCAGTTGTGGGACATGGGCATCGCTGGCTGGCCAGCATTTATTGCCCACCCCTAGTTGCCTGAGGGCATTTGAGAGTTAACCACATCACTGTGGCTCTGGAGTCACATGTAGGCCAGACCAGGGAAGGACAGCAGATTTCCTTCCCTAAAGGACATTAGTGAATCTGATGGGTTTTTCCGACAATCAACAACGTTTTCATGATCATCAGCAGGTTATTCAATTATTATTGATTTCAAATTCCACCCTCTGCCGTGGTGGGATTCGAACCCGTGTCTCCAGAACATTAGCTGAGTTTCTGGATTAATAGTCTAGTGATAATACCCACCAGGCCATCACCTCCCCCCCATCCCCCTGAGAGTCTGCATACTGTAGCCCGATGACTGAGATTGGGCTGGTCTTGGTTCTGGCCTGGGGGGGTCGGACATTGAAAGCTTCCCACTTATATTTTCATGGTTTGGATGTCTCTCAAACAGCTCCACTGTCACAACAGCTTTTAAGTGTGCTCCTGAGCAGCCTTCATTTCTCACTCAATGATGCATTATGACAAAGCTCGACTCCAGTGGGGAGCTTCATGGTGCTGGGGTGGAGTGTTGCTGCAGGGAAGGTTGGGATGAAGGTTGGCGCGAAGATGCAGCCCTGTTTGATCCCAGTTTGCACTCGTACTGATTCTCTCGCTGTAGTAAGGATGTGATTGCGTTGGAGGGAGTTCAGAGGAGGTTCACCGAGATGTTGCCTGGGATGGAGTAGCTGAGCTATGAGGAGAGACTTGATAGGCTTGGATTGTCTTCTTTAGAGCAGAGAAGGCTGAGGGGGGACATGATTGAGGTGTATAAGATTATGAGGGGTATGAACAGGGTGAATAGGAAGCAGCTGTTCCCCTTATTGGAAGGGTTAATAATGAAATGGCATCATTTTAAGGTGAGGGACAGGAGGTTTTGGGGCATTTGAAGAAAAATGTTTTCACCCAGAGGGTGGTGGGAGTCTGTAATCACTGACTGGGAGGGTAGTAGAGGCAGGAAACCTCACAACCTTTTAAAAGCACATAGATGAGCACTTTAATATTTTGACAGTTCAAACTCTATCAGCCAAATGCTGGAAGATGAATTAGTGCAAATATAGTTTTGTCAGTGCAGACTTGATGGGCTGAAAGGCCCTTTCTGTACTATGACTGTGAACTCATTGGTGTTTCTGCAGTTGGGATGACTGAGGGAATCCCTTCCCACACATGGTGCAGGTGAACGCTCTCTCCCCAGTGTGAACTCACTGGTGCGTCTGCAGGTCAGATGATGATCTGAATCTCTTTGTGCAATGAGAGCAGCTGAACGGTCTCTCCTCAGTGTGAATGCGCTGGTGGGACATCATTAGCTGAGAGCTTTTGAAGTCACTCCCACAGTCGAAGCATTTACAGGGTCTCTCCTGGATGTGAGTGACATTGTACCTCTGCGAGTAGGGCAACTGACTGAAAACCTTCCCACACAGACAGCAAGTGAATGGCCTCTCCCCAGTGTGAACTCGCTGGTGGCTCTGCAAATGAAAAAACTGAGTGAATCCTTTCCCACACACAGAGCAGGTGAACGGTCTCTCCCCAGTGTGACTGCATTGGTGAATCTCCAGCTGAGATGGGAAACTGTATCACTTCCCATAGTCCCCACATTTCCACAGTTTCCCCATGGTGTGGGTCCTTGTGACTCTCCAGGTTAAACAATCAGTTAAATCTCACTCAGAACACGGGTACCGTCTCTGCTAGCGTGAATGCTGTGATGTATTTTCAGGCTGTGTCACTGTTAAAGCACTTTCCAGTCAGTGCACTAGAACACTCTCACTCAGTCATATTTTTGCTAAAAAACATCTGAAGCAGAGAGAACAGAAAAAGATTTCTCCTTTTCGATTGAAGGGCCGATGATATTGAGGTCAAGATGAATTGGGTGAAGATATCAGATATTGATGTGATAGAACATAGAACATAGAACATTACAGCGCAGAACAGGCCCTTCAGCCCACGATGTTGCGCCGACCAGTTACAAAACAATGACCCACTAGCCTAAACCAATCCCTTTTCGTCCATAAACCTATCCACAGATCTCTTAAACGCCCCCAAACTAGGCGCATTTACAACTGCAGCTGGCAGGGCATTCCAGTCCCTCACCACCCTCTGGGTAAAGAACCTACCCCTGACATCAGTCCTATAACTACCTCCCCTTAATTTAAAGTCGTGCCCCCTCGTGCTAGCTTTCTCCATCCTAGGAAAAAGGCTATCACTATCTACCCTGTCTAAACCTCTAATCATCTTATATGTTTCAATAAGGTCCCCTCTTAGCCGCCTTCTTTCCAGCGAAAACAACCCCAAATCTCTCAGTCTCTCCTCATAGGATCTCCCCTCCATACCAGGCAACATCCTGGTAAACCTCCTCTGCACCCTCTCCAAAGCCTCCACATCCTTCCTGTAATGTGGGGACCAGAACTGCACACAAAACTCCAAGTGCGGCCGCACCAGAGTTGTGTACAATTGCATCATGACGCTGCGACTCCTAAATTCAATCCCCCTCCCAATAAACGCCAAGACACCGTATGCCTTCTTAACAACCTTATCTACTTGATTCCCAACTTTCAGGGATCTATGTACACATACACCTAGATCCCTCTGCTCCTCCACACTATTCAAAGTCCTCCCGTTAGCCCTATACTCAACACATCTGTTATTCCTACCGAAATGAATTACCTCACACTTCTCCACATTAAACTCCATCCGCCACCTCGCAGCCTAGCTCTGCAACCTTTCTAAGTCACCCTGCAAACTATGACACCCTTCCTCACAATCTACCACACCTCCGACTTTGGTGTCATCAGCAAACTTACTAATCCACCCAACTATACCCTCATCCAGATCATTAATAAAAATTACAAACAGCAGTGGCCCCAAAACAGATCCCTGAGGCACACCACTTGTAACCGAACTCCATGACGAATATTTACCATCAACCACCACCCTCTGTCTCCTATCTGCTAGCCAATTCCTGATCCAATTACCTAGATCACCCCCAATCCCATACATCTGCATTTTCTGCAGAAACCTACCATGGTGAACCTTATCAAACGCCTTGCTAAAATCCATATACACCACATCAACTGCCTTACCCCTATCCACCTCTTTGGTCACTTTCTCAAAGAACTCGATAAGGTTAGTAAGGCACGACCTACCCGCTACAAAACCATGCTGACTGTCTCTAATCAATTCATTACTCTCCAAATAACTATAAATCCTGTCTCTAATAATCCTTTCCAAAACCTTACCCACCACAGAAGTAAGACTCACCGGTCTATAATTCCCAGGGAAGTCTCTTCTCCCCTTCTTAAACAATGGGACAACATTTGCTGTCCTCCAATCTTCCGGTACTATACCAGAGACCAACGACAACCTGAAGATCAGAGCCAGAGGCTTCGCAATCACCTCTCTTGCCTCCCAAAGAATCCTAGGGTAAATGTTTGAGATTTCTGTCTATAAGTCCTCACCTGATATCCTGTAAAAAAAATTACAATAACCATCAGATTCACTACATAATCGAAATTCAGAACAGACTATTCTAGTTTCTATAGAACATTCTTTCCTCATTCCCCAAAAGCTTAAATCTCCATCCCACACTCTCCCTCCATTCTCACACTGCGGTATCTGATATTCACCCTCCCAATTCTTCTGAAGCTGCTGATTTAAGCTGGTTGACAGATCCATGTCCTGGACACAGAGAGCTGAAAGTCTCCATGCAGGCTGCCAGACAGATATCTGTCAATCTGACTGGACTGACAATGTGTGGGATGTACAGACTGGGAAACAATGGGTGGGGGCGGGGCTCCCGGGCCCGTGCGCCCGAACCCGGAGACGTCACCGCGGAGCAGAGTGATTGCAATTGGCTGATTCAGGCAGGGCTCCATTGTGCCGTCGCAGTGACTCAGAGGGGCGTTCCCAGCACACAGTATCCCATTGGCAGCAATATCACTGCTTACAGAGGCAAAACACTGCGGATTGGACACCAGCTCAGCGCGGCTCGCGGTCAAAGCCCCGCCCACCCCCATGTGGGGTCAGGTTCCGCCCCCTCATTGTCCGCATGCGGGAGATTGACCAATGGCAACGTATGGAGGACCAGATGGGCGCTGGTCCTCCAGCCAATCAGAGTCCGGGCCTTGTATCAATGACTGCGCGGAGCTTCCTGTGGACATGAATGTGGGGGTTCGATCAGTGAGTTTGCTGATGGTCCAAAAATTGGTGTTGTGGTAAATAGCGAGGAGGAAAGCCTGAGATTACAGGACAATATGACTGTCTGGTTAGATGGGCAGAACAGTGGCAAATGTAATTTAACCCTGAAATATCAACTTGTCTGAGGTGGCTCTCTCTCTCTCACTCAGGCCCTGGCTTTCCTGTGTTGTTCGTAATACTGACAATATGAACCTTTTCCCCGACGTGTCTTAACCCGTCTGCCAGAAACTACAAAGGATTGTAAATGAAGTCATGATGTGGGTATGCCGGCGTTGGACTGGAGTAAACACAGTAAAAAGTCTGACAACACCAGGTTTTAGTCCAACCGATTTATTTGATAATATTCTCACAAGCAAGCAAGCTTTCGAGGGGGCTGCCTCTCAGCCCCCTCGAAAGCTTGCTTGCTTGTGAGAATATTATCAAATAAATCGGTTGGACTAAAACCTGGTGTTGTCAGACTTTTTACGTTGTAAATGAAGACCAGTCCATCACTCAAAGCAGTCTCACATCCGTTGACTCTGTGTACACTTCCGCTGCCTTGGCAAAGTAGCCAGCATAATTAAGGACCCCACGCATCTCGGACATTCTCTCTTCCACCTTCTTCCATTGGTAAAAAGATATAAAAGTCTGAGGCCATGTGCTGACTGACTCAAAAACAGCTTCTTCTCTTCTGTCATCAGACTTTTGAATGGACCTACCTTGCATTATGTTGATCTTTCCACCCGAGCTACGACTTAAACCTTCTTGTTTCTTTCTCCATAAACAGAATGCTTTGTCTGTATCAGGAGCAAGAAACAATGCTTTTCACTGTATGCTAATACATGTGACAATAAATCAAATCATTGCAGTAACAAATGTCGAAATGCTTGCTCCACACCCACAACCTTTCATCTGGTGTAAGACACAAACTCAAAGGGCCACTTTTCCCTGAACTTTCACACCAATCAGCATCCACAATGTGGAGATGCCGGTGTTGGACTGAAGTGGGCACACCAGGTTAAAGTCTAGCAGGTTAATTTGGAATCATGAGGTTTCGGAGTCCCGCTCCTTCATCCATGATGAGGCTGACTTTCAGACAATAAGGGAGGACCAGACTCAGCTCCATCCCTTTTTCATTCTGGTTGGAGGTCTAGCCACTCCAGCTCAGTCCGTCAGCCCCACCCCTCCTCTTCTCTTTGGTCCAGAACTTCTATCAATCAGTGCGGGCGCTCATTAAATCCCCACACAGTAAGCTTTGAACATGAGGTTAATACCGGCCGTTCTGTATAGTCCACTCACCTGATGAAGAAGTAGTCCTCTGAATGCCCGTGATTCCAAATAAACCCTGTTGGACCTTAACTGGTGTTGTGAGACTTCTTATTCTGTATGGTCAGTGAGCAGGCTCGTTATTCCTAGATTTGCAAGTTTGTAAAAAAAAACTACAGGAAGAATTTTCCAAAGTTTTGTTTGGATTTGAACACAGTGAGGAGGTAGCATAAGTGGGACAATGATTTCAGCTTTGGGGGACAAGAGAGGAAAATTTGTTCCATAGAAACTAGAATTGTCTGTTCTGAATTTTTCTTCTGCATTGACAGTGATGCCTTTTGTAAACTCTTTTCACAGCAGGTTGGAAGGGAAGAATTTGCAAACTGAAAACTCAGCCAAACATCACATTGACATCCGACGAGTTACTCGATTCATCAGGATCTGAATATTACCTCTGAATTCAGAAGGCAAAATCTTTGTCTGTTCTGTCTGAGAGAAAATTCCAAACATCAGTGTGACTGGAAAAGCACCGAGACACGCACACCCGAGTGAACTGACTGTGGAAAGAGTTTTAACCAGTTACACAGCCTGAAAAAACATAATTCACTATTCACATTGTGGAGTAACTGTTCACGCTGAGTGTGGATGAGGTTTCAACTGATCACCAAATCCAGAGAGACACAAGGACACCAGCATCATGGGGAAACCATGCAAATGCGATGACTGTGGGAAAGGATTCAATTACCCATCCCTGCTGGAAATCCATCGACGCAGTCACACTGGGGAGAGACCATTCACCTGCCCTGAATGTGGGAAGGGATTCACTCAGTTATCAAACCTACAGACACACCAGCAAAATCACACTGAGAGGCCATTCACTTGCCCTGAATGTGAGAAGGGATTCACTCAGTTATACAATCTGCGGATACACCAGAGAAAACACACAGGTGAAAGGCCTTTCACCTGCTCCGAATGTGCAAAAGGATTTACTAGATCCTCTGACCTGTTGAAGCACCAACGAATTCACACTGAGGAGAGGCCGTTCAGCTGTACTTTCTGTGGGAAGAAATTTAGGTCGTCTTCCAACCTCAGTGTACACCAGCGAGTTCACACTGGGGAGAAACCTTTCAGCTGTACTTGCTGTGGAACGAGTTTCAGATCTTCATTCCACCTCAAAATCCATCAACGAGTTCATATCAAAGAGAAGCCTTTCACCTGCTCAGAGTGTGGGGAAGGGTTCACTCAGTCAGCAAACCTGCTGAGACACCAGCGAATTCATACTGGGGAGAGGCCATTCACCTGCCCTGAATGTGGGAAAGGATTCATTGGAGCATTTGACCTACAGAAGCACCAGCGAGTTCACACTGAGGAAAGGCCATTCAGCTGTACTTCCTGTGGAAAGGGATTCAGGTCTTCATTCCACCTCAAAGTTCACCAGCGAGTTCACACCGGGGAGAGGCCATTCATCTGCTCCGAGTGTGGGAAGGGATTCATTCAGTCAGCCTACCTGTTGAGACACCAACGAGTTCACAAGTAACTACAGTGGTTGGATTCTGCTGTTGTGCTTTTGATCATATCCAAGTCTGAACCATATTCATGCTGACAGTTGGGGTTTGTGTTTGCTGATGTTAATCTCTGTAAGTGGGCTGGAGTTTAATATTCTGGATCTGTTGCTGATTGTGTTCTTGGGACTGCACTTTCCTTGTCTGTGATCATTCCCCATGTTTCAGGGACTCTCGTTAGAAATTAGTTTGTAACAACACTCTGAACTTTTACTCCAATCCTAAATTGGTCTCAGAATCATACGGTGCAGAACAGGCCCTTTGGCCCATTGAATCTGCACCAACACCTGACCTGCCACCTCATCCCATTTACCAGCACTTGGCTCACAGCCTTGAATGTTCTGGCATGCCAAATGCTTATGCAGGTACTATTTAAAGGCTCTGAGGGAACCCCCTCCAGCACACTCCCAGGCAGCAAATTCCAGACCGTCTCCACCCTCTGGGTAAAAAAGTCTTTCCTCACAGCTCCCCACACATCCTGCTCCTTGCCTTGTACTCATGTCCCATCGTGACTGACCCTTCAACCAAGGGGAACAGCTGCTCCTTATCCACTCTGTCCATGTCTCTCATAATCCTGTACACCTCAGGTCACCCCTTAATCTTTTGTGGTCCCATGAAAACAACTCAAGCTTATCCATTTTTGGTACGAACTCTACATTTCATTCCTGGAGAGGTTCAGTTGATTAACATCTCCAATTAGAAAGTGCGGATTAATCCAGACAATTCTCACTGATTGCACATTACGCACAGTGACACATCCATTATCCACCAGAAAGAAGGAGAATGGGAATTGGTGGAAAATTGAGAATTCCCAAATGTTACCAAATTTAAGTCCAGCAAGGGGCATGCGGGCGGCAGGTTGTGGTGGGCTGCTCTTGGATATTGCATCGGGAGTTGCCTACTGCTTCATGTCGTTGGTGTGCGTAAACTGGACCACCTCGAGGGCATCATGGCAGCTCAGAGGCTATCTCTGTTGCTGTGCGGACACATGGATTTGGGCCGTGTCCGTGGGAGTTTGCGCGTTCTCCCCATGGTTGCATGGGTTTCCTCCGGGTACTCCGGTTTCCTCCCACATCCCAAAAATGTGCTTTTAGGCTGATTGATTGGGTAACAAATTGTCCCTATATTGGACCTCCCTGATCCTCACACATTAGGCATAGACTAAAATCATGAATAGGTCACTGACCATGGGACGGCGGCGCGGGCTCGTTGAGCCGAAGGGCCTGTTTCCCGTGCTGTGTTGTTCTTTGTTACCCTTCCCACCTGGTACAGAAATCCCCTTGGCTTGGGAATGGAGACAAGATCAATTGAAGTGATGGACTCTCAGGAATCACTGACAAATAACCTTACAAAAACCTTCAGAAATTTATGGACTGTTATAGAAATATCTGACATTCTCTTAAGTAGAAAATCTACATAACAGCTTGCTGGCTGACAAACAAAGGACTGGCCTGTTATCTCTGTCAAGGACATGCCTCTAGCACAGGCCCATAATCAGGGCATTTCTGACTCTGATACAATTGGATGGCACACATCTAACCCAACTGCATAAAGGTTAAAACAGGCTCTCGAGAGCAAAAAGGTTTTGAAGTGATCCGTACTGGCTTCAGCCCAACAGCTCTGGCTCACATCAGTTAGCCATTCAGAGAAGACTGTAGCCACCAGCACTCTGCATCATCTGTCCATTTAACATAAGAACATAAGAAATAGGAGCAGGAGTAGGCCATCTAGCCCTTCGAGCCTGCCCCGCCATTCAATAAGATCATGGCTGATCTGTCGTGGCTCAGTTCCACCTTCCCACCCTCTCCCCATAACCCTTAATCCCCTCTCTTATCAAAAACCCATCAACCCGTTTCTTAAAAATATTTAGCGAGGCAGCCTCCACCACTTCAACGGGCAGAGAATTCCAGAGATTCACCACCCTTTGAGTGAAGGATTTCCTCCTCAACTCCGTTCTAAACCGCCTCCCCTTTATCTTGAGGCTGTGCCCCCTAGTCCTACTGTCTTTTTTGAGCGGGAAGAGTCTCTCCACCTCTATCCTATCCATCCCATTCATCATCTTATACGTCTCAATGAGATCTCCCCTCATTCTTCTAAACTCTAACGAGTACAAGCCTAGTTTATTCAGCCTCTCCTCATAGCTCAATCCCCATTCACTATTGTAATAACTAACAAGGTCAAGGATGTCATTTGGATACTAACGTGATGAAAGAAGTCACTTTGTTTTGTGTATTTACCACATATATTAATCAAATTACTGTATGATGAGTAACCAGTCATGAAACAGATTATTGTACAATTGATGAACCTTGATTAAGTTAGAAATAATGAATCAATAATCATATTGGAAAGAGTGGATTTTCATTCAAAACTTAAGTTGAATTATTACATGTCTCTCTGTGAAAGAAACGGTAATTTCAGACAAACTGTTCTAATAATGAAGGATCCCCGATAAAGGTCCCGAGGAATGGTACATTATAATCTTTAGTTTGATCCAGTGGATAGCAAAATACTTCAAAATTAAGAGATTTTAGCTCTCTTGTATTCTTGTCTGATGTACTGAGACTGGGTGGCCGCTGTTCCTAATAACTAATTGGATTAAACCGAACAGCAGTTAGACGTAATTATTAACCGAGGAGAAGCTTGACTCTGACACAGGGTGCTGGCCACTCAGGGGTTAAAAGCCAGGGCTCCTGGCTGATTTGTTGCTGGCTGATTACTGAAGACACTCAGTCGAGGCAAGATTCCCATGTCCATGTCAGCAAGTGGGACTGTGTCTGAGACAGAGTTTTGAGAGCGGAATGCTGTGATGGATTAACACCTAGATAAAGTTGCAAAAGTCATTGATTTGATTTATTATCGTCAATGTATTGACATACAGTGAAAAGTATTGTTTCTTGTGTGCCGTACAGAGAAAGGGTACTTTACGTAGAGGAGAGGATGCAGAATACAGTGTTACAGTCATAAGAGTCATGATGTGGGTTTGCCGGCGTTGGACTGGCGTAAACACAGTAAAAAGTCTGACAACACCAGGTTTTAGTCCAACCGATTTATTTGATAATATTCTCACAAGCAAGCAAGCTTTCGAGGTTACCCTCTTCGTCAGGTGAATGGAGAGTTCTGACCTCAGACAGACAGAGCATATAAAGCACAGACAGTTGCTGATTAGAATGCGAATCCGCATTCAGAACTCTCCATTCACCTGACGAAGAGGGTAACCTTCAAAGCTTGCTTGCTTGTGAGAATATTATCAAATAAATCGGTTGGACTAAAACCTGGTGTTGTCAGACTTTTTACAGTCATAAGAGTCAGAATAAAGTTTTAGAAGTGTAGAACGAGTAGAAGATAGAATTAGAGGGTTTGCTGGGCACAGCTTGCAAGAAGTCGCCACACTCCAGCATCATCTTGGAAATTTCCCTGGATTGATATGCAAACATCTTTCCTTTAATAATAATTTTAATGTTAATTTAGTGTTGTAAAACTAATTATGCAAAGAATCCTGACCTGCCTTAATTAAGTCTTGTTTGAATATACATTTTCTTTTCATGGAGTGTGGATGTCACCGACTAGGCCAGTATTTTTATTGTCTATTCCTAATTGCCCTTGAGGTGGTGGTGAGCTGCCCTTCCTGAAACGCTGCAGTCCCTGTGGTTTGAGGTACACTCGCAGTGTTAGAGAAGGAATTTACTTAATCATTCGCAGATTGGGGTGACTGAGATTAGTTGTGTTACTGATGAGAAAATCAGAGTACAATCAGATAACACAGTGGGAAAGACAAAGAATCTACTCTGATGCATTTTAATCAAGCTGATTTTGCATTTATGCAGAATATAACACTGCAGCCCAGTTCAAGGAGTTATTAATATCAGTAGAAACAAACTCCAACTGTCAGAACTGAAATATAGAAAATTAACTGAACAGCAGGAGGCCATTCAGCCCATCATGTCTGTGCTGGCTTGAAAAGTACTGTCCAGTTTCATCCTATTTTCCAGCTCTTAATCTGTCCCTCTGTTGCTGCAGAATCTGAACTGCGTATCTAAGTTCCTGTTTAAAGTGATGAGGGTTTCTGCCTCTCCCATCCTTTCAGGCAGCGAGTTCCAGATCCCCATGACTCTCCGGGTGAAATGATTTCTTCACTAACCCTCCTAATTCTTCAACCCTTTATTCGCTGGATTTGAAAATTGAAAGATTGTAATTATATTAAAAATTTGCCAACTGGCTTCAGCTTTCTGCTACACAAGCTTTACTTGACATAAACTTTTATAATTGATTAATCTGGTGACCAGAACTGTGCTCAGCACTCTAGCTTACTCGAACTAGCATTTTATAAATATGAACAGAATATGTTGGGTAACCTCAGCAGGTCTGGCAGCATCTGTGTGGAGAAACAGAGTTAATTTTTTGGATCTAAATGATCCTTCGACAGAACATTTTACAAAGCATTTTATAAACTCAGAAAATAGGTGCAGGAGTAGGCTGTTCAGTCTTTTGAGCCTGCACCACCATTCAATATGATCATGGTAGATCATGCACTTTCAGTATCACAGTCCCACTTTCTCTCCATACCCCTTGTCCCTTTAGTCACGTCCAGCTCCCTCTTGAACATAGTTAACAAATTGGCCCCAACAGCTTTCTGTGGTACAGAATTCCACAGGTTCACAACATGAAGTTCTTTCTCATCTGTCTCAGATTGTAACCCCTATTTCTGGACTTCCCCAACATTGGGAACACGTTGGGACAGCATCCAGCCTGTCTAATCCCATCAGGATTTTAAATATTTCTACGAGATCCCTTCTCATTCGAAATTCCAGTGAGTAAAAGTCCAGTCGATCCAGTCTCTCTTCATAAGTCAGTCCTGCCATTCCAGGAATCAGTCTGGTGAACCTTAGCTGGACTCCCTCAGACTACAAGACCAAAACTGCACACAATACTCAAGGTGTGGCTTCACCAATGCCCTGTACAACTGAGCAAAACAATCTTACTCCTATACTCAAATCCTCTTACTATGAAGGGCAGCATGCCATTAGCTTTCCTCAATGCCTGCTGTACCCGCATGCCAAACTTCAGCAACTGACCCATCATGACACCCAACTCATGTTGCACTTCCCTTTTTCCTAAACTGCCACCATTCAGATAATAATCTTTCTTCCTGTTTTTGCCACCAAAGTTGATAACCTCACATGTATCCATAGTATTTTGCATTTGCCAAGTATCTGCCCAAGCCACTGTAGCCTCTTAGGAACCTCCTCACAGCACACACTGCCACCCAGCTTAGTGTCATCTAAAAATTGGAGATATTGCATTCAATTCCTTCATCCAAATTATTAATGTATATTACGGACAGTTGGGGTTACAGCACTGAACCCTGCCGTATCCACTAGTTGCTGCTTGCCACTCTGAAAAGGATCCATTTATTCCCACTCTCTGCTTCAGTTTGAGCATAATCTCCCTCCTCTTATAAACTAGTCTTTGGCCAAATATCTTCCTGACCACCTGATTGAGAAACTTATCAGCCTTGATTGAACGGCAGAGCAGACTCAATGGGCTGAATGGCCTAATTCTGCTCCTACATCTGATGGTCTTATGATCTACCTGTCCAGCCTCCTTCACAGATGCCTGGATGTTGACTCCAGGTTCTCTCTGATCCTCTATAATTCTCAGCATCATCCCCTTTATTGTTCATTCCCTTGTCTTGTCTAATGTCCCAAATTCATTCTCCCTCACTGCTCCAGATCGAGTTCCATGTGCCATTTTTCTGCCCATCTGACCAGCCCACTGATATCTTCCTGCAGTCCACGGCTTTCTTCTGGATTGTTAAACACAAATACAATTGTTGTATCATCTGCAAACTGAATCATGACCCTTACATTTAAGTCTAAGTCATTGATATATACCACAAAACTGTGGAACCTCATTGGTAACCAGACACTATTCAGTCCTGGATGTGATTAACAGCAGCAATAACAGCAGAATCCAACCCCTGCTGTCGCCTGTGAACTTGCTGGTGTTTCAGCAGGTTGTTTGACTGAGCGAATCCCTTCCCACACATGGAACAGTTGAACGGCCTTTCCCCAGTGTGAACTCGCTGGTGTTTCAGCAGATTCTGTTTACTTTTAAATCTCTTCTCACAATCAGAACATTCAAAGGGTCTCTGATCAGTGTGAACAAGTTGGTGTGTAGTCAGGTGGGATGACTGAGTGAATCTCTTGCTGCACAGGAGGCAAGTGTAAGGTCTCTCTCCAGTGTGAACTCGCCGGTGTATCAGAAGGTCGGATGTATCAATGAATTCCTGACAACACACGGGGCAGGTGAACGGCCTCTCCCCAGTGTGAACTCGACGGTGTCTCAGAAGGTGGGCTAATCGAGTGAATCCCTTCCCACAGAGAGAGCAGGTGAATGGCCTCTCCCCAGTGTGAGTGTGCTGGTGTTTCAGAAGATCCTTTTTGCTTTTAAATGTTTTATCACATTCAGAACAATTGATAGGTCTCTGATCAGTGTGAACAAATCGGTGTTTCAGGAGCTGCGATGAACAAGTGAATCCCTTCCCACACACGGGGCAGATGAACGGCCTCTCCCCAGTGTGAGTGCGTTGGTGAATCAATAAATCCTTTCTGCTTTTAAAGTTCTTCTCACAGTCAGAACATTTAAATGGTCTCTGATCAGTGTGAACACTTTGGTGTGTCAGGAGGTGGGACGACTGAGTGAATCCCTTACCACACATGTTGCAGATGAACGGCCTCTCCCCAGTGTGAGTGCATTGGTGAATCAGTAAATCCTTTCTGCTTTTAAAGCTCTTCTCACAATCAGAACATTTCAATCGTCTCTGATCAGAGTGAACCTGGTGGTGAGTCCGGAGATTTGATAAGGCATTAAATCCCTTCCCACACTGAAGGCAGGTGAACGGTCTCTCACCAGTATGGACGTGCTGGTGTGTGTACAGGCTGGATGACTGAGTGAATCCCTTCCCACACACAAAGCAGGTGAATGGTCTCTCCCCAGTGTGAATACGTCGATGGGTTTCCAATTCAGATGGGTAATTGAATCCCGTCCCACAGTCCGCACATTTCCACGGTTTCTCCATAATTATTGACAGGCTATCGGGTGTAGGCGGAATGCAGATCTGAGCTCACTATCAGATTAGCCATGATGTTATTAAATGACGGAACTGGCCCGTGGGGCTGAATGGCCTATTGCTGCTCCTTATTCACATGGTGCAGGTGTCCTCATGTCTCTCCAGGTTATACAATCAGTTGAAACCAGGTTCACACAAAAAACACGAGTACGGTGTCTAGCTGATGTAAATGTGTTTTTTTTCACACTGTGTAACTGGTTAAAGATCTGTTCCAGCTGAGGAACAATAACAGATGTCTGTGTCTCGGGGCTTTTCCAGTCACAATGATGTTGAGTAATTTCCCAAAGACAAAATAGGCAAACATTTCTCCTTCCACATTCATAGGCCTTTGATATTCAGATCCTGAAGAACTGTGTGACACTGTCAGATCCCAAGATGTTTGGTTTGAATCGCCCGTCTGCAGATATTCTGGAAAAGGAGTTTACATTGAATTACTTTGAATATACAAGACATAAACAAGCCATTCAGTTTAATTCTTTATACTTGACACATCTTCTCCTGTCCCATGTACCTCATCACAGCCTTTCAGTTGAATTTTCCTATTCCTCTTGTGTGCTTCTCCTGTTTCCCTTTGAAACAATCTCAGCAATTTCCTCAACTCATTTCTCTGGTACTTCTAAACCTGTGAGTGAAGAAATTTATCCTTATTACCTTCTTGGATTTATTAGTGACTATCTAGTATCTATGAGTCTTTGTTTATTGATTGGTCCTCCTTTTAGACTCTGTCACAAGTGAAAGCATTCTTTCCACATTTCCCCTGTCCAAGGCACTGATAATTTTAAAGCAGGTCACTGCTGTATCGGCAAAAACTTCAATCCATTTAATCTGTCCTGAAAGCTGTAATCTGTGTTTACAAAAAACATCACAACCAATGCAGAATATAAATTACAGAGAGACAAATATTTCTCTTGGGATTGAGTTTTCTGTGTGTAAATCATCAACTTGTAACCGTGTGTAAAAACAGCTTTAAAAATCAGCCCACAATAGAAACGCTGAACAGACAATTTTCTTTCCTCAACTCCCAGTTTTCTCCCTCCCTCTCCTCTGTCTGGGTTCAATTCTCCAGCTCCTGTCTGCAGACTGGGTCTTACTGGGGATGTTGGGGCCTCCAGCGAGTGTTTGTGAATCCTCCCCGCCCACCGCCCAGGATTTCCTTCCTTCCCAGAGATCAGAGTCCTCATTGATTTGAGGCCAAAGTGTAACCTCTTATTTATTGTCCCCTCCCCCATCCTCTGATGTGAACCATCCTCCAGTGACTGAGCCAGGATGGGGCCGTTAACCTGGGCCTGTTCCCGGGAGGGAGGGAGGGAGAAGCCCCGAAGCTGCAAACCAGGCAGCTGACAATGATTCTGAAGGGTTTGCGGATCCACAAAGTGTTTCCAGACCCGCCCCAACATCCAGCCGCCGTTTCCAGCGCCTCCCCCTCCGCTGCTGCAATGTTCGCTCCGCATCCACCGGGTTTCTTCGGAGTGTTGGTCTCCAGCTCCGCCCCTCATTCACTCCGATTGGTCGGAGGACCAGCCGCTCCCGCTCCGTCCTCCAGTCCCGCCCCTCATTCACTCCGATTGGTCGGAGGGCCAGCCGCTCCCGCTCGGTCCTCCAGCCCCGCCTCCTCTTCCTATTCGTCCGGACCTGCCGTCAATCAACCCCCGGCCATTGTGATGTGGATCATGCGCAGTGTCATTGCTGTCCTTGGCACTTGTTTGTCCCGGAGAAGCGGAGTCAGCGTTAGGCGGTGGCTGGGCGGGTCTGGAAACACTTTGTGGATCCGCAAACCCTTCAGAATCATTGTCAGTTCCCTGGTTTGCAGCTGCGGGGCTTCTCCCTCCCTCCCTCCCGGGAACAGGCCCAGGTTAACGGCCCCATCCTGGATCAGTCACTGGAGGATTTGGAAACACTTTGTGGATCCGCAGGCGGTGAGGAGCTGGAACCAGCGGGTTTTAAATGGAAATTTTGAATGGCGCGGATCCAGAGCCCGAAATCAAACCGGAAACATAAATGGATCCGGGCGGTGAGGCTTCATAAACACCCGGTTTATGAATAAATAAACATAAATCATCCCAGTACATGTAGTAGGGGTGGCACGGTAGCACAGTGGTTAGCACTGCTTCCTCACAGTGCCAGGGTCCTGGGTTCGATTCCCAGCTCGGGTCACCGTGTGGAGTTTGCATGTTCTCCCTGTGTCTGCATGGGTTTCCTCCGGATGCTCCAGTTTCCTCCTACAGTTGGAAAGACGTGCCAGTTCGTGCATTGACCCAAACAGGTGCTGGCGATGAGGGGAATTTCACTGCAATGTTAATGTAAGCCTTGTGACTAATAAATAAACTTTAAGGGAGAGTTTGTGGAATGGGGATCTGCAACTCTGAGAGGAAAAAATTGTAGAGAAACTAGAATTGTCTGTTCAGAATTTCTATCCTGGACTGTCAATGATGACTTTTATTGACTGTTTTTACAGCTATTAGAAGTTGAGGATTACAGATGGGAATCTGAAACTAAACATCACATCAAGATCTGACAGAATCACTCAGTTCTGAGGACCTGGATATCATTGTACTTGGAATGTGGAAGGAGAAATGTTTGTTTGTTTTGTCTGTGGGAAAAGATTTCAAACATCAGTGTGACTGGAAAAGCACTGAGACACACGCACACCCAAGTGAGAGTGTTCCAGTGAACAGACTGTGGAAAGAGCTTAAACCAGTTACACAGCCTGAAAAAACATCATTCAGTGAGGAGAAATGGACACGTGTTGTGTGTGCAGACGAGGCTTCATCTGATCATCAGCATGGAGAGACATGATGACACTGATACCACAGAGAAACCGTGGATATGTGGAGACTGTGGGAAAGCATTCACTTGCCCATCCAAACTGGAAACTCATCGACGCACCCATACTGGGGAGAGACCCTTCACCTGCTCCATTTGTGGGAAGGATTTCACTCAGTCATCCAACCTGGCATTACATCAGCGTGTTCACACTGGGGAAAGGCCATTCAGCTGCTCTGTGTGTGGGAAAAGATTCATTCAGTCGTACAATCTAGCTTTACACCAGCGGGTTCACAGCGGGGAGAGGCCGTTCACCTGCTCCATGTGTGGAAAGGGATTCATTAATTCCTCGAACCTAGTGGCACACCAGCGAGTTCACTCTGGGGAGAAACCATTCAGCTGCACTGACTGTGGAATGAGCTTTAAGCTTTCATCCACTCTGCTGAAACACCAGCGAGTTCACACTGGGGAGAAACCATTCAGCTGCACTGACTGTGGAAGGAGCTTCAGACACTCAGGCAGTCTCACTGTACACCAGCGAGCTCACACCGGGGAGAAGCCATTCACCTGCTCCATGTGTGGGAAGGGATTCACTGATTCATGCCAACTGCTGAGACATGAACGGGTTCACACTGGGGAGAGGCTGTTCTCCTGCTGCGAGTGTGGGAAGGGATTCATTGATTCATCTCAATTACTGAAACACCAGCGAGTTCACAAGTGACGGCAGGGATTAGATTCTGCTGTTGTTGCTGCTGTTAATGACAACCTTTCATTCTGACAGCTGGAGTTTGTTTCTGCTGATGTTAATACAGCCAGTAACTGGGCTGGAAGTTAATATTCTGGATCAAGAGGTGATTATGCTCCTGGGGTTGCAGTTACCGCTGTCCATCAGAAATGAGTTTACAAGATTTAGAACTTTTACTTCAATCTCAAATTGTTTAAGTTAAGTTTCTTTATTAGTATCACAAGTAGGCTTACATTAACACTGCAATGAAGTTACTATGAAAGTCCCCCAGATGCCGCCCTAGTCACCTGTTCAGGTACGCTAGGGAGCATTTAGCACGGCCAATACACCTAACCAGCACGTCATTTAGACTGTGTGAGGAAACCGGAGCACCCGGAGGAAATCCACTGGGACACGGAGAGAATATAGATGATCTGGAGGAGGGAACCGAGTGTATGGTGTCGAAATTTGCTGATGACACCAAGATTGGTGGAAAGGCAAATTGTGTGGAGAGTCTGCAGAAGGATCTAGATAGGCTGGGCGAATGGGCCAGGAACTGGCAAATGGAATTTAATGTTGGCAAGTGCGAGGTGGTCCACTTTGGTAGGAATAATGGTAGGAAGGATTATTACTTACGTGGCGAAAAACTGCAGCAGGCGACGGTGCTGATGGACCTCGGGGTCCTTGTGCATGAGTCGCAAAAACCCAGCTTGCAGATGCAGCAGGTGGTCAGGATGGCAAATGGGATGCTGGCCTTCATAGCGAGGGGGATTGAATATAAAAGTAGGGAGGTCTTGCTGCGGCTATATAGGGCATTGGTGAGGCCGCAGCTGGAGTACTGTGTGCAGTTTTGGGCGCCGTACTTACGCAAGGATATTTTGGCCTTGGAGGGAGTGCAGAGGAGGTTTACTAGGCTGATGCCGGAGTTGAGGGAGTTGAGCTATGAGGAGAGGCTGAATAAACTAGGCTTGTACTCGTTAGAGTTTAGAAGAATGAGGGGAGATCTCATTGAGACGTATAAGATGATGAATGGGATGGATAGGATAGAGGTGGAGAGACTCTTCCCACTCAGAAAGGACAGTAGGACAAGGGGGCACAGCCTCAAGATAAAGGGGGGTCTGTTTAGAACGGAGTTGAGGAAGAACTTCTTCACTCAAAGGGTGGTGAATCTCTGGAATTCTCTGCCCGTTGAAGTGGTGGAGGCTGCCTCGCTAAATATTTTTAAGAAGCGGGTTGATGGGTTTTTGATAAGAGAGGCGATTAAGGGTTATGGGGAGAGGGCGGGAATGTGGAACTGAGCCACGACAGATCAGCCATGATCTTATTGAATGGCAGGGTCGGCTCGAAGGGCCAGATGGCCTACTCCTGCTCCTATTTCTTATGTTCTTATATGCAGATTCTACACAGTGACCCAAGTCGGGAATCGAATCCAGGTCCTGGCACTGTGAGGCAGCAGTGCAAACTACTGTGTTACCGTGTCGCCCTACTGATCTTGGCCCGAATTCTACAATTCAGTATTTGAGAGGTTGCACTGATGAACATCTCCAATTAGAAAGTGTTGATTAATCCTTGTTGAGAATTCTTACTCCCTTGCACATTACACACAGTGATACCGCCACTGTCCAACAGAACGAAGGGGAATAAGAACTGGTGGAGAATCAAGGGTCTCTCCAAATGTCACCGATCCAATCTGGAACAGAAATTTCCTCAGCGCAGGACTGGCATCTTTTAAGTCAAACCAAATAAACTCAAGTTAAATCAGGACAAAGTAAAAGGGGCAGCTCCCCAAAAGGAAGGGGAACAGCCCAAACAAAATCAAAGTACAAAGGAAACTTAAAAACATCAAATTAAAATGTGATTATTAGGGTGAATAATGCACCCCAGTCCCTGCAGTGCCAGCACAGGAATGGCGATAAATTGAATCCAAGTAACAGATTGTAAGAAATCATCATCTAATAGCCTTATAAAATCTTTGGATACTGATGGAATATTATAGAAAAAGCCCTCCCTCTCCGGAAGAAAGCTTGCCAGCTGACAAACACGGGACAAGTCTTTCTCCCTGTCAAGGACCTGTGTCTGAAGCAAGACATTTTTAACCCTGATACCATTGGCTCTTATGGTAACTAACTACATGTAAATGTTAAAATAGGCCCTCAAGAGCAAGGAGGTTTCAAATTGACTGGTTTCTCCCCAGTCAGGCTCATTGAAATGAACCTTCCATAGGTACCAGCTGTGGACATCAACATTCACTTCAGCTGTCTGCTTGTCCTCTGGGATCTGTAAACTTCTCTCACAGGTCAGGTACTTTTCCTGTCTGTATAACTGATGCATCTTGTTTTAAATGTTGCTTCTCAATAAACTGTTTTAAAATCATTTCTGTGCTCAATTCCCCTTTTGGGTATAGACCAGTAAGAGTTTACAAAGTAGATTTTTAAATGTTTCTGTAGGTATGTGAACAGGGAGAAGCGAGTGAAAGTAAACATTCTCTCCGAGAGGCAGATAAAAGGGAAAACATAATGGGGAACAAGGAAACGGCAGAGAAATTCAGAGGGTTCTGAAAGAAATGGCGGAGGTGATAGTGGATGCCTTGGTGGTTATTTTCCAGACGTCGCTGGATTCCGGGGAAGTGCCGGAAGATTGGAAAACAGCTAATGTTACGCCGTTGTTTAAGAAGGGTGCCAGGCAAAAGGCGGGGAATTATAGGCCGGTTAGTTTAACGTCTGTAGTAGGTAAAATGTTAGAATCCGTCATTAAGGAGGAAATAGCGAGGCATCTTGAGGGGAATTGCTTGATAGGGCGGACACAACACGGTTTCATGAAAGGGAAGTCGTGTCTGACAAATTTACTGGAGTTCTATGAGGATGTGTCGAGGGCAGTGGATAGAGGAGAGCCGGTGGATGTGGTCTTTCTGGATTTTCAGAAGGCGTTTGACAAGGTACCTCACAAGAGGTTATTGCAGAAGGTCAGGGGACATGGAGTTGGGGGTAGGGTGTTAGCGTGGATAGAGGATTGGTTGTCAAATAGGAGGCAGAGAGTGGGGGTCAATGGATGCTATTCAGATTGGCGGTTGGTGACTAGTGGGGTGCCCCAGGGGTCGGTGCTGGGGCCTCAGCTATTTACCATTTATATAGATGATCTGGAGGAGGGAACCGAGTGCAGGGTGTCGAAATTTGCTGATGACACCAAGATTGGGGGAAAGGCAAATTGTGCGGAGGGTGTGGAGAGTCTGCAGAAGGATCCAGATAGGCTGGGCGAATGGGCCAGGAAATGGCAAATGAAATTTAATGTTGGCAAGTGTGAGGTGGTCCACTTTGGTAGGAGGAATGGTAGGACGGACTATTACTTACGGGGCGAAAAACTGCAGCAGGCGACGGTGCAGAGGGACCTCGGGGTCCTTGTGCATGAGTCGCAAAAACCCAGCTTGCAGGTGCAGCAGGTGGTCAGGAAGGCGAATGGGATGCTGGCCTTCATAGCGAAGGGGATTGAATATAAAAGTAGGGAGGTCTTGCTGCAGCTGTATAGGGCATTGGTGAGGCCGCAGCTGGAGTACTGTGTGCAGTTTTGGGCGCTGCACCTGCGCAAGGATGTTTTGGCCCTGGAGGGAGTGCAGAGGAGGTTTACTCGGCTGATACCGGAGTTGAGGGGATTGAGCTATGAGGAGAGGCTGAATAAACTAGGCTTGTACTCGTTAGAGTTTAGAAGAATGAGGGGAGATCTCATTGAGACGTATAAGATGATGAATGGGATGGATAGGATAGAGGTGGAGAGACTGTTCCCGCTCAAAAAAGACAGTAGGACTAGGGGGCACAGCCTCAAGATAAAGGGGGGGCGGTTTAGAACAGAGTTGAGGAGGAACTTCTTCACTCAAAGGGTGGTGAATCTCTGGAATTCTCTGCCCGTTGAAGTGGTGGAGGCTGCCTCGCTAAATATTTTTAAGAAACGGGTTGATGGGTTTTTGATAAGAGAAGGGATTAAGGGTTATGAGGAGAGGGCGGGAAGGTGGAGCTGAGTCACGACAGATCAGCCATGATCTTATTGAATGGCGGGGCAGGCTCGAAGGGCCAGATGGCCTACTCCTGCTCCTATTTCTTATGTTCTTATGTTCTTATTAAGGACTATTACTTACGTGGCGAAAAACTGCAGCAGGCGACGGTGCAGAGGGATCTCGGGGTCCTTGTGCATGAGTCGCAAAAACCCAGCTTGCAGGTGCAGCAGGTGGTCAGGAAGGCGAATGGGATGCTGGCCTTCATAGCGAGGGGGATTGAATATAAAAGTAGGGAGGTCTTGCTGCAGCTGTATAGGGCATTGGTGAGGCCGCAGCTGGAGTACTGTGTGCAGTTTTGGGCGCCGCACCTGCGCAAGGATATTTTGGTCCTGGAGGGAGTGCAGAGGAGGTTTACTAGGCTGATACCAGAGTTGAGGGGATTGAGCTATGAGGAGAGGCTGAATAAACTAGGCTTGTATTCGTTAGAGTTTAGAAGAATGAGGGGAGATCTCATTGAGATGTATAAGATAATGAATGGGATGGATAGGATAGAGGTGGAGAGACTCTTCCCGCTCAAAAAAGACAGTAGGACTAGGGGGCACAACCTCAAGATAAAGGGGAGGCGGTTTAGAACAGAGTTGAGGAGGAACTTCTTCACTCAAAGGGTGGTGAATCTCTGGAATTCTCTGCCCGTTGAAGTGGTGGAGGCTGCCTCACTAAATATTTTTAAGAAGCGGGTTGATGGGTTTTTGATAAGAGAAGGGATTAAGGATTATGGGGAGAGGGCGGGAATGTGGAACTGACCCACGACAGATCAGCCATGATTTTATTGAATGGCGGGGCAGGTTCGAAGGGCCAGATGGCCTACTCCTGCTCCTATTTCTTCTGTTCTTAAATGCAACAAATACTTTGCATCTATCTATTTTCGTGGTAGGAGACAAAAGAAAAATTCTAGTAATAGGGAACCAAGGGGTTAGTGCAAGGGGGCAGGAACTTTAATATAGGGAAGAGCCATTTTTAAACATGTCACCAATGCATCAGAGGTTGAACCGGACACTAGGACCCGGTTGGAAGAGAATAACCTTAGCTCCGCCCCCATATTGTTGCGTCAGAATATCCCGGCGCATGCGCTCCTCGCTGAACCAAGATGGTGGCCGTCATCCTGGACTTGTGTCTCGGAGGGGAAAACATCTGGAGCTGCAAACATGGGAGCGGCAGAGTCTCAATCGGAGTTTGAGGCACTCGCCAGGTATTTAGAAACTCTCCTTATTCAGAGTCCGTTCCCTCAAAGTTTTCTCTCTCCCGCTGCAAAGAGGCAAAAGCAGAGACTCACCTCCATTGCCATTACTCAGTGCGCATGCTCCAATAGAAGATTAATGCGCCTATGCGGTGCCGGCCTCTGGTGTGAATAGGAGACATTCAGCACCGCGGGGAATGCTGGGTCATTACTCTGCCATTGAAAGTCATTATTAGGAGCTCGTTATGTTTTTACCATTGCGTGTAGATTGGGGAACTGGGACGGGTCCTATAAATTGGGGCACAGCCTCAAGATAAAGGGGGGGCGGTTTAGAACAGAGATGAGGAGGAACTTCTTCACTCAAAGGGTGGTGAATCTCTGGAATTCTCTGCCCGTTGAAGTGGTGGAGGCTGCCTCGCTAAATATTTTTAAGAAACGGGTTGATGGGTTTTTGATAAGAGAAGGGATTAAGGGTTATGGGGAGAGGGCGGGAAGGTGGAGCTGAGTCACGACAGATCAGCCATGATCTTATTGAATGGCGGGGCAGGCTCGAAGGGCCAGATGGCCTACTCCTGCTCCTATTTCTTATGTTCTTATGTTCTTAAATTAATTAAAGGAGGAACCAAGTTATACTGAAATCTATGTGCACAGATCTTTCATTATCCATCAGAAAGAAGGGCAGTGGGAATAGGTGGAGAATTGCAAATGCAGCAGCAATTAACAGCGGGATCCAAGAGCTCCAGTCAAATGTAAATTCAGAAAGTGATGTGACTGAGTGAGTGTCCGTTTAGTAATTATCAGAATTGTATTCTCATCAATATTCCAGGTCATTTCTCAAAATCATTTAATGGAGGTGGGTGTCATTGGATTAGACCAGCACCTATTTCCCATCCCTGATTGCCCTTGAAAAGGTGTCGGTGAGCTGCCTTCTTGAATCACTGCAGTCCATGTGGATGGTACACCCACAATGCTGTTAAGGGAGGGAATTCCAGGATTTCGATCCAATGACAGTGAAAGAATGGCAACATATTTCCAAATTAGGACAGTGAATGACTTGGAGGGGGACTTCCAAATGGTGGTTTTCCCACCTGTCCACTGTCCTTGTCCTTTTAGATTGTAGTGGCTGTGGGTTTTCTCTTATTGCAGGTTTCATATAGATTTGCAAAAAATAAAAATTCTTAGGATGTGGATGTTACTCACAAGGCCCAGATTACTGTCCTGAATTGCTATCCTGCACTGACAGTGATATGTTACCAATCACTAGTTGTCCTTTGTGATTGTACGGTTGGCCTTTTTCTTAAACCTCTGCAGTCCATGTGGTAAAGGTGCTCCCACAATGCAACAGTATTAGGATTTTAACCCAGTCACATTGAAGGAATAGTGATATTTGTCCAAGTAAAGGAGTTGCGTGATTTTCCCATGTCTCAGCTGCTGTGGTACTTCCAGGTGGAAAAGACTGTGGGTTTGGAAAATTCTGCCAAAATCCTTGTTGAGTTGCTGATGTATAAAATCTCTTTCCATCACCTTCCTCTCTGACCTCTCCCTCTTCACGCATAAAGACTGGATTCTTGTTGTGGGCTCTGAAGGGATGAAGAGTTCCTTTCCCTCAGTGCACTGGTGAACAGTTTGAAGCTTTATGACAATCCAGCAGTTTTCATTATCCCTTTTCTGATTCCCAATCCCACAATTTATCAGATTCATTCAGCTCAATTTCACATCATGCCTTTGTGTATTTATGGCTTGTCTCTCATGTTTCCTTCTTTCTGTTTTCACGTCATTTTTCAGGGGATTAGAAGGTGAGGAATTACAGACAATTGGAAATCAAGGATCACATCAAAATCTTACAGAGTGCCTCGATTCATCAGGATCTAAATATCATTAGCCTTTGAACTTGGAAGAAAAAAGTACCGCTTACAGTGGGGAGAAACCGTTGTGTGTGTGGACAAGGCTTCAAACGATCGCCTGGCTTGTCAAGACACAAGCGCAGTCACATCAGGGAGAGACCATATAAATGTGGAGACTGTGGGAAAGGATTGAATTACCCAGTTGACCTGGAAAATCACCGACGCATTCACACTGGAGAGAGATCTTTTAGTTGCCCTGTGTGTGGTAAGGGATTCACACAGTCAGCTGGCCTGTTGATACACCAGCGCATTCACAGCAGGGAGAGGCAGTTCACCTGCTCCGAATGTGGAAAAGGATTTACTCAGTCATCGGCCCTGCTGACGCATCGGCACATTCACACAGGGGAGAGGCCATTCACCTGCTCCATGTGTGGGAAGGGATTCACAGATTTCTCTGCCTTGCAGAGACACCAGCGAGTTCACACCGACAAGCGAGAATTTAAATTCTCTGAGTGTGGAAAGAGTTTTAAAACTCCACGCACACTGCGGGAGCATCAGTACATTCACACCAATTCCACACCATTCACCTGCTCCCACTGCCAGAAGGGGTTCAGGACATCATTTCACCTTGTGGCACATGAGCACATTCACACTGGAGAGAGGCCGTTCACCTGCTCTGAATGTGGTAAGGGATTTAACCGATCATCCAACCTGCAGAAACACCAACAAGTTCACAGTGAAGAGAGACCGTTTAAATGCCCAGACTGCGGCAAGGGCTATAAAAGTTCTGAGGAACTGTGTCACCATCAACGTGTTCACTCTGATGAGAGACCATTCACGTGTTCTCACTGTGGGACTGGCTTCAGGCGATCAGGCGACCTCACTGTACACCAGCGAATTCACACTGGGGAGAGGCCGTTCACCTGCCCTGTGTGCGAGAAGGGATTCACTTGTTTATCCTCTCTTACTTCACACCAATTTGTTCACACAAATGAGAGACCATTCAAATGTTCTGACTGTGAGAAGAGCTTTAAAAACAGAAAAATTCTGCTCGCACACCAGCGAAATCACTCTGGGGAGAGACCGTTCACCTGCACTGAGTGTGGGAAAGGATTCACCCGGTCATCCATTCTGCTGAGACATCAACAAGTTCACAGTGAGGAGAAGCCGTTCACTTGTTCAACGTGTGGAAAGAGATTCACCCAGTCACATAACTTGGTGAGGCACCAGCGAACTCACCAGTGATCACAGGAGTGCGATTCTGCTGTTATTGCTACTGTTAATTGCATTCCAACGAGAGACCGTTCAGGTGTTCTCTCTGTGGGACTGGGTTTAGACAATTATGTCAACTGACTGCACACCAGCGGGTTCACACTGGGGAGAAGCCATTCGTTTGTTTGCAATGTGAGAAAGGATTTACTCAGTCAGCCACCCTGCAGCGACACCAGCGAATTCACACTGGGGAGAGACCATTCATCTGCTTCGTGTGTGGGAAGAGATTCACTCGTTCATCCACCCTGATGAGTCACCAGCGAATTCACAAATAATCAGTGAGTGGATTTTACTGTAATTCACATCCAGGAATGAATTATGTTCAATGACGTCCATTTCTACTGATATGTCAAGAAAACCTGAGAAATTAAAATATTTTCTGTGGGTAAATTCTGATTTTTTTTTTAAACTGGTGAACTGAGCAGTAATTACAAAAAGAGACAGAATGGCTGTGTGAATTTAAACTGTGAGGATTTTTTATGCATTTGTGGGACATGGGCGTCACTGCACGGCCAGCATTTATTGCCCATGCATAGTTGCCATTGAACTGAGTGGCTTACCAGGCCATTTCAGAGGGGAGTTGACAGTCAATTCCATTGCTATGGCTCCGGAGTCACACGTAGGATAGACAGGTAAGCACAGCAGATTTCCTTCCCCGTAAGGACATTCATGGAGTGTCGCAGTGGTTAGCACTGTTGCCTCACAGCATGAGGGACTCGGGTTTGATTCCCGGCTTGGATCACTGTGTGGAGTTTGCATGATCTCTGCGTAGGTTTCCTCAGGTACTTCAGTTTCCTCTCAGTCTGAAAGACATGCTGGATAGGTGCATTGACTCAAACAAATGCCGGAGTGTGGCGACCAGGGGAATTTCACAGTAACTTCACTGCACTGTTAATGTAAGTCTACTTGTGATTAATAAATAAACTTAACCATTTGGTTCAGTGAAGTAAAAAGTAATTTTCTGAGAATTGAAAATGATTTCATGGTCAGCAATAGATTCTTAATTCTGATTTTTTTTATTGAACTCAATTGTTTTTATTGAATTAAATGTATGCGGCTAGTTTTTTTTTATAGAGATAGTAGATGCCTGGAACTCGCTGCAGGGCGAGGTAGTGGAGGCAGATATGATAGTGACTTAATGAGTGCCTGGACAAATGCATGAATAAGATGGGAAGAGAGGGATATGGTCACTAGAGGGGTTTTTAGTCCAGACAGACAGTATAGTCAGTGCAGGCTTGGAGGGCCAAAGGGCCTGTAATTTTCTTGTCCTTTGTTCAAATTACACCACTTGGTATGGTGGGATTTGAACCCCTTCCCCAGAATACTAGCTGAGTTTATGGATTAATAGTCTAGAGCTAATACCATTGACCATCACCTCCCATCTGGAACAAAACTGTTTTCACCACTAAGGCTCCGCTGTGATGTAATAGTCTTTATGACATCATCAGAGTCCATTGTTTCTGAATGATCCACATCAACAACAACAGGAAATACTCATCAAGCTGAGCACATTATCTCGGCTGACACTCCAGTCTGACATTGAGGCACTGCTGCACTCTGTCACACACTGTCCTTCACATGGAGCTTGTGGAGGCTCTAGCCACAATCTTCCTTGTAGAGTTGTGGTGACAAAGGACAGAGAATGTAAATATTATATCCCTGTTCAAAAACACAGCAATTACAGAACAATCAACTTAACATCAGCAGTGAGGAAAAACCAATAATGTGAGACACAACCAATGACACTTGGAAAAGTATGGATTATAATTTTTAGTATTTTCTGTTTTTAAATGCGGAAAACTTCCCTGGATCTCAAGGCTGGGAGAAACATTCTGAAACTTATAGGGAGCTGGGATTTGTCCATAAGAAACAACACTTTTCACTGTATGCTAATACATGTGACAATAATAAATCAAATATTAAAAAATGAGTGTAACTGAATGTCTGAAATAATCTAGAGTTAGAAAGGAGAAAAGAACAGGACATCAATTAATGTCTTATCCTGGGGAAATCAAGGATTTAACACACCGTGTGTTTGAAACAAAGCTGATTTATTTAACAGACATCAGAGATTATTAACATCAGAAGAAATAAACGTTAATTGTCTGATTGAAGATGGTTGAGAGGAGATTGATCGAGGTATTCAAGATCCTGAGGAGTTGGGCAGGTGAAATAGTGAGAAAATATTCCCACCAAGAGAACATCAAGAATTAGAGGGCACAAACTACATTAATGGGGAAAACAGAGTCAAAGTAACGTCAGGAAAATTATTTTCACCTCGTGGGTGGCTGGCCTCTTTTAAGGTCAAACCAAATAAACAAACTCAAGTTAAATTAGGACAAAGTAAAAGGGGCAGCTCCCCAGAAGGAGGGGGAACAGCCCGAACAAAATCAAAGTACAAAGCAAATTTAAAAACATCAAATTACAATGTGATTATTAGGGTCGATAATGCACCCCAGCAGCTGCGGTGCCCAGATGGCACAGAAGGCATCAATTGTGCCTGTGGACACGGCATGCTCCCTCTCCAGGGACACCTGGCCGCAAACATAGCCATGGTAGAGGGTGGTTGGAGTCTGGAATAAACTTCCTGTGAGGGCGGTGAAGGCAGGTTTGATCAAGGTACTCAAAGGAGAATTGGACTGTTTTCTGGAAAGAAAGAATGTGCAAGGTTACAGGGGTTATGGCAGGGCAGTGGAATTAGGCTCTTTCAGTGAGCCAGCGCAGACTTGATGGGCTGAATGGCCTCTTTTTGTACTGTAAAGAATGTGATAAGAATTCCTGAATGATGGAGAAAGATCACAGGCAGCAGTTCTTAAAGGGAAACTGCAACCCCAAGAACACAAGCAGCTCTAGATTGAGAATATTAACCAGCAGCCCACCGACAGGGATTATTCGGCAGAAACAAACCTCAAATTTCAGAATGAATGTGGCTCATGTCTGGATGTGATTAGCAGCAGCAGCTACAGCAGAATCCATGCCCTGCACTCACTCGTGAAGTCGCTGGTATGTCACCAGGTGGGAGGAGGTGGTGAATCCCTTCCCACACTCTGAGCAGGTGAATGGTCTCTCCCCAGTGTGAAGTCGCTGATGTGCTTTGAGGCTGGATGAATGTCTGAATCTCTTTCCACAGTCAGTGCAGCTGAACGGCCTCTCCTCAGTGTGAACTCTCTGGTGTGTCACAAGGTTGGATGAATTAATGAATTGCTTCCCGCACACAGAGCAGGTGAACGGCCTCTCCCCAGTGTGAACTCTCTGATGTAATTGTAGGTTGTACATCTGGATGAATCTCTTCCCACACACAGAGCAAGTGTATGGTCTCTCTCCAGTGTGAACTCGCTGGTGTAATATTAGGCGAGATGATTGAGTAAATTCCTTCCAACACACGGGGCAGGTGAAGGGTCTCTCCCCGGTGTGGGTGCGTCGATGAGTTTCCAGTTTGGATGGGCAAGTGAATGCTTTCCCACAGTCCCCACATATCCATGGTTTCTCTACAGTGTCAGTATCATGTCTCTCCATATCAGGCGGTTAGTTGAAGCCTCATCCACACAAATACATGCACAGATTCACTGCTGTGAATGGTGTGATTTTTTTCAGGCTGTATAACTGGTTAAAGCTCTTTCCACAATCAGTTCACTGGAAAACTCACTCAGATGTGTATGTCTTGGTGCTTTTCCGGTCACACTGATGTTTGAAATATTTTCCCGGACTTCACATTCAAAGGCTGATAGTGTTCAGGTGCTGGTGAATTGAGCGACTGTTCAATCTTGGTGTGGAACTTGATTCCATTTTGCTGACTGTAAATCTTCCCCTTCAAATATCCTGCAAAAGGAGTTTACAAAACTACTGTCAGTACAGGATAGAAATTCTGATCAGACAAGTCTAATTTCTAAGGAACAACTTTTCTGCTGTTCCCCAAAACATTAAATCTATGCCCCACATATTCTCCCTCCTCCCTGAGTTGAATGCGGCATGGGGCACAGTGATTAGCACTGCTGCCTCACAGTACCAGGACCTGAGTTTGATTCTCAGCTTGGGTCACTGTCTATGTAGAATTTGCAAGTTTTCCCCATGTCTGCATGGATTTCCCCCAGATGCTCCAATTTTCTCCCACAGTCCAAAACATGTATGGGTTAACTGAATTGGCTATGCTAAATTACTCCTTAGTTTGGGGGCTAGCTAGGGTAAATGCATGGGGTAATGGGAATAGGGCCTGGGTGGGATTGTGTCAGTGCACACACGGTGGGCCCAATGGCCTCCTTTTGCACTGTAGGATTCTATCAGAGCCAAATGAAATGTGTATTTTTCATGCATCTTTATAACTAATTTGTAAAAATCACTCCAAAGCCAGTTCCTACCTATCTCTGGAATCACCTCCAGCACTGCTCTGATTCTGGCTTCCTACACATTCCCTATTTTAATTACTCCACCATTCGTGACTAGATCTTCAATGCAGAAGGATAACTTCTCAGAGAATTCTTAAGTGCAGAAGGAAACCATTTGGCTCATCAAGTCTGCATTGACTCTGAATATTTTATCCCTGATCTATACCTGTAACCCACGTTTTTACACCACTAATCCCCCTTACCTGCACATCTTTGTACAGAAAGGGCAATAATAGGATAGCCAATTCCCCTAAGCGTCACATCTTTTTATGGTGGGAGGAAACCGGAGCATCTAGTGGAAACCCACACAGTCACAGGGATAACATGCCAACTTCGCACAGTGACCCGAGGCTGGAATCGAACATGAGTCCCTGGAGCTGTGAGGCAGCAGTGTTAACCACACTGATATTAATGGTGTTTTATAAATAGAAGCTGTTGTTGGCTATAACCCTAAATTCCAGTTTTACAACACAGAGTTTGTTCTGAAATGAATCTGATTTTTTTGGTCCTCTATGGGTTATTCATTTGGTTTCACCCTTAGTAAGTACGGTGGCTGCGCATGCGTTGTTCCAATTTACCTCAACAAATATGGCGGATGCGCATGCGCTTTGCAATACGTGACTCCCTATAAAGATGGCGGATGTTAACTCGGGCCTGAAGCCTTCGGAAGGCCCGTGGAATTTGTTTTGCCAATTGAGGCCGACATCGGGTGTTGATAAAGCCTCACCAACACCTGCCAACTCAATTTATGTTTCTGGTTTTATTTCGAGCTCTGGATCCGCACTCGGTCTTTGTAAAAATCTCCATTTGAAACCCGCTCGCTCGAGCTCTTCACCGTCTGCCGCAGGCACCGCGCATGCTCCAGCTCCTAGACCAGGATGGGGCCTTTCCGAAGTCCAGCCGCCGGCTCCAGGCTCCTCCTGAAATGTTCACTCCACATCCACCGGGTTTCATCTGAGTGTTGGTCCTCCAGCTCCGCCCCTCATCCACTCCGATTGATTGGAGGACCAGCTGCTCCCATTCGGTCCTCCAGCTCCGCCCCTCATTCACTCCGATTGGTTGGAGGACCGGCCCCCTCCCACTCGGTCCTTCAGCGCTGTTCCCTCTTCCTATTCGTCCGGAGCCACCATCAATCAGTGCCCAGGCATTGTCATGGAGAGCATGCGCAGTGTCATTGCTGTCCTTGGCGCTTGTTTGTCCCGGAGAAGCGGAGTCAGCGTTAGGCGGTGGCTGGGCGGGTCTGGAAACACTTTGTGGATCCGCAAACCCTTCAGAATCATTGTCAGCTCCCTGGTTTGCAGCTGCGGGGCTTCTCCCTCCCGGAAACAGGCCCAGGTTAACGGCCCCATCCTGGCTCAGTCACTGGAGGATGGTTCACATCAGAGGATGGGGGAGGGGACAATAAATAAGAGGTTACACTTTGGCCTCAAATCAATGAGGACCCTGATCTTTGGGAAGGATGGAAACCCTGGGAGGTGGGCGGGGAGGATTCACAAACACACGCTGGAGGCCCCAGCCCCCGAGTAGGACCATTGTTTTTATTGTCAGTCTGCAGACAGGAGCTGGAGATCTGAATTCAGACAGAGGAGAGGGAGGGAGAAAACTGGGGGTGAAGGAAAGAAATGGTGAGATATTGAGATGGGTTTGGATTTCAGCCCAAGTAGGAGGGAGAGTGTGTGGGATGGGGATTGACAGATTTGGGACACGAGAGGAAAAATGTGTTCCAGAGAAACTGAAATTGTCTGTTTGGTGTTCCTATCCTGGATTGAGAATAATGGTTTTTGTAAACTCTATTTACAGGATTTTATGAAGCAAGATTTAAAGCTTTGAACCTCAAACCAAACTTCACAACAAGATTTATTTCAGTGATTTGATTCATCAGAAGCTGAATATCATCAGCCTTTGTCTACAGAAGGTGAAATGTTTGTTCTGTCTGTGGGAAAAGCTTTCAAACATTAGTGTGACTGAAAAAGCACTGAATATTTTGAGTAAATTGAGTAAACACACACCTGAGAGTTTCTGACGTACTGAATGTGGAAAGAGTTTTAAAGAGCTTGGGAAAAAAAACCTACATCATTCTCAGTGAATAGTGACACGACACAAATTCTGGATAAACAAAGCTTCAACTCATTATCCAAACTGGAGGATACACACACCATGGAGAAATCATTGAAATGTGGAGACTGTGGGAAGGGATTCAATTACCCATCCGAATTGGATATTCATCGCCGCATTCACACTGGAGAGAGGCCATTCACCTGCTCTGAGTGCGGAAAACGATTTGCTTACTCATCCAGCCTCTATACACACCGGCGAGCTCACACTGGCGAGAGGCCATTCACCTGCCTCGAATGTGGGAAGGGATGTCATGCTTTATCAAGCCTCCTAATTCACCGGCAGGTTCACTCCGATCAGAGACTGTTTCAATGTTCTGATTGTGAAAAAAGCTTTAAAAGCACAAAGGACCTCCTGAGACACCAGCGCACTCACATGGTGGTGAGACCGTTCACCTGCTCAGTGTGTGGGAAGGGATTCACCCAGTCAGCCCACCTTCAGACACACCAACTTGTTCATACTGATCAGAGACCATTTCAATGTTCTAACTGCGAGAAGAGATTTAAAAGTAAAAATGATTTACAAGTCCATCAGCGAACTCACACTGGGGAGAAGCCATTCCCCTGCTCCGTGTGTGAGAGGAGATTCGGACGTTTATCCCAGCTGCAAACACACCAGCGAGTTCACTCTGATAAGAGACCATTTCAGTGTTCTGACTGTGAGAAGAACTTTAAAAGTAAACCGGATTTGGTGACACACCAGCGAGTTCACACTGGGAAGAAACCGTTCACCTGCTCGGTGTGTGGGATGGGATTCACCCATTCATCCCACCGTCTGAGACATCAGCGAGTTCACACCGGGGAGAAACCATTCATTTGCTCTGTGTGTGGGAAGGGATTCACTGATTCAGCCCACCTTCTGATACACGAGCGAATTCACACTGGGGAGAAACCCTTCACTTGCTCCACGTGTGGGAAGGGATTCACTCAGCCACCCCAGCTCATTGCACATCAACTGGTCCACACTGATCAGAGACCTTTTAAATGTTCAGAGTGTGAGAAGAGTTTTAAAAGCACCAAGGACCTGCTGAGACACCAGCAAATTCACACTGGAGAGAGATCGTTCACCTGCTCCATGTGTGGGAAAAGCTTCACTCAGTCATCCCACTTGCTGAGACACCAGCAGGTTCACACAGGAGAGAGATCGTTCACCTGCTCCGTATGTGGGAAGAGATTTGCTCGGTCAGCCAATCTGCTGAGACACCAGCGAGTTCACAAGTCACTGCAGGGGTTGGATTCTGCTGTTGCTGCGAACTCCATGCAGGACTGAATCATGTTCATTTATTTATTTATCTATTAGTTAAGTAATAAATAAATAATCTCATGCAGGATTGAATCATGTTGATTGTGTTATTAAGGTGTTGGGCTGGGACACATAGATAATCTCCGTGCACTCAGGCAGAGCCAACATCGTTTTGTGCAAGGGAAATCATATTTGACTAATTTATTGGTGTTCTTTGAAGAAGTAACAAGCAATGTGGAACCTGTGGATGTGATGTATTTAGATTTCCAGAAGGCATTTGACAAGGTGCCATATCAAAGTTTACCACACAAGATAAGAATTTGTAGTATAAGGCATGACATATTAGCATCCCATCCATGTCAATTCGTTATATTAGCTTGGATAGAGGATTGATTAGCTAATAGGAAACTGAGAGAAGGGAGAAAGGAGTCATTTTTGGGACGGCAAGGTGTAGCCTGTGCAGTGCATGGGGATCAGTGCTGGGGCCTCAACTATTCACAGACTATTTTCATGATGTGGATGACTGACAGGGTCAAAATTTGTCGATGACACAAAGGCAGGAAGGAAAGTGAGATGTGAATGACTATAATAAGGCTGCAAAGCGATATAGATAGGGTAAGTGAGTGGATAAAAAGTTGGCAGCTGGAATAAGATTTTTTGATAATGTGAACTTGTCCACTTTGGCAGGAAGGATGGAAAAACAGCTGATTATTTATACAGAGAGAGAAATCGCAGAGCTCTGGGTGTCCTTGTACTGTAATTAATAAAAGTTAACGTGGACACAGCAAATGATTAGCAAGGTAAATGAATTGTTGTTTAATGCAGGGATGTTGTGCTGTATTTGTTCAGGGTATTGGTGAGACCACATCTAGAGTACAGTGTACAGGTTTGGTCTCCTTACTTAAGAGAGGACTTGTGTGAGAAGTAGTTTGGAGAAGGTTTACTTGACTGATTCTTGGAATGAGGGGGTTCTCATACGATGAAAAGTTGGACATGTTCAGCCTGTATCTATTGGGTTTAGAAGAATGAGAGAGGATCTGATTGAAACATATAAAATTCTGAGGGGATTTGACAGAGTGAATATTGATTGTAGAAAGGAGAACTTGAGGCAGTTTAAAATAAAGGGTCTCCCATTTAATGAGGAGGGGAAACCTTTTCTCTCAGAGGATTGTTACAGTGTGGAATTCTCTTCCACAGAGAGTGGTGGAGGCTGGCTCACTGAATATTCTGTATTTGATAGATTCTTGATTGACAAGAGAGTCAAAGGGTGTGGGGTAAGAAGGAAAGAAGCTCCAATCACATCAGCCAGGATCCTATTGAATAGTGGTGCAGGCTCGATGGGCCGAGTGGCCTTCTCCTGCTCCGAATTCACATGTTTACATTGTGATAATTGGAGTTTGTTTCTGCTGACTTTAATTTCCCATAAAACTGAATTGCAGCTTAATCTACAGAATAGAATCAAATAAATCTCGATGATAAACTAATTGATCAGCCAGAGTCGAACTGAATGACAGAGCAGACTGAACAACCTACTCCAGTTCCTGTGTAGTTTCTCCCCAGGATTCTCCCACTCTCTAACTCTGCTCCAGTGCTGGTTTCTGATGAAGTCTCTTCCCCCCAGGTCTCCCATCACTTTCCATTCACCAGCTGGTGTCTGAGTCCAAGTTTACCAGGAACAGGAGGAGGTTATTTATCCCCCTCGTGCCTCTTCTCTCACTCACTGAGGTCAGGGCTGATCTGTGACCAAACTCCATTTACCCAGATATTGTTTTAATCCTCACTTCCCCAGTCTGTTACAATGTCATTTAAAAATAATTTTCATTTACATCTGACCGTTAATGTAGGAGAGTGTCCCAAGGTGAATCTCAGAAACATCAACTGACAAATCAGACAACTGACACTGAGTCAAAGAAGGGGATGTTTGGAGGGCTGACTAAAGACTTGGTGCAGTGTAAAGGGTTCATGTTAAATTTATAAATGTTCTACACTGTGATGTAAGGTCAGATGATGAGAGTATGCTGAGAGATGGTTCTATGTGAAGCTTCGTGCTGAGCTTTGTGTTGTACATTGTTAGAAGAATGTACAATAAAAGATTACGTTTACCAACAACCTCCAGTGGCCTCTGTAGATCCTGCCCAATTTCCACTTGATCTAAACCTGTCATAATGGTGTTCACCTCAATCAGATCTCCCCTTAGCCTGTTTCATTCCAAGGAGAACAACTCCAGCTTCTCAAACCTGGCCCTGAAGTTAAAATCCCTCAGTGCTGGAGTCATTCTAGTAAATCTCCTCTGCACCTTCTCAAGGACCATCCCGTCCTCCCTGAAGTGTGCTGGCTGGTTATGAACACAATAGTCCCATTGTGCTTTAAACATTGCTTCATAAAGCTTCAGCATAACAAACCTCGAAAAGACACAAACTCAATTTACAAAATCATGTAATTTACAAAATATAAAAATTATTTTGTAAAGTGAGTTTGTGTCTTTATATGCCGTCTTTGTGAACAGAACTCCCACTCACCTGATGAAGGAGCAGCTCTCTGAAAGCTTGTGGCTTGTGCTACCAAATAAACCTGTTGGACTTTAACCTGGTGTTGTGAGACTTCTTACTGTGCTGGCTCCAGTCCAACGCCGGCACCTCCACCTCATAATTCAGTGATCTCCCAGGCAGAGGCCATTTACCTCACTTCGCCACAAGAGGGAGCGCCCTCACTGTGATTGTGTGTTCACTTAAGCAGGAGATGGGTGGAATGGAGGAGTCTTGTGTTACTGTCAATATTTTCATGTTTAATAAATATTCTCATTAAAAACTAATTGTCCTGCTAGTTCATCTATATTTTTAAAACAAAAGGGGAAAAGTTACGGTTAATTGAGCCAGGGTTTTATTCTGGGACCTTCCTGTCCAAAAGTAACATCAGTTGAGATTGTAACTGAGCAGCAGAAACCCATCTTCGGTTCTATTCCCCCAATTCCCACAAAACAGTTTTTAGATTTGGGTGAGTTTGTATGAAGTAAATAAAGGTGGAGATTCAAGACACTTAACAAGTGAATAAAGGCAAAAGATTCCACAGATTCTGAACAAACAAACTTTACACGGTGAGAAAGGGAAAACAATTTACAATATCTGGAAGGTAAAACATTCAAGGATTTTAGAGAGGAAATAGAGATGGGATGTATGTGTCAAAGATATTTTATTGAGAATTGGGTGGTGATATTGAGGGAGAGGTAGATATTGACAATATCAGCTGATATGGAGAGGTTGTGCTGTCAGTAGCTCAGTGGGAATAGGATTGAGGGGTCAGGAGATGGGTCTCATGGACAAGATGAGCTCTCAGAGGCGAAGTAGGAGAGAAACTGCATCAAGGTGTGAGTTCAGAGCTCAGATAAAAGGGAGCATTAGAGGAAGTTTGTTCCAGTGGGTTGGGAGAAAGAGGGAAGCAGTAGAGACAGCTGATTGGATTCTCTCAAACTTAGTGACAAAGAAGTTTGTGAGTTTTATTGGCAATGAGTACTTGTGGAGAGGTGAATCTGGAAGAGGGAGAGCAACTCAAAACGAATTCAGTTGTGCTGATGATACTAAAAAGATTCACAGTACTGAACACAAAGATAAGTTATTTAACTTTATTCAGAATGTGAAACTGGCTGAAGTTCATTAACATCAACAAAAATAAATGCAAGGAACATATTACAGTCCTGGATAGTATTAACAGCAGATTCCAATCATTGTGGTTGCTAGTGAATTCTTTGGTGTCTAAGCAATGACTGAGTGAATCTCTTCCCACACTCAGAGCAGGTGAATAGTCTCTCCCCAGTGTGACTACGCTGGTGTGTCAATAGGTGGGATGACCGAGTGAATCCCTTCCCACACTCGGAGCAGGTGAATGGCTTTCCCCAGTGTGGGTGCGCTGGTGTAGAATAAGGTCATATGATCTCCTGAACCCAGCCCCACAGTGAGAGCACCTGAACTGTCTCTCATCAGTGTGAACACGTTGATGGGACATCAGTTCACCAGAACTTTTATAGCACTTCTCACAGTCAGAGCATTTAAAAGGTCTCTCCCCAGTGTGAATACGCTGGTGTGTCAGTAGTTGGGATGACCGAATGTATCCCTTCCCACACTCGGAGCAGGTGAATGGCCTTTCCCCAGTGTGGGTGCGCTGGTGTAGAATAAGGTCATATGATCTCCTGAATCCAGCCTCACAGTGAGAGCACCTGAACTGTCTCTCATCAGTGTGAACACGTTGATGGGACATCAGTTCACCAGAACTTTTATAGCACTTCTCACAGTCAGAGCATTTAAAAGGTCTCTCCCCAGTGTGAATACGCTGGTGTATCAGTAGTTGGGATGACCGAGTGAACCTCTTCCCACACTCGGAGCAGGTGAATGGCCTTTCCCCAGTGTGGGTGCGCTGGTGTAGAATAAGGTCATATGATCGCCTGAACCCAGCCCCACAGTGAGAGCACCTGAACTGTCTCTCATCAGTGTGAACACGTTGGTGGGACAACAGTTCCCAAGAACTTTTATAGCACTTCTCACAGTCAGAGCATTTAAAAGGTCTCTCCCCAGTGTGAATACGCTGGTGTGTCAATAGTTGGGATGACCGAGTGAATCCCTTCCCACACTTGGAGCAGGTGAATGGTCTCTCCCCAGTGTGGCTGCGCCGATGAATTTCCAGCTGGGATGGGTAATTGAATTCTTTCCCACAGTTCACACATTCCCACAGTTTTTTCGTGGAGTGACTGCATTTACGTTTTGACAGGCCAGATGATCGGCTGAAGCCTCGTCCACACACAGAACCCGTGTACGGTTTCTCTCCACTGTGAAAGGTACTTTTTTCTTCCATGTTCAAAATTCACTGATATTCAGTTATGATAAACTGGAGACTCTGGCAGTTCCTGATATGATGTTTACTTTCAGTTTCCTGACTGCAAATCGTCTCCTTCTAGTCCCTGTGAAACTGATTTAAAACAGGAAAAAGGGATTGAGAGAGAAGCCAGATGATGATGAACAGAATCCAGATCGAAACAACAGTAAAAAAAAACACGCAGGAGGCCAGGAACTAAGTTCTGCATCCAACACACAGCCTGATTCAAACTGGCACCGTGTGGGACTAGGCAAAAAATGGTTCAGCACAGACGAGAAGGGCCAAAAGGCCTGTTTCTGAGCTGTAATTTTCTGTGTTTCTAAATTCGAATCTATAAAACAATAACACAGAAAACTCTGTAGAGACTGTATCTGGGACAAAAAAACAAATCTTCGAGATATTCAGTAGACTCGGCAGCCTGAGAGAGTTACAAACAGAACTGAGGGCTCAGGTTGCTGACTTGCTCTCAGTCTATAATGAAACATCTAGAGACAGGCACTGACTAATGGCGGTCAGATTTCCCACAATGCTCTGCGCCCCAGAAACCCGTCTATTCAAAACTAGTTCACCGTAATTCACTAATCATAGGATCCTTACAATGCAGAAAGCGGCCATTTTACCCATCAAGTCTCTACTGACTCTGAAAGCATCTTTCCCAGGCACACCCCCTATCCCAGTAACCCCATACACTTACTCTGCTAATCCCCTTTTCCTTCACCCAATCTGCAACCGTAACAATATATTCTGTACCCTACACTTTTCCTTTCCCCCCGTGTACTTTATCAAGTTATGTTCTTTTCTGTACAGCACGCAAGAAATAATTTTCACTGTATCCCAAAACATGCAACAAAAATAAATCAAATTGGACCATTCACATCTTGCGACACGAAAGGAGAAATTTAACTTGGTCAATTCACCTAAACTGTACATCTTTGGGCAGTGAGAGGAAGTAAAAAGTCTGACAACACCAGGTTTTAGTCCAACACCGGCATACCCACATCAGTGAGAGGAAACCAGAGCACCCAGAGGAAATGAACAGACAGAGGGAATTTGTGCAAACTCCACACCTGAGGTGGAGATGCTGGCGTTGGACTGGGGTGGGCACAGTAAGAAGTCTCACAACACCAGGTTATTTGGAACCACGAGTTTTTGGGAGTGTTGATGAAGGAGCAGCTTTGACAAACGGTCACCTGGACTCAAAATGTCAGTTCTTTTCTCTGCCTACAGATGCTGCCAGACCTGCTGAGATTTTCTAGCATTTTCTCTTTTTGTTTCAGATTCCAACATCTGCAGTAATTTGCACTAATTCCAAATGAACTTATTGGACTTTAACCTGATACTGTGAGGCTTCTTACTGTGCAAACTCCACACAGTCACCCACACATGGCTGGAGCCCATCCCTGGAATTGTGAAGGTAGTTTGCCGCAATTTTCGGGTGATAACAATGGGCTGGATGTTGCTCAGTGTGTGGAGCACTGAAATAAAGTACAGAGACAGACAGCAGAGGACTGGACTGAGAATTAGAGTCTGCAGACAGGAGCTGGCAGAATGAGGAGAGGTTATCTAGTCTAACACTCATAGCAATCTACAACCCACCCCCATTACCGAGACAGAGATTACAAACTTTTTTTTTTACCCCTTTATTCCAATCTAATCAAGTCAAATTAAACCCAATTCAGAGTCCCAACAAGTTGGGACATTCCCGATCCAAGCTGACAAGACAGGTCTCCTGTCTTGGGCTTGATCTACATGATCCAAGCTGACTGGAGTAGGTGTAGCTCCTCCTCCAGGGCTTGATCCAATTTGCATCTTAGCCAAAAGGCCGAGATGCTGCTTTAAAAAATTGCTTCAAATGAAGCTGAATTGCAACCTAATGACTTCAATCAAGTGCAGCATGTTGACCCTACACTTGATCGACACTAACAGACTACACTTGATCTTAGCCAAAAGGCCGAGAAGCGACAGAGATTACAAACACTCACCAACCTCTGAAACGTCCCAGGAAAAAAAGGGGGAATCCATGGCTGTTCCTGTCCTGAAATAGCCCCAGGGATGTCACTCAAACCCCCCAACCCCGCCCAGTTCACAGCTCAGCCTCTCAGTTTGCAGCTTCCTGCACCTTGAGCCAACCCTGCCCAGGTGTGGGAGGGTCTGTGGCACCACAGAGTGGGGGGGAGGGGTGACCTCCTGCTGTGTCCCAAATAGCTTCTCCTTCCCCTCCCCCTTGGCGCTGTAAGGTCTAAATGTGGACGGCTGCTGGACAATGCAGAGCCTCACTGAGCTCCGCCTGTATCTTATCCTGGGTCACCCCCTCCCCCTGAGTTCAGTGTGTGTGAACTCGCTGCTTGTTTCCCTTCAGTTAAACACAGACAGAGAGTGCTGGAAAATCTCAGCGGGTCTGACAGCATCTATCATCATCCAGACTCGAAACATTAACTCTGTTGTCTCTCCACAGATAGTGTCAGACCTGCTGAGATTTTCCAGCATTTTTCTGTTTCAGATTCCAGCACCCGCAGTATTTTGCTTTTATCTTCATTTAAACAAACATTCTTTAATGGCCTTTCCCCCCATTGCTCCTTTCCAGAGCTTCCCACCTTCTGCCCTTGTCCCTGACTCCCACATTAACTCTGTCATTCCTCCCCTTTATCCCCCTCACCCTGTCTAAAGTCAGGCTCAGAGTTTTACCGCCATCTCCCTCCTCCCCCCAGCCCCCCACATCCCAACACCCGGAATCTCCAGTCCACCGGTTCCAGTTTGTCTGGTTTGAGCTCAGATTTGCCGCAGCACCGACAGGATTTCACTTCAAACCAGCCGGAACTGACTGCTCACAAATCCCAAAATATTTCTCCAGCAGCCCTGGGCTTGTTCATGTTGTTTAAAGTCAGCCCCCCAAATACAGTTACTCTCTTCAGTTTAAAAAGCTTCTCCATTTAATCAAAGGTATTATTCGCACCAGACACAAATACAAAATTATGAACGTTACCCCCAACCTCCAGACCCGGGCTGGGGGTGTCCTGAGTAAGAGACATCTATTTCAGGTGTAACAATTCTTAGACATTCTCTGGTTGACATAAAACAGCAAACGCTGGAAATACTCGAAAGAGTCACCCGGACTCGAAATGTCTTTTTGTCTCCTTACTGACGCTGCCAGACCTGAGATTTTCCAGCATTTTCTCTCTTTTGGCTGGAAATACTCAACAAGTCAAGCAGCCTCTGTGGAGAGAGAAACAGACTCAATGTCACCTGTAATCCGTACTGAGAAATATAATATTATTTCTCACAACTAAAAGAGACACTTTACAGCCTTTAGAACAAAACTGAGTCCAACAATTTTACACCATAATCTCTGCCTCATTGTGTTCTGTGTTTTGTTGCTGCTTTTTTCACCTCATTTCTCTCTTGTTTTTTTTTTACTTTGCATTCAGACTGTTGCTAAACTGCCGTTCACACCTCATTCAGAACATCTTTTGTATCTTTATTGGTCCCATTCCCACTCGCTTTGGTCTTGGGCCGTGAATCATTTTGTCAGTTTGCAAATCTTTCATTTTGTTCTTCTCCACCTCCCTCTCTCAATTCTTCAGAGATCAGGCTTTGACACAGGGTCATCTGGACTCGAAGCATCAGCACTCTTCTCTCCTGACAGATGCTGCCTGCTGAGATTTTCCAGCATTTTCTCTTTTGGTTTCAGATTCCAGCATTCACAGTAATTTGCTTTTATCCTGGCTTTCCCTGTATAGCCCTGGAGAGTGCATTGGACTTGAGATGTTAGGGACAGAGAGAACGAGAGATTTCTCTCTCTCAGAGGGTCTTTGATCTGTGGAATTCTCTTCCCCAGAGAGCAGAGGAGACAGAGTCATTGAATATTTTTAAGGCTGAATAAATGGATTCTTGATTGACAAGACAGTCAGAGGGTTTGGGGAGTGGTGGGGTGGGGGAGACAGAAAAGTGGACTTCTGGCCACAATCGGATCGGCCAGGATCTTGTCAATGCTGGAGTAAAGAGCCCAGTGGTCCACTGCTGCTCCTCATTCACATGGATGTTTGGCTGTATGTTTCACTCTGTTTTTGCCTCCATTGAAGTTGCTAGGCCTGTTGACTATTTGTGGCATTGACTGTTTTATTTCAGATTTTAAGACTCTATAACATATCACTGTGTGATTCAACAATTAATCCAGTTCTCCTGGATTTCTGCTCTGTAATATTTCACTGGATAATCCAACAAATAATCCAGTTCTCCTGGATTCCTGCATTGTGGCATAATGGTTAGCACTGCTGCCTCACAGCACCAGGGACCGGGGTTCGATTCATGTTTTGGGTCACTGTCTGTATTACATAGAACCCTACAGTGCAGAAACAGGCCCTTCTGGTGTTGACCATCACCAGAAACAGGCCCTTCGAGTCTGCACCGAACACAATCCCACCCAGACCCTATCCCCATATCCCTACACATTTACCTGCTAATCCCTCTAACCTACACATCCCAGGACACTAAGGGGCAATTTTAGCATAGCCAATGAACCTAACCCGCACATCTTTGAACTGTGGGAGGAAACCGGAGCACCCGGAGAAAACCCACACAGACACGAGGAGAATGTGCAAACTCCACACAGGCAGTGACCCGAGCCGGGAATCGAACCCAGGACCCTGGAGCTGTGAAGCAGCAGTGCTAACCATTGTGCTACTGTGCCACCCGTATTAAGTTTGCACATTCTCCCTGTGTCTGTGTGGGTTCCCTCTGGATGCTCCAATTTCCTCCTGTGTCGTAAATTAGTTTAACATTTTAACTTGTAATATGTTAAAAGAAGCAATCACTTTCCTTCACATTATATAACTATACCTGATTTGAAAAATTAAAAATTAAAGGTTTCAGTTTAATTTTCATAGCGCGGTAGTTATTTTGACTCATTACTTTTGAACATTTATCAATTGAATGTATCATACTGTATTTAGATGTGTTTACTGCTATTTCACCTTTTGCACACTGATTTGAACAAAGAACAAAGAACAACACAGCACGGGAAACAGGCCCTTCGGCCCAACGAGCCCGCGCCGCCGTCCCATTGTCAGTGACCTATTCATGATTTTAGTCTATGCCTAATGTGTGAGGATCAGGGAGGTCCAATATAGGGACAATTTGTTACCCAATCAATCAGCCTAAAAGCACATTTTTGGGATGTGGGAGGAAACCGGAGTACCCGGAGGAAACCCACGCAACCATGGGGAGAACGCGCAAACTCCCACGGACACAGGCCCAAATCCATGTGTCCGCATAGCAACAGAGATAGTCTCTGAGCTGTCATGTTGCCCTCGAGATGGTCCAGTTTGCGTACACCAACGACATGATGCCCACTTTCTTTGGATTTCTGATCTGAAGTAACTTTGTAATTTCTGTATTAGTTTAAGGCTGTGTGTCACTTTGTGTCCTTTTAATTAACTGTGTTCCAAGCTCCAGCAAGCATTTTCTTTAACCAAAATATACTGATAGTCACCTGCCCCAATGAGAACTCTAAAAGTTTCGACAATTAGACATTTGAGACAGTGAACCCAAATGTTAACCATTAGGATTGGACACCATAAACTTGCTTATTTCAAATAAGTGGACAAAGAAGATATCTTTAGGCCTCCATTATCTCAGTATAAAGTCATACAATTTAACGAAATCACAGAAAAGGCATGTGGGACAAACTCCGAAAGTAACTGACACATTAGAGAGGGCCAGTTGGGAAATTGCAGGAAATGGTCAGTAGATGACCATCACCATTAAGAAACCAATCAGAAACTGATTACACATCACCTAAATGAATCAGGGATTGATCACGTGAACCAGAGTTCAGGAACACCACTGATCATGTACAGGAGCTGTGTCTAGAAATAATTAATAACCATCAGCTTCCAGGTGCCAAGTTCACAACTCAGAAAAGCTGAGTAGGAAGAAGATAGAGAACAGTCAACAGAACAAGAAACAGTGCTGCAGTCGGCTGGAAGGTGTGCGCCAGCATTACAAAGTGAACTGACTGCTTCCACTGCCTTTGTTAAGTTTTGCATTTTGTACTTATGTGATTAACTTGGTAAATTCTGTAAAACTTGTAACAATATTTGCACCCAGTGTGGTCCTGTAGCTAGTTGCAAATGAAAGTCCCTTTGAGATCAGCTCTCAACCAAATCCAACTATTGTAATTGACTTTAAGTCTTACATTTAAGTTGAGGTGAACCCACGTCTTTCAGAAAATCTCTGCCAACTTTGGCACAAACCCCCAGCTGTTAGCCAGGAATTCTTTGTAGGATTAACTTGGGAACAGTTTTGCCTTTATCATTTCTGGAACCTAGGTCAATGCGGGGTGGTCTGTCTAGTTTTAACATTGACTCTTCTGTAGCAATTTGCCACAGCTGAATAGTTTGCTCAGGAGAGAGGGCCCTGAATCTAGGGTATTACCTCTGTTCTACAGAACAAATAACTATGCTTTGTCTGTACTATTGCAGTGCTGTAATAAAGTCAGTTAAAGACAATCTGGTGTTGGCAGTTTGATTATCTGATGTATGAAACCACAAGATTCAATATTTAGAGTCAACAAGATAAACAAGGAAACACATCAGGGCCCAAAACTCCAGCTGGATATTCACAGGAGAAAGTCTGTTATCTAATACCTTGAGTGGACAGAACGGAGAAAGGTGCCAATTATTAGAAACCTTCCAACATTTGTAAATATATTTCATATTTTGACAGGTCCCAACTCCCAGTTTCCATTAAATTGAAATCAATGAAAGATCTGAGACAGACAGTTGGGTTGAAAGCAATGCAGAGCCCACATGTACTGAGGAACCAAATCCAGGGACCTTCGAGACACCAAATCCAGGGAACATCTGCACTTCGAAGTTGATTTATCAGGTAGAAATTGTTTGCAATAAATTCCCAATTTTAAATTAAATCTACAAGATTTAACCATCTGGCCAGAATGAACATTCTAATTGGTAAATTCAAAAGTTTTATTAACCATTAAAAGGAGGAAAGGTAACAAGTTAGAAGGATAAAAAGCAAAGTTTGAATTGACAGGAGGAGGAGAAAGTTCATCTTTAACAATGAAGCAGACTTCTCATAACTTTCCTCGGTTGATCAGGCCAAAGAAGTGAAATGAGGATCAGACGAGGTGGATAACATGTTAACAGAATGGCTACTCAAAACCTTTATTTTAACTCCTTCAACCCACATTTGTTTGATTCAAATTAGCCTCAGTGTTGAACTATATTTGATTAACTTAAATGTCTGATTGGCCCCTGACACCTACTAGCATCTCCTGATGTCTGAGTACAAAGGTCTACTGAATAAATGAAACAGCTTGAGTAAGGTGCCATTCATTCCTCAACTTAATGTAACTTGAAAAAGCCATAAATGTTTTGTGAGCTCTACCTTATCTTTCTACATTAGCTAGAAAACATAATTGGACAGTTTTCATGATTTATGACCAGTGTGCTTAAAATCATGTTATAATAAAACTTTACAAACTTTGGTTATACAAGTTTTATTACTAGTCTGATGAGTATATCTATTGATTAAGTGCTGATTCTTCAATTGTCTCAGAATGAAGATTCTTCACTTCACTAATATGAGAATGTTAACCCGAGGATCCCGTCTGCTCTCTCAGGCAGAAGTGAAAAATCACACGGTTTCTATTTGGAAGGAGGGCAGGGAGCTCACCCTGCTGAGATCAATGAATGGGATGGATAGGATAGAGGTGGAGAGACTCTTCCCGCTCAAAAAAGACAGTAGGACTAGGGGGCACAGCCTCAAGATAAAGGGGAGGAGGAACTTCTTCACTCAAAGGGTGGTGAATCTCTGCCCGTTGAAGTGGTGGAGGCTGCCTTGCTAAATATTTTTAAGAAGCGGGTTGATGGGTTTTTGATAAGAGAAGGGATTAAGGGTTATGGGGAGAGGACGGGAAGGTGGAACTGAGCCACGACAGATCGGCCATGATCTTATTGAATGGCGGGGCAGGTTCGAAGGGCTAGTTGGCCTACTCCTGCTCCTATTTCTCATGATCTTATGTTCTTAATATTACCCCTCAACCAATCTCCCTAAAAACAGAACACTGCTCATTCTGTGAGCACATCTGTTGTGCTTTACCCCGCTGATACCAATGGTACCTCTCACCCAATCTCATTGAAAACAGATCACTGTCCCTAATCACACTGCTATTTGTGGAGGCTGACTGCGCACTGAGATGTCCTGATGTTGTGAAAGGTGCTATATGAATGCAAATTCTGTCGCCTCCAGTCCAGTTATTGTCCTTTGCAGCAACATCATCAACACTTCCTCAATGTCATGACGAACAAGGTTCAGTCCTGAATCTGATTAACAACAGCAGAATCACAGCAATGCCGTCATCTGTGAACTCGCTGGTGTTTCACCAGATTGGATGATTCGATAAATCTCTTCCCGCACTCGGAGCAGGTGAACGGCCTCTCTCCAGTGTGAATGCGCTGGTGTGTCAGCAGGTGGGATGATCGTGCAAATCCCTTTCCACACTCAGGACAGGTGAACGGCCTCACCTCAGTGTGAATTTGTTGGTGCGTCAGCAGGTTGGAGGACTGAGTGAATCCCCTCCCACACTTGGAGCAGATGAATGGCCTCTCCCCAGTGTGAACTCGCTGGTGTACAGTGAGATGAGATGATCGCCTGAACCCAGTCCCACAGTGTGAGCACTTGAACGGTCTCTCCTCAGTGTGAACGAGCTGATGGGACATCAGGTCACCAGAACTTTTAAAGCACTTCCCACACTCTGGACATTTAAAAGGTCTCTTGTCAGTGTGAACTCGTTGGTGTGTCTGAAGCTGGGTTGCTGTCCTGAAACTCTTCCCACATTTTGAGCAGCTGAACAGTGTGTACTCGATATGAATGCGCTGGTGCTCCCTCAGTCCGTGTGGGCTTTTAAAGCGCTTCTCACAGTTGGAGCATTGAAACTCCCTCTTGTCAGTGTGAACTTGCTGGTGTTTCAGCAGGTGGGATGAGCGAGTAAATCCATTTCCACACACTGAGCAGGTGAACGGCCTCTCCCCGGTGTGCAGTCGCTCATGCAGCTGAAGGCAGATGAACTGAGCGAATCTCTTCCCACATACGGAACAAATGAATGGTCTCTCCCCGGTGTGTCTGCGTCGATGAATTTCCAGCTCAGATGGGGATCTGAATCCCTTCCCACAGTCCACACATTTCCACGGTTTCTCCCTGGCGTGAATGGTGCTTTTTGCTTCCATGTTCAATGGCCGATGATATTCAAGTCCTGATGAATGGAGTGACTCTGTCAGATTTTGATGTTTCGTTTGACTTTCCTGACTGTGAACCTTTCAAATAGTCTGTAAAATGAATTTAAGACAGAATCAAGGAAATGTAAAAGAGAACCCACAAAAACACAAAGGCAGGTTGTGACATTGAGCTAAATTAATCATACCAATTTGTGGGGCCAGCGCTAGGAAAAAGTGACCCTGAAAACTGCTGGCTTCTCATAAAAACCCAGCTGGCTCATTAATGTTCTTTAGGAAAGGGAACCTGCCATCCAGTCTGGGTGTACACAAGACTCTAGCCTCTATGGGAGGAGAAAGAGAGGTGAAGGAGAGGGTAAAAGAGATGAACTTCAGAGATCTGCAAATGAATTTCAATTTCAAAAGAATCTCCTAAACCCATTGGAAATAGGTTTCATTGATGCACAACTATATATTTCAAGACAAAAAAAAGGAACCATAAGTAACATAAATAGACCATATAATTACATTAAACATATGTCTCTCCCGAATTTACCGTTCATTTGAATGTTAGCCTCTTCTAGGAAAACTCCCCCTTTAATTGTGAACATTGGGTAAGAGGCCATCCTGTTAGCAAGATAAATAAACGTGTCAAAGTGAGGGAGCTAAAGGATGTCAATGTCTTTGAGAGAGGAAGAAAAAGATACCTGGGCCTAGTCCTCTTCCTAATTCCGATGTTCGTCTGCAACCTTTCCAGAGTCTGCAGACTCCCTGGATTCACTTCCTTTCCCTTCAGTTGCTGCAAGTCCCCAATTTCCCCCAGAATGAGAAAAGAAATGGAAAGGGGGAGACATTTATTTTCTCCCAGATGTTGCACAGAGGCGGAAGTTTCACTCTGATGCTCATCGACGAACTTCCGCATTGTGACGACAACAATGGAGCCCTGCCAGTAGGAATAACTCTGCTTGACGTAAAGTCCTGGTGTTCCAGTGCGCAGGCCCGGGTGCGCGTACCCGGGAGCCCCGCCCCCACCTGTTATTCCCCTGCCCCTCCCCCTCCTCGAGCCAAGGTTTCCAGACAAGCGGCTGGCGGCTCCGGCCAGAGCGAGAAGCCGCTCGGTGATCTCCCCCTCCCCCACGGCCCCGGAACTGCGCATGTCCAAGGGAAAGGGGAAACTGCGCATGTGCAGGTGATTCTCCACCACTCGGATAGTCATGCTGAGGTGTTGACCAATGAGAAGACTTGGAGGACCGGAAGGATTCTGGTCCTCCAGCCAATCAGAGCGCGGGTTTTGTACGGAAGCACACAGCTGAGTGAGTGTTCCAGTGCACTGTGTGGAAAGAGCTTGAACCAGTTACACAGCCTGGAAATACATGGCAGCATTCACAGCGGGGAGAGACTGTACCCGTGTTCTGTGTGAGATTTAACTGATTGTTTAACCAGGAGAGTCACAAGGACACTCACACCATGGAGAAACCGTGCAAATGTGGGGACTGTGAGAAGAGATTCAGATCCCCGTCTGAACTCGAAGCTCATCGACGCAGTCACACCGGGGAGAGACCATTCAGCTGCTCTGTGTGTGTGAGAAGGGATTCACTCGGTTAGCCACCCTGCAGATGCACCAACGAGTTCACACCGGGGAGAGGCCGTTCGTCTGCTCTGTGTGTGGGAAGGGATTCACTTGGTTATCCACCCTGCGGACGCACCAGCGAGTTCACACTGGGGAGAGGCCATTCACCTGCTCTCAGTGTGGGAAGGGATTCACTCAATCATCCCACTTGCTGACACACAAAGTCACTCATATCCAGGAGAGATCCTTTAAATGCTCTGACTGTGGCAGTGGCTTCAAAACCCCTCAGAAACTGGTGTCCCACCAGCGCATTCACACTGAGGAGAGACCGTTCAGCTGCTCTCACTGCACAAAAAGGTTTAGATTGTCAGCCAAACTGCAGAGACACCAGCGAGTTCACACTGGGGAGAGGCCGTTTTCCTGTGCTGTATGTGGGAAAGGATTCGCCCATTTATCCACCCTGCTGACACACAAAGTTACTCACACAAATGAGAGACATTTTAAATGCTCAGACTGCGGGAGTGGATTCAAAAGATCTCAAGATCTGATGATCCACCAGCGCTTTGACACTGAGGAGAGACCATTCAGCTGCTCTCACTGCACAAAGAGGTTTAGAACCTCATCCCACCGACAGCGACACCAGCGAGTTCACACTGGGGAGAGACCATTCACCTGCTCTGAGTGTGGGAAGGGATTCACTGTGTCATCAAACCTGCTGAGACACAAAGTGACTCATGCTCAGGAGAGATCCTTTAAAAGATCTGACTGTTGAAGTGGTTTCAAAATCTCTGGTGAACTGGCGACCCACCAGCACATTCACACTGAGGAGAGACCGTTCAGCTTCTCTCACTGCTGAAAGAGATTTAGAACATCATCCAGCCTGTGAATACATCAGTGAGTTCACACTGGAGAGAGACCATTCACCTGCTCTGTGTGGAAAGGGATTCAGTCAGTTGTCTAATCTGCGAACACACCAGCAAGTTCACACTGGGGAGAGGCCGTTCACCTGCTCTGAGTGTGTGGGATGGGATTGTCTGCTTCAACCAACCTGCTAAAGCACAAAAGCACTCACAACAGCGAGAAACTGTTTTAATGCTCTGATTGTGGGAGCAGCTTCCAAAGTGCTGCAAATCTGAGGGACCACAAGCACACACACACTGAGGAGAGGCTGTTCAGTTGCTCTCACTGCTCAAAAAAGATTTAAAAGGTCATCAAACCTTCAGGAACACCATTGGGTTCACACTGGGGAGAGATCATTCACCTGCTCTGAGTGTGGGACAATTTCAATCAGTCCAATCAATGATTAGAATGCAATCAGTAATCTGTAAATTGTCTGTGCTTTATATGCACTGTCTGAGGCCAGAACTCTCCGTTCACCTGACGAAGAGCAAACCCTGAAAGCTTGTGAGTTTACTATCAAATAAATCGGTTGGACTTAAACCTGATGTTGTCAGACTTATTACTGTGTTTACCCCAGTCCAACACCGGCATCTCCACATCATGAACACCAGTCAGAAAAACACCCTTCCACCACTACCCTCTGACATCTATGGGCAAGTCAATTCTGAATCCAAGCGCCAAATCACCATGAATCCCATGCATCTTAATCTGAATGAGTCGACCATGAGGGACCTTGTTGAAAATCCTTACTAAAATCCATGTACACAATATCCACTGCTCTACTCACATCGATCACCCCATCGATAAAATCAATTAAGTTAGTAAGATGTTGACAGTGCTCCCAGTGTAGTCTTGTGATGAAAATATAGACTGGTTCGTGAAATGTAGATAACAGAATTGATATCTAATGAGGACTTTATACTTTAGAATTGAATAAAGGTTCATTGTTACTAACAGGGAAAGAAGGATTAAAACCCTTACCCAGAACCTTTTTCACTCACACGTGGATATCTCTGAATCTGACGTACACCAAATGGAACGTTACACAAGGGGCTGGAATTCACTGGAATTTCTTAACAACCTTTCAATAAAAATGTCCTGATACAAACTGTGACAAAGGACATAAAAACAGCATTGTGATATTCCAAGGTCAACTGTGTCTGGGAAAGGGGCAGACTGATGTGTTTTTATTTTAAACAGGAGGATCCATTGAAAAGAAGCTCTGGACGATACGAGCACCTCCTGACCTACTTTCAATTCATTTCAAATCACCCATCACTTTCCGTGGAATATTTTTTATTCTTTCCTGGATGCGGACACTGCTGGCAAAGCCCCAGTACACGTTGCTCATCTCCTAATTGCCCCTGAACAGAGTGACTTGCTTAGCCATTTCAGAGGGGCAGGTAAGAGTCACCCACATTGCTGTGTGGGTCTGGATTCACATGTAGGCCAGACTGGGTAAGGATGGCAGATTTCTTCCCTAATGGGGGGTATTAATAGGGTGAACCGGATGGGTTTTTACAACAATCCATGACAGTGGAGTGCTGCAGGGATCGGTACTGAGGCCTCAGCTATTTACATAAGAACATAAGAAATAGGAGCAGGAGTAGGCCATCTGGCCCTTCGAGCCTGCCCCGCCATTCAATAAGATCATGGCTGATCTGACGTGACTCAGATCCACCTTCCCGCTCTCTCCCCATAACCCTTAATCCCTTCTCTTATCAAAAACCCATCAACCCGTTTCTTAAAAATATTTAGCGAGGCAGCCTCCACCACTTCAACGGGCAGAGAATTCCAGAGATTCACCACCCTTTGAGTGAAGAAGTTCCTCCTCAACTCTGTTCTAAACCGCCTCCCCTTTATCTTGAGGCTGTGCCCCCTAGTCCTACTGTCTTTTTTGAGCGGGAAGAGTCTCTCCACCTCTATCCTATCCATCCCATTCATCATCTTATACGTCTCAATGAGATCTCCCCTCATTCTTCTAAACTCTAACGAGTACAACCCTAGTTTATTCAGCCTCTCCTCATCGCTCAATCCCCTCAACTCCGGTATCAGCCTAGTAAACCTCCTCTGCACTCCCTCCAGGGCCAAAATATCCTTGCGCAGGTGCGGCGCCTAAAACTGCACACAGTACTCCAGCTGCGGCCTCACCAATGCCCTATACAGCTGCAGCAAGACCTCCCTACTTTTATATTCAATCCCCCTCGCTATGAAGGCCAGCATCCCATTCGCCTTCCTGACCACCTGCTGCACCTGCAAGCTGGGTTTTTGCGACTCATGCACAAGGACCCCGAGGTCCCTCTGCACCGTCGCCTGCTGCAGTTTTTCGCCACGTAAGTAATAGTCCTTCCTACCATTCCTCCTACCAAAGTGGACCACCTCACACTTGCCAACATTAAATTCCATTTGCCATTTCCTGGCCCATTCGCCCAGCCTATCTAGATCCTTCTGCAGACTCTCCACACCCTCTTCACAATTTGCCTTTCCCCCAATCTTGGTGTCATCAGCAAATTTCGACACCCTGCACTCGGTTCCCTCCTCCAGATCATCTATATAAATGGTAAATAGCTGAGGCCCCAGCACCGACCCCTGGGGCACCCCACTAGTCACCAACCGCCAATCCGAATAGCATCCATTGACCCCCACTCTCTACCTCCTATTTGACAACCAATCCTCTATCCACGCTAACACCCTACCCCCAATTCCATGTCCCCTGACCTTCTGCAATAACCTCTTGTGAGGTACCTTGTCAAACGCCTTCTGAAAATCCAGAAAGACCACATCCACCGGCTCTCCTCTATCCACATCCTCACAGAAACCCATCAACCCTAGACACATCCTCATAGAACTCCAGTAAATTTGTCAGATACGACTTCCCTTTAATGAAACCGTGTTGCGTCCGCCCTATCAAGCAATTCCCCTCAAGATGCCTCGCTATTTCCTCCTTAATGACGGATTCTAACATTTTACCATTTATATTGATGATCTGGAGGAGGGGGCTGAGTGTAGGGGGATGAAATTTGCTGATGACGTGAAGATGAGTGGAAAAGCAAATTATGCGGAGGGTGTGGAAAGTCTGCAGAGGGATCTGGATAGGTTAAGCGAGTGTGCGAGGACCTGGCAGATGGAGTATAATGTTAGCAAGTGTGAGGTTATCCACTTTGGCAGAAATAATATTAGAAAGGATTACTATTTAAAGGGCAAAAAGGTGCAGCATGCTACATGCAGAGGGACCTGGGGGTCCTTGTGCATGAGTCGCAAAAACTCAGTCTGCAGGTGCAGCAGGTGATCAAGAAGGCGAATGGAATGCTGGCCTTTATAGCGAGGGGCCTAGAATATAAAAGCAGGGAGGTCTTGCTGCAACTGTACAGGGCTGCAGCTGGAGTACTGTGTGCAATTTTGGTCGCTGCACTTGCTCAAGGATATATTGGCCTTGGAGGGAGTGTAGAGGAGGTTTACAAGGCTGATACCGGAGATAAGGGGGTTGGACTATGAAGAGAGACTAAGTAGACTGGGTCTGTACTCGTTGGAGTTTAGAAGGATGAGGGGCAGATCTTATAGAGATGTATAAGATATTGAAGGGGATGGATAGGGTAGAGATAGAGAGATTCTTCCCACTTCGAAAGGACAGCAGGACTAGAGGGCACAGCCTCAAGATAAGGGGGGGTGCAGTTTAGATTGGAGTTGAGGTGGAACTTCTTTACTCAAAGGTTAGTGAATCTCTGGAATTCTCTGCCTGTTGAAGTGGTGGAGGCTACCTCACTAAATATATTTAAGTCACGGGTAGGTAGGTTTTTGATAGACGAGGGAATTAAAGGTTATGGGGAGAGAGTGGGAAAGTGGAATTGATCCACTGCAGATCAGCCATGATCTTATTGAATGGCGGGGCAGGCTCGAGGGCTAGATGGCCTACTCCTGTTTTTATTTCTTATGTTCTTATGTTTCATGGTCACTGTTACCGAGACTAACTTTATATAATTCCAGATTGATTCACTGAATTCAGATCCCACCAGCTGCCCTGGCCCCGGATCCTTTGCTGGGTCTCTGTATTTCTCGGGCCAGAGACTTTCCCACCACCTCCCCCTGAATGGAATATTCCACACAACTCTTAGTTAAACAGGAAGGAGAAAAGAGAGAGGCTTTGACCTTTGGATGAGCTCATCACGAACTACAGAAACCTTAAAGCTGGCCATTCTGTAAAAGTTTAAAAACTTGATTTTTATAAAACAGAGTAAACAGGTGAAAAGTAACGATGGACATTGCGACTGACATCAGAAACATCGATTGACCAGTTAAACACTCACTACAGAGCGATCCTCAACCATTAAAGAATTGACCCACAATAAGGAGTGAGAGAGCCTTATAAAAAGGGGCAGGAATTTACAGAGGTGACACCCACAGCTGCTAAGGATGATGGAATTCAGTTCAGGAAGGGAATAAAGTGAAAAGATATTGCAATTCAGGGCAGAAGTATTAAACAATCTGGAATCAGTACTTCTCAAGCTTGCTGACTAGCCGAACACATCAATTAACCTCATCATTAAAACCCCCCATTATAAATAACATGGATTTGACTGACAAATGTTGAAGTGTTGGTTTAGAGCCACAAGTTTCGACTTCCCATTTGAGCCTGGGGCACCTTTCTGTCTCTGTTGCTCATGTCAATTACAGCCAGATGATGGAGCTGAGGGCAGCGTTTAGCTAAGAATAATGGGGCCTGTGCCCCAGTTGGGAAACTACCCTGGGTGTCGCACTAATACAGAGACAGGAAGCTGCTGGAGGACTGACTGGGAAATGGGCCTCCAACCAGTCGGGATACAGGATGGAGTGACCAGTGCTGATGGTGATGTGACCCCCCACAGTTCAGCGTCTATGTGTCCAAAGCAGGGAGTCACAGGAATAGGCTACAGAGGAGCCATTTGTCTCCAGAACATTGTGAATATCCTTTGACTCCGGCTGTCTTTGATCCTCAAGTCATTTTCTGTTTGTTTTAACCATGTTCTGTTTTATTAATAAACTTTTATCAGTAAAAATATTTAATTGTTCTGGACTTTTCGTGATGAGTTTGATGCACTTTAGGGAAAGTGGGTGAGAGGGGTTGGCAGGCTCTTTAACAGAAAGTGAGTCTCTCTAAGGTAATTGGCAAAGGAGCGAGAGGGGGAGATGAGAGTTTATTTTTGACACAGTGAAGTTAGAAAATGGGGTTCAGGGAGTCAATTAATCCTTTCTCCTCTTTCCCAAACTCTGAAATGATTCCCAGTGATAACCCTTATTGGTGACAGTGGTTAGATTTTACTCAGTATCAATTAGAGCTGACAGAGGCTAATGTCTGAGCAGTAGTATCAAAGTGCAGCAGCATTACCATTACATTCTGGGTAGAAGCAGCATCTCCATGGAAATGCTCCCTGCTCTACCCCAGAGGCACCAGTCAATGCAAAATGTAAAACCTCGACAAATCTCTGTGCTCAGGGAATCCCTTCTTATCCTTTTTTACATCACAAAGTTTAAGGAGACTGATTTAACCCAATCGTTGCTGAGCTAACATTTGAAAGGACCAAGTATAAAACCTGTCATTGAACCATCTGTACCCACCCAAGCAACGGCAAACTCTCAAACAATTATCTTCCCACACTCTGGCCCTGATACAGGGAGTCAGCATTCCCATGCCAAGCAGTGAAAACATGGTGGCCTTGACACCCAGGTGTCATCTATTATTCAAGGCACTCTCGTTTTCTCTGCGCTCCAGAAGCTGTTTATCTCTCTGTTCCCATACAAGTCATCTGTTCACAGATCTGCTAGATTTCTGCTCATGTTTAGCCCCTTTTGGATCAATAAAATATTTGGTCAATGAAGAGCCAAACCACAATTTCCCATTCTGTCAACCATCCTTACCCAGAGTGTAATCACAACAGGAATAAAAACAGGAGAAGTGTAACAATCAAATTCAAAATAAATACACATCCAGTTATAGAATCTAATATAATACTCACCAATTAGCAAGAAAACCCAAAGTAGGTAGTCCCCCAGGATTCTTACAGTCCACATCGTGAGGGGGAGGAGAACTCTCTCTCTGATCCCTCACTCAATTTCACTCTGTTATTTTTCAGTTCTGCTCTGGCCCCGCCTGGAGTAACATCTACTCAATCCTGTCTACTCCTGAACGAGCACCGTGAGTTCTAGGTTACTTGTTCATAAGGACAATGCTTTAAGCATTGTATGGATGTAAGTATGGATGTAAAAGATTCTCCAGCTCTCTTTACCCCTATCCAACTTGTGAATAGTTCTTATTCAGTATTATTTCTCCCAAGCCCTTAATTATCCCAATCTACTATACTATCCATTTTATTTTTCCACACTTTGTGATCACGTGCAGTGTATTTAGTTGGATCCTGATTATTTTGAACTCCGTTTCTCTCTGGAGTGTGTGTCAATGTCTTGATGGTGTCACAATGTTGTCTCAATCCCGTGGCCACATTAACCTTTTCATCTCCTGCTGTGTCTCAAGTAGCTGTGTGTGTTTGGGACCCGCTCTTCACTCCAACTCACCATGAATTTAGGTTTGCTATTTTTCACATAGAACATAGAACACTACAGCACAAACAGGCCCTTCGGCCCATGAGTTGCGCCGATCACATCAACACCTACCAACCTACAGACCTATCTATAACCCTCAATCTCATTAAACCCCATATACTCATCCAGAAGTCTTTTAAAAGACCCCAGCTCCACCTCTGCCCTGCTGTTCATCCCCAACTTCATAAAATGCATTCAAACAATTGAAAGACTCTCAAGTAGTTGAAAACTGTTATAAAAATAAACAAACCTTTACTTACTAACCACATCAAAGACAGCTAATCCTTGAATAGCCTCATAAAACTGTGAACTTGTCCTTTCGTTCTAATAACAGATACAATAACTGATAGTTATAAGATGCCTGACTCTGTCCTGTAGAGTTCTCTCAATTAGTTGCCCCTATTGCAGTCATTCCCAAATACGTACAGGGTGCTGGAATTTTCCTACTACTCATTTCCCAATTACCCTACAGTTTGGAATTTGAAGTTCTCTGGAGTCTGGCAAGCGCTCGATCATGAGATATCAAATGGCAAAGCCTCCATCAGAATGAGAAGGCCCCATCTCAGATCCCAGTCTTAACTTGAGTTGCCAGACCTCGTCTGGGACACAAACTTTCTGGAGCGGCAGAGGCTGAAGGGAGACCTGACGGAAGTTTATAAAATTATGACAGTCGGAATCTTTCTCCCAGAGTTGAAATGTCTAGGGGGCATGCAGTGAAGGGGCAATTTTAAAAGGAAATGTATAGAAGGGGTTTCCTCTCGAGGTTATGTACTTGCTCAGACTTAAGCTAAATGCATAGCCTCAGAATGCAGTGTTGAAGACTTCATTTAACCAAACAATCAGATTGGAGAATGATATGAGGAAGCCCTGAATTCACAGTATAGAATGTGGGCAGCTGGATATCAGACTGAAGAACAGTGCCCCTGTGAAGACAATTATACATTCCCGAAATCATAGTGCTCACCTTTCTGTTGGGCATTATCCAGTAAACATTAATGTTAATCAGTCAATAATCATCCTGCCATTAACTCCAGCCACAACAACGCACGTCATAGAACATAGAACACCACAGCACAAACAGGCCCTTCGGCCCACAAGTCACGCCAATCATCTCCATACCTACCAGGCCTATCTATAACCCTCAATCCCATTAAATCCCATGTACTCATCCAGAAGTCTCTTAAAAGACCCCAGTGAGTTCACCTCTACCACCACCGACGGCAGCCGATTCCACTCACCCACCACCCTCTGAGTGAAAAACTTACCCCTGACATCTCCTCTGTACCTGATGACCTAATGGGATTTCATTTGTCATTAAATTATGGATGTTGCCTCCCTTCTGTTGCCCAGCAACATGGGGACACTGGACAGTGAAATAGGAGAAAGATTCCCACTGAATTGAACCCACGTGACTCTAATCCTGAGAAATTCTTCATGTTTGCTCATCCCTGAGTTATCTCTCAGAGTTGTATGACCCGATCTGTAAGGCTAGCATTGGTAGCCATCTTGTTCCCTACCACTGCTGATAGCATTATTGCTTTCAGTGAAACTATTGTTCCTTCCCTCTCCCTGTATTTTGTCACTGACTGAAGTTTCATAAAATGTAACCGAAAGCAAAACACATCGGTCTTGTAAATTTAAAAATACATGTAACAAACCACATCTGCACACTCACTCCAGTATCCCAAAATCATGTCACACATTCTTAACTCTCAGAGTTGCTGATGAAAAGATCAAAGTGAGTGTCTGTGATTCTTATCTCCCCGTTATGGTGATGATATTTCATGTCATGGCCGGGCTTTCACATGTGGATTTCTTTAAAACAATATTCACGGACAAGGATGTAAATATCTCCCAGAGAAAGTGATTCATCCCATCTACACATTCCAGACTTTCACTAGAATGTAGATGGACATCAGATTGATATATTCCATTCAACACACCCACAGTGAGTTATTCCAATTCCTTTATTGTCCTGTTTTGATGTATTTCTTCTAATTAACCACAGGAGGCCAAGGAACAGGTTACACTAGTTTATGCATGATTCAAACCTGGGGGGAAAACAACCCCTCCAGAGATCCAGGAGCACCCTCCAGAGATCCAGCTCTCACAGCTCAAAGTCACAGCTCTGACACAGCTCTCTGACATAGTAATCACAGAGACAGCATTCTAATACAACTCTCAGCTCCAAGTCACAGATACAGACAGCTTACACAATTATTCAATACGCAGAATACTGGTTTAAAATTCCAGTTGTATCCACAGAGTTAGCTTATGAAACCTTCACTCAAAAGCTTGTGAGAAAATGGTCTGTTTTTCTAGAAAGTAAACAACATTGCTGCCAAGTTCTGCTGATGTCAGCACCTTGAGGTATCAGCATTTGACCAGCCTGTGATTTAACTCTAATGAAGTGGGGGGATTAAATCTAACCCCCCCATTTACCAAATCCATTAATTCACTCATACAGTCCAACCCTAATGCAGAAATTAAACATTCCCATTTGATTTCATGTATTAACATATTCTGTTCGTTTGTTCTTTATTGTCAATGTCAGACTTGGATTGTTCTCCTTGGAGCAAAAGGAGGTTGAGGGAAGATTTGATAGAGATGGACAAGATTCTAACAGGTTTAGATAAGGTGGACAAAGAAAAGTTGTTCCCATTCGCTGATGGGACAAGGATGACAGGGACACAGATTTAAAGTTTTGGGAGAGAGATACAAGAAGGGGATGTGAGGAAGAATAATTTGATGTAGTGAATGGTAATGACCTGGAACTCACTGCCTATGAGGGAGGAGGAAATGGAGACACTAAACAATTACAAAGGAAATTGGATGGGTATTTGGGGGGTTTCAAACAGAAATGCTGACTAAATACCTCTGATCTTCCTTACACCCTGTCACTCTGTGATCCTTGTGAAATCTGAAACCAGGTATTTGCCACAAGACTCAGAGCATCAGCCCACTGGAGGCAAAGTTGTGTGATCAGCCAGTCCAGCAGAAAGAAACCCTCCCCATTGACCAGCTGTGAGAATGAACAAAATGCAGTCCTGGATGTAATTGAAAGCAGAAACAGTAACAGCAGAATCCAATCCCTGTAATCACTCGTGAACTCGCTGGTGACTCAGCAGGCTGGATAACTGAGTGATTCCTTTCTCACACTGAGAGCAGGTGAAGGGTCTCTCCCCAGTGTGAACTCGCTGGTGTGTCTGCAGTTCGGATAATCGAGTGAACCCCTTCCCACACACAGTGCAGGTGAACGGCCTTTCTCCAGTGTGAACTCGCTGGTGTGTCAGCAGGGTGGTTGAATCACAGAATCCCTTCCCACACTGAGAGCAGATGAATGGCCTCTCCCCAGTATGACCTCGCTGGTGTCTCAGCAGGCTGAATGAAACTCTGAATCCCTTCCCACACACAGAGCAGGTGAACGGTCTCTCCCCTGTGTGAACTCGCTGGTGTGCCTGCAGGCCAGATAACTGAGTGTATCCCTTCCCACATACAGTGCAGGTGAATGGCCTCTCCCCAGTGTGAATGCGCTGGTGTGCCTGTAGGGTGGATGCATGAGCGAATGTCTTCCCACATTGAGAGCAGGTGAACGGCTTCTCCCCAGTGTGAACTCGCTGGTGTCTCTGCAGAATGCATGCAATACTGAATCCAATGCCACACTGAGGGCAGGTGAATGGCCTCTCTCCAGTGTGAATGCGTCGATGAGCTTCGAGATATGAAGGGGATCTGTATCTCTTCCCACAGTCCCCACATTTCCACGGTTTCACCATGGTGCAGATGTCCTTGTGACTTTTCGGGGTAAACAGTTAAATCTCACACAGATCACGGGTACAGTCTCTCCCTGCTGTGAATGCTGCAATGTATTTTCAGGCTGTGTAACTGGTTCAAGTTCTTTCCACAGTCAGTTCACTGGAACACTCTCACTCAGGTGTGTGTGTCTCAGTGCATTGCCAGTCACACTAATGTTTAAAATCCTTTGAAGCTGACAGACTGGGCAAACATTTCTCCTTCTAGATTCAAAGCCTGATGATATTCAGATTCCAAGGGATCCAGATCTGACATTTTAGATTTCTCTGTGATTTCTCCTCATCTAATATCCTGTAATTCAATTCAGGAAAAACATTACAATTCAGAACATGATCAAAATTCAAATCAGTCATTTCTAGTTTCTATGGAACATTCTTTAAAAGCACAGTCATGGAGCATTAAACTTACCGAGGAGGACCTCTATTATCAACGCAAGGACAGCTGCTTTATGAGACTGACAGCAGTACAGTCAAGTCAGAGATGAGAGTGTCCTAAGAAGAGAGATTCACTATGAACGCTCAGGGGTAGTTGAGAAGATGCAGGAATTCTATGATTCTAATGAACATTCTTTCCTCTCTTATTCTCCAAAAGCTGTAAATCTCCATCCCTCACACTCTCCCTCCATTCTCACTCTGCTGTATCTAATATTCACCCACCCAATTCTCCTGAAGGTGCTGATTGACAGATCCATGCTCACTGCTTCCTGTCCTGGACACAGAGCTGAAAATCTTCATGCAGGCTGCCAGACAGATATATGTCTACATGACTGGACTAAAAATATGTGGAATAAACAGACTGGATTTATTTCCTTTCCCTTCAGTTTGCAGAATGCAATGAACTGCATGCCAGGCTTTTAATGGCAGTTGCTGAAAAGATAGTGGAGAGTTTTTTTGAAATTTTTCATAACTCGCCAGATCCTGGGAGGGTATCAGGAGATTGGAAAATAGCCAATATAACTCCCTTGTTCAAAAAGGAAGAAAGGCAGAAGGCAGGGAACTATAAGCCAGTTAATTTAACATCTATTATTGGCAAGACACTGGAATCAATAATCAAAGAGGAAATAGCTAATCATTTACACCATAGAACCCTACAGTGCAGAAACAGGCCCTTCGGCCCATCGAGTCTGCACCGAACACAATCCCACCCAGACCCTATTCCCATATCCCTGCACATTTTACCTGCTAATCCCTCTAACCTACACATCCCAGGACACTAAGGGGCAATTTTAGCATAGCCAATGAACCTAACCCGCACATCTTTGGACTGTGGGAGGAAACCGGAGCACCCAGAGAAAACCCACGCAGACACGAGGAGAATGTGCAAACTCCACACAGGCAGTGACCCGAGCCGGGAATCGAACCCAGGACCCTGGAGCTGTGAAGCAGCAGTGCTAACCACTGTGCTACCGTGCCGCCCAAAGGAAAGCTGAATATAATCAAACTAAGGCAAAGATTATATTCAGCTTTAGGAAAGCTGAATATAATCAAACTAAGGCAACATGGTTCTATCAAAGATAAATCATGTTCAACAAATTTGTTTGAATTCTTTGAGAATGCAAGAGGAGTAATAGATCGAGTGCAATCTGTAGATATAGTGTATTCAGATAGGGTGGTAAAGTGGCACAGTGGTTAGCACTGTTGCGTCACAGCACTAGGGATGTTGCTTCAATTCTGGCCTTGGGTGACAGTCTGTGTGGAATTTGCATGTTCTCTCTGTGTCTGAGAAGATTTCCTTCGGGTGCTCTTGTTTCCCCCCATATTCCAAAGATGTGCAGGTTATGTTGATTGCCTGTGCTAAATTGACCCTTTGTGTTCTAAAACGTGTAGATTAGGGGGATTAGTGGGGTAAAAATGTAGTGTTATGGAGATAGGGCCTTGGAAAGATGTGCTGTTGGAGAGTTGGTGCAGGCTCGATGGGCCAAATGACCCATTTCTTGCACTCTTGAGATTCTATGATTCCATGATTTCCAAAAATCAAGGTGCCACATAAGAGGCTGGCTGGCACATAAAGTAAAAGCCCATGGAATTAATGGAAGTGTGTTAGCATGGATTGAAAACTGGCCGTCACACAGAAAACAAAGAGTTGGAATAAATGGATCATTTTCAGAGTGGAAAGATGTTACTGATGGAGTACCACAGGGATCAGTTCTTGGCTCGCAATTGTCCATTATTCAATTAATGACTTGGAGGAAGGAACAGAATGTAAGGTTTCCAAATGATACAAAGGTAGGTGGAAGGACATGTTGTGGTGAGGATATTTTGATTCTGCAATGGGATATAGATAAATTGTGATGAAAACCTGGTGAATGGAGTTCAATGTGGAGTAGTGGGAGGTCATGTATTTCAGTAGGAGAAATCAAAAGAGAGATTAGCTCTATGGAGAGGCACTGCAGGTGAGTGAAGTATAACAGGGATCTAGATGTTCTTTTGCATAAATCGCAAAAAGTTAGCAGGCAGGTCCCACAATGGTAAGAAGGAAAGAGGAATTTTGACCTTTATTACAATGGGTTGGAGTTTTAAAACAGGGAGGTTGTGTGGTAACTGCACAGGATGTTGGCGAGGCCTCACCTGGAATACTGCGTAGTTTTGATCTTCTTACTTAAACAAGGATATAGTAACATTGGATGTAGTCCAAAGGTGATTCATCACGCTAATTCCTGGGCAAGATAGTTGTCCTATGAAGAGAGAATAAATTGTCTAGGGTCTGTATTCATTGAAGCTTTGAAAACAAAGAGGCAACATATCAGATCCTGAGAGGGCTTGGCAGGACAGATGATGAGATATTTTTACGAGTTCAAGAGTCTTGAACGAGATAAGTGGTTGGTCGTTTAAAACTGAGATGCGCAGAAATTCCTTCTCACAGAGGGTGGTGAATCTCTGGAATTCTCTGCCCCAAAGGCTGGTGAGGCTGGATCACTATAAGTATTTAAAGTGGAGGTGGATAAATAGTTGATAGCTCGAGGAATAGAGGGCTATGGGAAAAGGCACACAAAAGGAGTTGAAGCAAGCATAGATCAGCCATGATAGGTTTGAAAAGGAGGACAGGCTTGAAGGGCCTCGTGGTCATTCCTGCTTCTATTTAATTTAATGTTGGCAAGTGTGAGGTGGTCCACTTTGGTAGGAGGAATGGTAGGAAGGACTATTACTTACGGGGCGAAAAACTGCAGCAGGCGACGGTGCAGAGGGACCTCTGGGTCCTTGTGCATGAGTCGCAAAAACCCAGCTTGCAGGTGCAGCAGGTGGTCAGGAAGGCGAATGGGATGCTGGCCTTCATAGCGAGGGGGATTGAATATAAAAGTAGGGAGGTCTTGCTGCAGCTGTATAGGGCATTGGTGAGGCCGCAGCTGGAGTACTGTGTGCAGTTTTGCGCAAGGATATTTTGGCCCTGGAGGGAGTGCAGAGGAGTTGAGGGGATTGAGCTATGAGGAGAGGCTGAATAAACTAGGCTTGTACTCGTTAGAGTTTAGAAGAATGAGGGGAGATCTCATTGAGACGTATAAGATGATGAATGGGATGGATAGGATAGAGGTGGAGAGACTCTTCCCGCTCAAAAAAGACAGTAGGACTAGGGGGCACAGCCTCAAGATAAAGGGGGGGGCGGTTTAGAACAGAGTTGAGGAGGAACTTCTTCACTCAAAGGGTGGTGAATCTCTGGAATTCTCTGCCCGTTGAAGTGGTGGAGGCTGCCTCGCTAAATATTTTTAAGAAACGGGTTGATGGGTTTTTGATAAGAGAAGGGATTAAGGGTTATGGGGAGAAGGCGGGAAGGTGGAGCTGAGTCACGACAGATCAGCCATGATCTTATTGAATGGAGGGGCAGGCTCGAAGGGCCAGATGGCCTACTCCTGCTCCTATTTCTTATGTTCTTATGTTCTATTTCTCTTGATCAGTGGCTGCAAGTCAACAATTTCCCCCCAGAATGAAAAGAAAGGAATGGAAGGGGGGAGAAAAGGAAGTGTTTTTACTCACAGATGTTGGAGACAGGAGAAAGTCTGTCTGAAGCTCAGTCTTCATTCAGAGAGAGAGAGACAGCAGCAACTTTGCTGGTCAGTAATGACCATGGGAACAAGCTCATTGTTCCCCATTGTCTGAACGCGGAATTTGGACAGTCCTCCAGAGTTCCCATTGGTCAATCCCCAGCACAGACAATGACAGGCGGAGCCCCACGTTAGATGGGCGGGACTTTGCCCTCCAGTCACGCTGAGCTGCTGTCCAATGGGAAAGGCTGGAAGACCCGGACAGACAATGGTCAGTGCGTCGGCTTTGTCCCGGCCCCGCCCCAAACCCGCACATGCGCACTTTTGATTCACGGCCCCTCACCACCTTTGGCCAATGGGAAGAATCGGAAGACCGGAAGGACTCTGGTCCTCCAGCCAATCAGGCTTTTTGTGAATGAAGATTGCACTTCAGCGAGATTCAAACTTCCTCCTGTCTCCAGCATCTGTGAGTAAAACACTTCCTTTTCTCATTCTGAGGGAAATTGGAGAATTGCAACAACTGAAATGAAAGGAAGTGAATCCAGGGAAGGTGAAGACTCAGGGAACATAAGAACATAAGAAATAGGAGCAGGAGTAGGCCATCTGGCCCTTCGAGCCTACCCCGCCATTCAATAAGATCATGGCTGATTTGTCGTGGCTCAGCTCCACCTTCCCGCCCTCTCCTCATAACCCTTAATCCCTTCTCTTATCAAAAACCCATCAATCCGTTTCTTAAAAATATTTAGCGAGGCAGCCTCCACCACTTCAACGGGCAGAGAATTCCAGAGATTCACCACCCTTTGAGTGAAGAAGTTCCTCCTCAACTCTGTTCTAAACCGCCTCCCCTTTACCTTGAGGCTGTGCCCCCTAGTCCTACTGTCTTTTTTGAGCGGGAAGAGTCTCTCCACCTCTATCCTATCCATCCCATTCATCATCTTATACGATTGGCCCAGGTCTCTTTCTCTTTCTTTCTTAAAGATATTGACATAGAAACACAGAAGGTTGGAGCAGGAGGAAGCCATTTGGCCCTTTCAGCCTGCTCTGCCATTCATTACAATCATTCCTGATCATCCAACTCATAGCTGAATCCTGCTTTCGACCCATAACCTTTGATCCCATTCGTCCCAAGTGCTATATCTAGCTGCTTTTGAATAAGTTCAATGTTTTGGCATCAACTACTTCCTGTGATCATGAATTCCAGAGGCTCCCCACTCTTGGGTGAAGAAATGTCTCCTCACCTCCGTCCTAAATGGTCTACCCTGAATCCTCAGAGTGAGACCTTTTGTTCTTGACCCCCCCCCCTCCCCCACCCTCCCTGTATCTATCCTATCTAGACCTGTTAGAATTTTATAAGTCTCTTTGAGATCCCCCCTCATTTATCTGAACTCCAGCGAAAATAATCCTAACTTAGTCAATTTCTCCTCATATATCGATCCTGCCATTCCCTGAATCAGCCTGGGAAACATCCTTTGCTCCCTCAGCTGAACAAATTTATTCGTCTGGTTAAAAAGATGGCCTCTTTCCTAATGTTCACAATTAAAGGGCATTTTCCCCAGGAGTTGGCTGACATTTAAGGGGGCAGTAAATTAATATTGGACAGAGATATGTCCAGTGTTGTTATATGGTACAGATTAGATATATTATTTGTTTTTGTAATGAAGTACATTTATTATTATTTCCTGCATTGTAATATAATGCTGTAGCTAACTTATACATTTCCGGTCATTGAGTCATTACAGCACAGAAGGAGTCCATGCTGACTCTCTGTATAACATTCCAGTCCCATTCCCCCTGTATATCCCCATTCTCCTGAAATTTTATTTCCTTCAAGTGCCCATCCAGTTTACTTTTTAAATAGAATCCATAGATTTGTAATATGGAACTGAGCTATGTTAAATATTTCCAGACATCTCTTCCCTCAGAGGACTGTAAGTCTTTTGGATTTGTCTTTCACAGGGACCAGCGGAGCCTGAGGATCACTGAATATATTCCAGGGGGAGTTGGACTGATTTTTGATTGACAAGGGTGTCAATGATTATAGGGAACAGACAAGAAGATGGAGAAAAAGCTAAGATGGGGGGGGATTTCTTCTCTCAAGGATGTGGTGAAGCTTTGGAATTCTCAACTGCTGAGGACATTGGAGTTTCAGTCATCAAGTATTTTCCAGGGAGAGATTGATTAGTTTCTAGCTATTGAAGATATCAAAGGATATGGGTTTAGTGTGGGGAGAATGATGCTGAGGCAGATAAGCCAATGATTTCATTGAATGATTTAAAAGGCTCGATGGGCCAAATGGCTGACTGCAACTCCTACTTGTTATGGTCTCTGTGTCCAGGACAGGAAGCAGTGAACATGGATCTGTCAATCAGTGTCAATCAGCACCTTCAGGAGAATTGGGAGGGGGAATGCTAGATACAGCAAAGTGAGAATGGAGGGAGAGTGTGTGGGATGGAGATTTACAGCTTTTGGAGAATAAGAAGGGAAATAATGTTCCATAGAAACTAGAATTGTCTGTTTTGAATTTATATCCTGTACTCATTTTGCAGGATACTGAAAGAGGAATCACAGGTAAAAATCTCAACTGTCACGTCGAGATCCAACAGAGTCAATTTCCTTCGGATCTGAATATCATTGGCCTTTGAATCTAGAAGGAAAAATTATTGTCCGGTCTGTCAATTTGAATAGATTTCAAATGTATGTGTGATTGGAAAAACACCAACACACTGCCACACTCGAGTGAGAGTGTTCCAGTGCACTGACTAAAGAGCTTTAACCAGTTACAAAGCCTGAATACATATCACACCATTCACAGCGGAAGAGACTGTACTCATGTTGTGTGTGTGTGGACAAGGTTTTAACTGATTGTCTAAACAAGACAGAGGCAAGGACACCTGCACCATGGAGAAACCATGGAAATGTGTGGACTGTGGAATGAGTTACAGATCCCCATCTCTGCTGGATGCTCATCGGCGCAGCCACACTGGGGAGAGGCCATTCATCTGCCCTCACTGTGGGAAGGGATTCACTCTGTCATCCAGCCTGCAGAGACACCGGCGAATTCACACTGGGGAGAGACCGTTCACCTGCTCTCAGTGTGGGAAGGGATTTACTCGATTATCTACTCTGCAGACACACCAGCACATTCACACTGGGGAGAGGCCATTCACCTGCTCTGTGTGTGGGGAGGGATTCAGTCAGTCATCCAACCTGCGGAGACACCAGCGAGTTCACACTGGGGAGAAACCATTCATCTGCTCTGTGTGTGGAGAGGGACTTACTGAGTCATCCAACCTGCGGAGGCACCAGCGAGTTCACACTGGGGAGAGGCCATTCACCTGCTCTCAGTGTGGGAAGGGATTCAGTCAGTTATCCGACCTGCAAACACACCAGCGAATTCACACTGGGGAGAGACCATTCACCTGCACTCAGTGTGGGAAGGGATTTGCTCGGTCATCCAGCTGGTGGAGACACCAGCGAGTTCACACTGGGGAGAGGCCGTTTATCTGCCCTCAATGTGGGAAGGGATTCAGAGTTTCATTCTTGCTGCTGAAACACCAACAAGTTCATGAGTGATTACATGAGGGTTGGATTCTGCTGTTATTGTTTCTGCTCTCAGTTACATCCAGGACTGGATTTTGTTCATTCTCACAGTCAATGGGGAGGGTTCCTTTCTGCTGGACTGGCCATTCTCACAACTTTGCCTCCAGTGGGCTGATGCTCTTTGAGTCTTGTTGCGAATACCTGGTTTCAAATTTCACAAGAATCACAGAGTGACAGGGTGTTAGGAAGTTCAGAGATATTTAGTCAGTATTTCTGTTTGAAACACCCCAAATGTCCATCCAATTTCGTTTTGTAATTGTTTATTGTCTCCATTTCCTCCACCCTCGTATGAAGCGAGTTTCAGGTCATTACCATTCACTACATCAAAATATTCTTCCTCACATCCCCTACCCCTGCATCTCTGATCCAAAACCACAACTCTGTGTCCTGAGCATCCTTATCCAATCAGCTTTTCTTTGTCCACCTTATCTAAACCTGTGAGAGTCTTGTCCACCTCAATCAAATCTCCCCTCAACCTCCTTTGCTCTAAGGGGAAGAACCCCAGCCTGACATTGACAATAAAGAACTAACAGAATATGCTAATACCTGAAATCAAATGGGAATGTTGAATTTCTGTTTTAAAAATATTGTGAACATATTGTCTTGGACAGTAAAGGATTGGAATAACTCACCTTGGGTGTGGTTGAGTGGAATATATCAATCTGGAACTATCTACAGTCTTGTGGAAGTCTGGAATGTGTGGCTGGAAATCCTTCCCCAACAGCACTGTGAGTGTACTCTTGGCATTGTAGCAGTTCAAGAAGACAGTGTTGGGGTTGACTATGGCTGAAGCAGCTACATACAGCCACATATTCTGTTATAATTGAAAGACTGCAGATTGAATGTGAAGCATTATGGGACTGGACTGCTGAGCAGGGCAGCATGTAGGCAGCTGCTCTGAGTAATCGACTGCTAACAGAATAGGCTGGGATGTGGTGGAGATCAGAAAGTCCTGAGTCTAGTGGTTCATTGTGATGGCATAAAGTCTGTTTTTATAAGGTGTCTGGTCCACATGATGAGATGGTCCAAAGCTGTCCATGAGCTGATCACACAGCCACATGATGTCTGATTGTTAGCTTAATTGGACATAGAACATAGAACATTACAGCGCAGAACAGGCCCTTCGGCCCACGATGTTGCACCGACCAGTTACAAAACAATGACCCACTAGCCTAAACCAATCCCTGTTCGTCCATAAACCTATTCACAGATCTCTTAAACGCCCTCAAACTAGGCGCATTTACAACTGCAGCTGGCAAGGCATTCCAGTCCCTCACCACCCTCTGGGTAAATAACCTACCCCTGACATCAGTCCTATAACTACCCCCCCCCTTTAATTTAAAGTCGTGCCCCCTCGTGCTAGCTTTCTCCATCCTAGGAAAAAGGCTATCACTATCTACCCTGTCTAAACCTCTAATCATCTGATATGTTTCAATAAGGTCCCCTCTTAGCCACCTTCTTTCCAGCAAAAACAACCCCAAATCTCTCAGTCTCTCCTCATAGGATCTCCCCTCCATATCAGGCAACATCCTGATATGGACATGTCTCTAATTGATTCATATTGTGATTGGTTTATAACCAGCCAGGATGAGCTGCAATAAATGAATAAGAATGTGTGATTTTCTAAGTTCAGGGTACAGTTTGATAAGGTTCACTATGGTAGGCTTCTGCAGAAAATGCAGATGTATGGGATTGGGGGTGATCTAGGGAATTGGATCAGGAATTGGCTAGCGGATAGGAGGCAGAGGGTGGTGGTTGATGGTAAATATTCATCATGGAGTTCGGTTACGAGTGGTGTGCCTCAGGGATCTGTTTTGGGACCACTGCTGTTTGTAATTTTTATTAATGATCTGGATGAGGGTATAGTTGGATGGATTAGTAAATTTGCTGATGACACCAAAGTCGGAGGTGTGGTAGATAGTGATGAAGGGTGTCATAGTTTGCAGGAAGACTTAGACAGGTTGCAGAGCTGGGCCGAGAGGTGGCGGATGGAGTTTAATGCAGAGAAGTGTGAGGTAATTCACTTTGGTAGGAATAACAGATGTGTCGAGTATAGGGCTAACGGGAGGACTTTGAATGGTGTGGATGAGCAGAGGGATCTAGTTGTATGTGTACATAGATCCCTGAAAGTTGGGAGTCAAGTAGATAAGGTTGTTAAGAAGGCATACGGTATCTTGGTGTTTATTGGTAGGGGGATTGAATTTAGGAGTCGCAGCGTCATGTTGCAACTGTACACAACTCTGGTGCGGCCGCACTTGGAGTACTGTGTGCAGTTCTGGTCCCCACATTACAGGAAGGATGTGGAGGCTTTGGAGAAGGTGCAGAGGAGGTTTACCAGGATGTTGCCTGGTATTGAGGGGAGGTCCTATGAGGAGAGGCTGAGGGATTTGGGGTTGTTTTCGCTGGAAAGAAGGAGGCTAAGAGGGGATCTTATTGAAACATATAAGATGATTAGAGGTTTAGATAGGGTGGATAGTAATAGCCTTTTTCCTCTGATGGAGAAATCTAGCACGAGGGGACATGGCTTTAAATTAAGGGGTGGTAGTTATAGGACGGATGTCAGGGGTAGGTTCTTTACCCAGAGGGTGGTGAGGGATTGGAATGCCCTGCCTGCTGCAGTTGTAAATGCGCCTAGTTTGGGGGCATTTAAGAGATTCGTGGATAAGTTTATGGACAAAAAGGGATTGGTTTAGGTTAGTGGGTCATTGTTTTTGTAACTGGTCGGCGCAACATCGTGGGCCGAAGGGCCTGTTCTGCGCTGTAATGTTCTATGTTTGCATGGTCAGACTATTTGATGATTGGAACAGATCTGGGTGTCTTCAATCATTCTTCACTAACATGGCCAAGTTTTAGACTGTAAGATAAAAGTGCAGATTTAGGCCCGGGCACTAGGGCCTGGAGGGGAGCAGAAAGATGAAGCCCCACCCACTCGCCGTTGTGTCACAAAGACATTGCGCATACGCTCTCCTCTCCGCCGAATCAAGATGGCGGCCTTTAACATGCGCCTCGTCTCAGGAAAAAGACCGGAAGCTGCAAACACAGAACTACGGGCTCATTTTCGAGATTTGAGGTCTTTACCAGATATTTAGAAATCCTCTACGTCCATCCGCCGGTTTCATTGCTCTCGCTATGTTTCCCCATCCTTACGGGCTGCTGATGATACAGAGGAAGTTCTCTCCGATTGCTTTCACCCACACTGCGCATGCTGCAAACGCCATTGCTTACTGCGCATGCGAACCTCTTTCCGTGCGTTCGATGGGGACACCTCATCTCCGCCTCTCTTTCACTCCGATTGGTTGGAGGACCAGCTGCTGGCGCTTGGTCCTCGAGCCCGCCCCTAATTCACTCCGATTGATTGGAGGATCAGTCACTCCCGTTCGGTCTTCTAGCCCCGCCTCCTCTTCCTATTGGTCCAGAGCTGCCGTCAGTCAGCCCTTGGGCATTGTGATGTGGAGCATGCTGTTCTTGGCGCTTGTTCGTCCCAGAGAAGCGGAGTCAGTGTTCGGCGGTGGCTGGGAGGGTCTGGAATCCGCAAACCCTTCAGAATCATTGTCAGCTTCCTGATTTGTAGCTGCGGGGCTTCTCCCTGCCTCCCGGGAACAGGCATGATGTGGGTATGCCGGCGTTGGACGGGCGTAAACACAGTAAAAAGTCTGACAACACCAGGTTTTAGTCCAACCGATTTATTTGATAATATTCTCACAAGCTTTCGAGGGGGCTGCCTCTTCGTCAGGTGCAGCCCCCTCGAAAGCTTGTGAGAATATTATCAAATAAATCGGTTGGACTAAAACCTGGTGTTGTCAGACTTTTTACCCGGGAACAGGCCCAGGTTAACGGCCCCATTCTGGCTCAGCCACTGGAGGATGGTACCAAAATCATTATAATAAAAACAGAAAATGCTGGATAAGCTCAGCAGGTCTGTTTCATTCAAAATTCCAGCATTTGCAGGATTTTGCTTTATCCCCAAATCATTACCCTGGATTACTCCTCCTCTGGCTCTAATTCTAGTTACTCTCTATATTTCCCGGAGGAGAAAGAAAGAAAGAACTCACAAATGTTGGCCAGAGGAGGAAGTTTGAGTTTGTGCTAAAAACAGAAGCTGTCCTGTTACAAATCAAACTGCGGGACTTGGAAGAAAATGATGGGGAGAGATTTTTCCAAAGTCCTCTCCCCCATTCCCTCAGCTGGCAGCCCAGCACGCAGGCGCAGTGAGCGCTGCTGAGCCGAGCTGTCGGGAGCAGGCGCAGTGCGGCTGCTGCCAGCGGTCGCTCTCGACTCTTTTTGGAGCAGCCGGAGGGGGAGGGGGAGACCACCGAGCGGCTTCTCGCTCTGGCTGGAAACCTTGGCTCGGGGAGGGGGAAGGGAATGGGTGGGGGCGGGGGTCCCGGACCCGCGCACTGGAAACCCTAGGACGTCACCGCAGAGCCTGATTTCTATTGGTTGATACAGGCAGGCCGCCATTATGACGTCACAACGCAGAAGTTTGTCAGTGAGCTTCAGAGTGAAACTTCCGCCTCTGCGCAACATCTGGGAGGAAATTGATGTTTCCTCCTTTCCATTTCTTTTCCCATTCTGGGGGAAATTGGGGATTTGCAGCAACTGAAGGGAAAGGAAGTTAATTCAGGGAGGCTGCAGGCTTTAGAATTATTATAGACGAACATCGGAATTAGGAACAGGACTTGGCCCAGGTATATTTTTCTTTCTCTCTCACAGATATTGACATCTTTTAGCTCCCTCAGGTTGGCGCCTTTATTTATCTGGCTAACAAGATAACCTCTTAACTAACGTTCACAATTAAAGGGGGAGTTTTCCCAGGAGAAGGCTGTTTAAATGAACAGTAAATTCACCTGGGACCGAGATATGTTTAATGTAGTTATATGTACATGCTGTTATTTAGGATTCCCTATTTCTTGTCTTAATATACAAAAGGCATTGTGTCAACGTTACCTATTTTCACTAATGGAGTCATTACAACATAGAAGGAATCCATTTGGCAACACAAATCCATGCCAACCGTCTTTGGAGTAATTCAGATGATCCCATTCCCCCTCTATATTCTCATTCCCCTGAATTTTACATCACAATGGAATGGATGAGAGTTCCAGATGAACTGAGACTGGGGTGGAATTGGGCGATGTTATTGAGGTGAAAATAGGCAGTCTTGATGATGATGTGGATGTATGGCTGGAAGCTCATCTTGGGCTGAAGTATTTCACCAGGGTTGTGAACAGCCTGATTCAGGTCAGATACGTTACCAGGAAGAAGGATAGAGTTGCTGGTGACGGAGTGGAGTTTGGAAGGTGGACTGAAGACAATGGGTTGTCTTCCTAGTATTTATATGAAATAAATTTCTGTTCGTTTAGTACTGGATGTCAGATAAGTCAGAATGGTGTGTGGTTGGAGGAACTCGGAGATGATGCTGTTTATATCCATTTGCTATCTTGGTCCTTCTAGTGGAGTTGAGGGTTTGTGAGATTCTGTCAAAGTTCTTGTCAAGTTGTAGATGTATAAAATCCCTTGCCTTCACTACCAGCTACTCCTACATCTCTCTGTCTCCTCCCAAAGTCTTGCATTGACACAGACTGTGTGGCAGGTTTCATTCCCTGAAGGACATCAGTGAACCAGTTGGGTTTGTATGACAATCCAGCAGCTTTTTTGGTTACCCTTTCCTCATGACAACTCCACAAATTACCAGATTTATTCAGTTCAATTTCACAACCTGCCTTTGTGTTTTTGTGTGTTCTTTCTCACTTAATTTTTTTTGTTTTAAATCAATTTCCCAGGGGTTTACAGGAAGAAAATCTGGAGTCGAGAAACTGAAACAAAACATGATATCAGAATCTGATGAGGCAGCCATTTATTGTAACTGAATATCATGTATTTTGAAATTGGAAGAAAATAGCACCATTCACAGTGGAGAGAAACTGTACACGTGTTCTGTTTGTGGACAAGACTTCAACCAATCATCTGGCCTTTAGGAACATAATTGCAGTCACAACAGGGAGATGGCATGGAAGTGTGAGGATTGTGGGAAGGAATTCAATTACCCATCCCTGCTGGAAACTCATCGACGCAGTCACACTGGTGAGAGGCCATTCACCTGCTCCCAGTGTGGGAAGGGATTCACTCAGTTATCCAGCTTAAATATACATCAGAGGACTCATGCTGAGGAGAGACCGTTCACCTGCTCCCAATGTGGGAAAGGATTCAATCAGTCATCTAATCTAGCAATACACCAGCGAGTTCACACTGGGGAGAAACCGTTCACCTGCTCTGAATGTGGAAAGGGATTTTCTCACTCATCCACTCTGCTGATACACCAGCGAGCTCACACTCAGGAGAGGCCATTCACTTGCTCCCAGTGTGGGAAGGGATTTGCTGATTCATCTACTTTGTTGAAACACCAGCGAGTTCACACTGGGGAGAGGCCATTCACCTGTTCCCAGTGTGGAAAGGGATTTGCTCAGTCAGCAACCTTGTTCACACACCAGCAAATTCACACTGAAGAGAAGCCATTCACCTGCTCTGTGTGTGGGAAAGGATTCAGTCGGTCATCAACTCTGCTGACACACCAGCGAGTTCACACTGGAGAGAAACCATTCATCTGCTCTGTGTGTGGGAAAAGATTCAATCACTCATCCAACCTAGCAATACACCAGCGAATTCACACAGAGGATAGGCCATTCATCTATTCTGTGTGTGAGAAGGGATTCAATCAGTCGTCTAAACTAGCAATACATCAGCGGCTTCACACTGGAGAGAGGCCGTTCACCTGCTTGCAGTGTGGGAAGGGATACGTTACTTCATCGAATCTTCTGACACACCAGCGAATTCACAACTAACTATTGTGATTGAATTTCAAATTAGGGAGAAACCATGAGAATGTGCAGACTGTGAGGAGAGTTTCAGTTACTGTCAGAGCTGCAAGTACACTGGGGACTGCTTGAAGATCGAGGGTTTCTACAAGCTGCTCTAAGACTTGTCTTCTCTCTGAAAGCTTCAGGACAGTCTATACTCCTTTTAGCAAGTATATTTATGGATTTTAACTGTAATCAAAGTGGGAGCTACATCTGAGGAATGTTGCATATTGGAACTGAAATTATGCTAAGGTAGAAATTAAAGTTATCTCCTTTCACTTTTAAATATTGTTCAACTGTCATTAGTTAAGCTGCTTCATGTTTTGGAATTATATTTTTCGAGAGTGGATCTGGTTGATGAAAATTTCTGTTCATCAATTTCAATGACAATGTTACAATTCATAATTTTACACATGACACAATCTCAGCACCAGGTTATACTCTGAACATGTGCAGTACAAATAGTGGAACGTGCTGATCAGAAATTATATTGAATTATAGAGAATATCCAGTCTGGAAGGAGACTGCTTGGTTTCACTAGTCTGTGCTGATATTTCACACAAGACAACTCCCATTCCATCTCCCTCATTTCAGCCTTTCAGCTCATCTTTCTAATTTCCTTTCCCTCATGTACTCATCACGTTTTGTTTTTAAACTATAAGAATGAGTTGTCCAGCTAGTTCCTGTGGCACTGAATTTCACATTGTAATCAATCTCTGAGTATAGATGGTGAGTGACTTGGAGGGGAACGTGTAGGCGATGATGTTCCTATGCATTTCCTGCCCTTGTCCAAGGAGCTAGAGGTTGCGGGTTTGCAAGATGCTGTCAAAGAAGCCTTGCTGAGTGCTTGCACTGCATCTTGTAGGTGGTACACACAGCTGCCATGTGAGTCAGTGTTGGAGCTTGTAGAAGGATTGCCAATCTGGCTGCTATGTCTTGAATGGTGTTGAGCTTCCTAAGTTGTTGGAGCTGTACTAATTCAGAAAATTGGAGCTTATTCAATTGGACACAAGAGTGACTGCCTTGTAGATGCTGGACTTTGGGGAGAAGGGTTAAACAGATCTTTTAAAGAAAAATTTACATGATCTGGCCCAGACACCATAAGGAGATGGAAATGGGATGTGTTATGATTCTCAACTGAAATCCTATCCAACTGAAAAGGTGAACACTGAAGACTCGAACACAGAGGGAGGGATGTCTGTTCGTGTTCTTCAGCAGTGGGGGGAATCAAGATTGTGCTGGAAGAACAGGAGCGATGGTGAAATGAGTCAGCAAATAGAGAATGATTATATTTCCACCAGCTCAGGTTACTGAAGCCTGAATATTGTGGGAGAGAAAAGGTGAGAGTGTTGCAGAGTTTAAAGTGGAACAGGAGAGCTTTAAGCTGGTGGAGTCAGTGAAATCTGACTCTCGTGTTTGTCTGCTGTCATTTCACAGAGGCCCCGTTTCGCTGAAACTCTTTATTTCCACAGCTACAGAATCAGTGAAAAGACATTGCACATTCTTCACAGCAGCGTCAAACTCACACTGATTGTTTCTCCACTCACCTCGAGGTTATCAATTTGCCTCCAGCCTTCTCGATCCACTCCTGGCATCGGGTGTAAGCTCAGAATGGTTGGGGGTGGGTGGGAGGGATGGATTATTGACACCTCTCCCCCACCCCTCCCACAAACACACACAGAGGAACAACTCAAACACAATCATTAAATGAAGTGAAAGCAGACAACACATTCACACACACAAACATGTATGTGCTTGCACACAGGTGCACATGAACTGAAATGTGTGTGCACCCACACAGACATGCACCCACAGATGTAAGCATGCATCTATAAAATAGTAGAATCCTATAGCGCAAGAAAGACCACTCAGCTCTTTGAGTCTGCACTGACTGTCTGAGCATCTTACCCAGGCCCCCTCACCCATCCTATTCCCGTAACCCAATATATTTACCCCACTAATTACCCCAATCTACGTATTTTGTGACATTAAGTGGCAATTTAGCATAGCAAATCCACCTGAACAGCACGCTTTAGGAGTTCGGGTACTCCACTTTCCTCCCAGAGGAAACTCATGCGGACACGGGGAGAAGGTGCAAACTCCACACAGACACAGGGGAGACTGGTGGTTAGCACTGTTGCCTCACAGCACCAGGTACTCGGTTCAAATCTGGCTTCAGGTGACTGCGCATTCTTCCCATGTCTGTGTGGGTTTCCTCCAGGTGCTTTGCTTTCCTCCCAGAGTCCGAAGACATGCAGGTTAGGTGGATTGACCAGACTCAATTGCCTTAGTGTCAGGGAGATTAGCAGGGTAAATATGTGGGGTTACAGGATAGGACATGGGTGGGATTTTTGTTGGTGTAGGCCAGATGGGCTGAATGGCCATTCTACTCTGTAGGGCTTCTAGGATTTATCCACGACTGGATGGACAGAAGGAGAGCTCCTGCTGGTTTTCGAGGGCCAGTCCTTCAAACAGCCTAACATTTGGTGGTTACCCAACAGTTTGTGGAATTTGCTGAATTTCCCAGGTGAACAGCAGTGATTGTGTTTCGGAAACAGGAAGTTGCCATGTTGATTCAGAGCGCTTTGGGACAGCCCGAAAGGGCAGAGGAGCTAGACCATTCCTCCCTTTCGATTGGTCACTCTCGTATCATAATAACATAAGAAATAGGAGCAGGAGTAGGCCATCTGGCCCTTCGAGCCTGCCCCGCCATTCAATAAGATCATGGCTGATCTGTCGTGACTCAGCTCCACCTTCCCGCCTTCTCCCCATAACCCTTAATCCCTTCTCTTATCAAAAACCCATCAACCCGTTTCTTAAAAATATTTAGCGAGGCAGCCTCCACCACTTCAACGGGCAGAGAATTCCAGAGATTCACCACCCTTTGAGTGAAGAAGTTCCTCCTCAACTCTGTTCTAAACCGCCCCCCCTTTATCTTGAGGCTGTGCCCCCTAGTCCTACTGTCTTTTTTGAGCGGGAAGAGTCTCTCCACCTCTATCCTATCCATCCCATTCATCATCTTATACGTCTCAATGAGATCTCCCCTCATTCTTCTAAACTCTAACGAGTACAAGCCTAGTTTATTCAGCCTCTCCTCATAGCTCAATCCCCTCAACTCCGGTATCAGCCTAGTAAACCTCCTCTGCAGTCCCTGCCATTCTGTGGGAAGAGATGATGACTGCCATGTGCACAGTAAGATCCCATAAGGTACGAACGAGACAACGCATGGTCTGGGAACCTAATTTCAGAGACGGTTTAAGGGACTCCTGGGAGAACCTGTTACAGCACACTTGATTCTCAGGGAAGTGTTTCAGGAAAGTGTGACCTCCTGACCCAGAATGACTGATCCAGGAACCTCCAGTCCGACTGTCAACCCCAACAGCTCCCTCAGCCGAGGATCAGCAAAGGGGGTCAACATGATAAACAACTGAATGCCCAGTGAAAAAATACACACTCCCTGCTGTCAATATCTCCAGCCATTCCGACATCGGTCACAGGCACATGGGGCAGGTGTCTGTCTGTGTGTGTGTGAGGGGCCAGTGATGGGAGGGCATGTTACCTACAGAAAGCCTGGTCCCAGGTGAGTCAGATGGCAGCAGGTATCGATCGTCCTTGGGCCGTGTCTCAGTGAGCGATAGGAGGACAGTGGGATCATCACAGGACCAGGCCCCCGCCCATGTACTCCACTCTCTGTGTGAAAGGAGAAGATAGCTTCTGCTGAGCCTGCTCCACAATTCATCATCAACTTCATCTCCACTTTCCCCACACTCCTCCCCATTCCTCAATTTCCAAAGATTTCCCCTCTTTCCTCACAATCTCCCCACTATCCCTCAATTCTCAAAGATATTCCCATTTTCCCCGCACACTTCCCCCATCCCTCAATTCCCAGATATCTCCACTTTCTCTGCACTCCTCCCCCATCACTCAAATTTATTTTTCTTCATTCGTGGGATATGGGCATCTCTGGCTGGCCAGCATTTATTGCCCATCCCTAGTTGCCTGAGGCCAGTTCAGAATCAACCACATTGTTGTGGCTCTGGAGTCACACGTAGGTCACACCAGGTAAGAGTGGCAGATTTCCTGTGGTTGACTCTCAACTGCTCTCCAAGGGCAATGAGGGATGGGCAATAAATATGTCCCATGAATGAATAAAAAAAATTGGGTCCAGTCCACACAACCCCTCAAGCTCCACAGCCCTGAATGGTTTCCTCTTCCTATTTTCCTGGCTCCCCCTCACAGACCGAGTGTGGATCTCACCTTGGGTGGCTGGATGAATGCCAGCCAGTCAGAGGCATGTGTGGGCAGCAGCCCCATCGCCTGGCACTTGTAGATGGCCAGAGCCAACCCCAGCAGGTTGCCGATGAAATAGACCAGAGGCTGCAGCCAATGCTGACTCGAATTCCCCAGGACCCTAAAGACTGAGAGCAAGAATGGAAAAGTAGGAAGTTCAGGAACAGGTCAGAGACTGAGAAATGTTCAGAGAGAATCGGGGAATCATTGTCCTTAAATCACAGAGTCAGCATGTAGGCACAGCAGGAAATTAGGATGCACATGGTCTGTTAGCCTTTATTCCCCAGAGATGGAGTTTCAGAATGAGGAAATCTTTGTGCAATTGTATCGAGTTTTGGTGGAACCACACTTGGAACACTCAGCAGAGTTTGGGTCCTCTTATCCAGAAAATTGTCCAGAAGGAGAGTAACAAGGGTTCACTAGACTGTTTCCTGGGATATCTGGACTGTCAACGAGGAGGGATTGAGCAGAATGGCCCTTTACTCTCTGATCTGATAGTAACCTCAAACCTTCATCCCACTGACTCCCAATTACCTATCACTGACCTCCCCCCCCCACCCCAACATACCAAAAATCTAACCACCTCTGCCTTAAAATTATCAAAGATTCTGCTTTCACCACCTTTTCAGGAAGAGAATTCCAAAGACTTATGACACTCAGGAAAAAAAAATTCTCCTCATCCCTACTTTAATTGGGTGATCCTTTAATTTTAAACAGTGATGCCGAGTTCTAGATTATCCCACAAGAGGAAACATCTTCTTTACCTCATCCTGTCAAGGCCCCACAGGCTCAAGTCACCACTTATTCTTTTTAGTTCCAGCAGATAGATGCTTAGCCTGTCCAACATTTCTTCGTAACACAGCTCATCCATTTCGGGTGCTGGTCTGGTAAACCTTTCCTGAACTGTCTCCAGCATACTTACACCCTTCCTTAATCAAGGAGATAAACACTGTACACAGTACTCAGATGTGGTCTCACTAGTGACCTGTACAACTGAAGCAGAACCTCCCTAATTCTGTTTCAATTCCATTCAGAATGAATGATAACATTCCATTTTACTAATTACTTGCTGTACCTGCATATTAGCCTTTTGTGATTTATGTAATAAAACACCCAGAATGCCTCTGAATCTCTGAGCTCTGCAATCTCTCACTGTTTAGACAAAATGCTTATTTTTCATTCTTCCTGCCGAAATGGTCAATTTCCCATTTGCCCACATTCGATCCAATTACCAGATATTTGTCCACTCACTTAACCTTTCTGGCTTTTTGAACCCGCTCTCATATGTCCTTGTCACAACTTATTTTCCCACTTATGTTTGTGTCATCGGCAAATTTGCCAACCATCCCTTCATCCAGTTATTTCTATAAATTTTTGATTCCTTGCCACAAATTTGATTCTCTGTCCACTATTTGGTTTTAAATGTTTTCCCCAGTGCTGGTGTCAGTGCCCCATGAACCAGAATCCACCTCCCACACCAATCTTTGAATCATGCATTCAACTCTCTGATCTGATTTGTCCTAAGTCAATTAGCAAGTGGTTCAGGTAATAATCCAGATTATGAACTTTGAGATCCTGCTTCTTAATTTGGTACCTAGGTCCTCATACTACCATGCAAAACCTCCTTCTTTGTCCTGCCTATGTCACTGGTAGCTACATGAACCACAATGACTGGGTCCTCCCCCTGTGCAGCTGCTTTTGAGCTGTAGATCCGATACAATACTGTAAGTTCCTCTTCAGCCCTGAGCAGATGTCCTGAACCCTGGCACAAGGCAAGTAACACAGCCATCTAAACTCATGCTCTTTGCTGCAGAGAGCAGCGTGAATCCTTCTGACTAAACCATCCCATATTACCGCTATATTTCTTTTTTTCTCAAAGAACAAAGAACAACACAGCACGGGAAACAGGCCCTTCGGCCCAACGAGCCCGCGCCGCCGTCCCATTGTCTCAGTGACCTATTCATGATTTTAGTCTACGCCTAATGTGCGAGGATCAGGGAGGTCCAATATAGGGACAATTTGTTACCCAATCAATCAGCCTAAAAGCACATTTTTGGGATGTGGGAGGAAACCGCAGCACCCGGAGGAAACCCACGCAACCACAGGGAGAACGCGCAAACTCCCACAGACACAGGCCCAAATCCATGTGTCCGCACAGCAACAGGGATAGTCTCTGAGCTGTCATGTTGCCCTTGAGATGGTCCAGTTTAAGTTTTCTCCTCTAACTTGAATGGCTTCCAGGACCATGGTGCCAAGGTCAGTTTGCTCATCCACTCTGCAGCCCAAACGAGCTGAAAAAATCTCAAACCAGTTGGACAAACCTGAAGGCTAAGATTCCTACCCTCTGAATCCCCTTACCTGCCTCTCTCTCAGTCAATCTCCTGTCCCTGACCAGTGACCAAATCAGCAGACTCTGTCCCAGGAGGTGTGACTGTCTACTGGAACAAAAATTCCAGGTAATTTTCCCCCTCCCTGATGCATTGTACTGTCAGTAGTTCAGCCTCCAACTCATAAACTGAGCCGAAGCTGCTCAAACTTCTAACACTTACGGCAGACTCGGTACATATTACAGAGAAAGTGGTGCTGAAAGTCTTAAAGCGCATCAATATAGATAAATCCCCAGGACCTGATGAAACGTATTCCAGGACACAATGGGAGGCGAGGAATACTGTGTACAGTCCTGTTCATCCTATTATAGAAAGGAAATTACTAAGCTAGAAAGGGTGCAGAAGAGATTTACTAGGATGCTACCGGGTCATGATGGCTTGAGTTATATGAGGCTGGATAGACCAGAACTTTTTTCTCTGGAGCTTAGGAGGCTGAGGGGTGATCTAATAGAGGTTCATAAATAATGAGGGGCATAGATCAATATCTTTTCCCAAAGGTAGGAGAGCCTAAAACTAGAGGGCATAGGTTTAGGGTGAGAGGGGAAGACACAAAGTTCCAGAGGGGCAACTTTTTCACACAGAGAGTGTGAGTGTCTGGAACAAACTGCCAGAGGTAGTCGTACAATTTTGTCTTTTAAGAAATGTTTACTCAGTTACATGGGTAAGATGGGTATAGAGGGATATGGGCCAAATGCAGGCAATTGGGACTAGCTCTGGGGCTTAAGAACAGAAAGGGCAGCATGGACAAGTTGGGCCGAAGGCCCATTTCCTTGCTGTAAACCGCCATGAGAGATGTGTTTGCCTTGGATCAAACTGACACCTAGAAACTCCCAAATGCTGCAGCTGTGACACATCACCTGTCCTCCCATCTTTAATATGTACTAATAAACTATTTATTTTGTCCAATGTTATATTTCATTGCTGTTTTTACGTATTTTATTAACCTTACCACCTGTTGCTATACTATTTTGGTCCTTAGGAACAGAATAAACCTTAGTTATTTAGCAGATACTCACCAAAAATCTAGTCGCTTCTTCTCCTGTAGAAGATTAAGATAATTTCCTAAAGCCTGAGAAAGTTAGAAAGCAAAACAACACCTCTTTTCTTTCCTTCTCTAACTCCCTCAATTACCCACCTCCCAGAACTCTATTCTAAGCAGCTCAAGATTCAGAGCTGTTTCTGAGCAGTACATTCAATACAATACTCACTTGCTGACATGGAGATCAGGGCCTGTATGGGTCTCCAGGCCATCATGCATACCATCATGATAGGGAGGATGGAGATGGTGTTGCCAGCCATGTACATGATGAACAGATTCATGGGCAGCTGTTTCAGCGGGCCCAAGGCGATGTCCCAGCAACGCTGAAAACAGAAAGCAAGCAAGGTATCAGTTAAAGGAATCAATCTGGGGAGGCCACATACTGATCTTATACCCAGGCCTGGATAACACAATAAGTCTCTTTATCAAACAGGCTGCTCTGGTTCATCAAGGCCCTTCACCACCACAGACAAACCAGGCATTGTCAGCCACACACCAAGGACACTTCAAATCCAACTTACTTTCTCGACCAGGATCCGGTCTGTTTCTTGGACACAGATGTCAGGTAACTGTTTGTCTGAATATGCGACTGGGCACATGGAGTCTCTCTGGCCACACTGTTGATTACGGCTCCTGAGAGAAACAGAAAACACAAATTGGTCACTCTTTCAGGACCATTTTTAAAGAGAGTCTCTCTATGGAGGATACCAACGTGGTGGCAATATTGCCAGCATGAACTAAAGCTTGGGTAAACCTCAGACACACACTACCATTGCGTGTACCAAACTACCATGGGAATGGAGGATGGAAGAAGTGGATTACTGTCAATTAATAATCAGGGTGCCAATCCCTTTACCCTCCATTAAGGAGCAATAGCGACAAATTACCAGATGTACCAAGTTAAAAACAAACACTGTGGGACATTGAGTGCCCCAGTTCAGCACCCGGCCCTGGAAATGAGCAATCGTTCTGCCAACCATCATCGCAGTTGGCACCTGATCAGGTGGAGGGGCTGAAACCAAGATGGCATCTCAGGGTCATGACCTGGGGAAAAGATGCTAAGGTGGGTCTGAGTGATTTCTGGGGGATTTGAGGGACTGCTTTGCGTTGAAAAGCTCGGCGAGGAATAAAAGAGGCGTGAAAAACCCGGTGTTGGGAAGTTTGGGTTGGCGCCGCACCCCCGGGTCAGGGTGCGGTGGCCTCCCCGCGGGAGAGGCGGACTGGCCCGGCTTGCCTCCTACTCGAGCCCCCGGCTTCCCGCGCGGCCTCCGCACCTGCTGCTGCCGCTCAGGTTGAGTTCGAGGGTCCACTTGTGCCAGCGCGCACGGTTGGTAAGCCCCGCCCCTGCAGCCATGGCAACCCAGCGACCGTTAACCGTCCCCCCTTTCAAATCTGATTCCGATCCGGGGAAGAACCCGCGCGCTATCGGTCAACAAACGATACGACAGCGATGCGCATGTGCAGTGCCAACTGCCTCAGCGTTCTGCGTGCACCGCCCATTGCCCCGCCCCCGCAACGCCGCCATGTTTATTAGGGGCACATCGGCTTCAACTCGATCCACTCTCCGGCTAAATGGAGCGCCTCTGTCCCGCACAAAGATGGACACCACTCCATCTCAGAGGTTTATAATATTGCTTCCTTAATTCCTCACGAAAACATCTTACACCGTATTAAACGTTAATAAAACCTAAAGGACAGATTGTCCTTCTCATTCTGCAATCAAAACCAATCCAATGTTAATGGGTTTCTCCACAGATACTGCCAGACCTGCTGATGTTATCTATCATTTTCTGTTTTTATTTCACATTTCTGCAAGATTTTACATTCTGCCTCGAACAGCTGATCCTGATCCTTCCAAAAAGTTACAATGGATAGAACAATGTAACATTGTAGCTTCCTCCAGGTATGAGAACTGAAGGTTGGACAATTTGCATATATTAGTGAAAGTAAAGTTTATAGTCATAAGTCAACTTTCATTAACACTGCAATGAAGTTACTGTGAAAATCCCCCAGTTCTCACAGTCCGGCACCTGTTTGGGTACACTGAGGGAGAATTTAGCATGGCCAATGCACTTAACCAGCATATCTATCGGACTGTGAGAGGAAACCGGAGCACTCAGAGGAAACCCATGCAGACATGGGGAGAACGTGCAGACCCCATACAGACAGAGAACCAAGCTGGGAATCAAACCCAGGTCCCTGGTGCTGAGAGGCAGTTGCGCGCTAATCACTGTGCTAAGGTTGATTAGAATCACAATTTCAGTGATGTAACCTAGTGATGTCAATGATATAATGACAGTGATCTCATTGACGAGAGACAGCTTGATCTTTAACTAATTTGAAATAAGTCGCCATACGGAAAGAATACAGGTATTGAATATAAATTCAGTTTATTTTGCTCACTCTCACGAATCAGGCTGAACCTTCCACTGAGGACACACAAAAGGAAGATTTTGTCTTATCATCCTGTTGTTGAATAAACTAGGCTTGTACTCGTTAGAGTTTAGAAGAATGAGGGGAGATCTCATTGTGATGTATAAGATGATGAATGGGATGGATAGGATAGAGGTGGAGAGACTCTTCCTGCTCAAAAAAGACAGTAGGACTAGGAGGCACAGCCTCAAGATAAAAGGGGGGCGGTTTACAACGGAGTTCAGGAAGAACTTCTTCACTCAAAGGGTGGTGAATCTCTGGAATTCTCTGCCCGTTGAAGTGGTGGAGGCTGCCTCGCTAAATATTTTTAAGACGCGGGTTGATGGGTTTTTGATAAGCGAGGGGATTAAGGATTATGGGGAGAGGGCGGGAATGTGGAACTGAGCCACGACAGATCAACCATGATCTTATTGAATGGCGGGGCAGGCTCGAAGGGCTAGATGGCCTACTCCTGCTCCTATTTCTTATGTTCTTATGTTCAGGTGGACATTCCCAAGTGGAATTGAGACAGAGGTGAGATCAGCCATGATCAGATTGAATTGTGGAGCTGGCTTGAGGGGCTGAATTACTGACTCCTGCTCCTGGCTCTTATGTTTTTCAGTTAATGATTGTCATTGTGTCTGTGAGGGAATGTTGTGAGTTTCTAGTCTGGACTCATTGTGATGGATTTTGGAAACTCCTTTCAAAGGGGCTTAGAGGGGGAGGATTTACACAATAGTAAACCCAAACCAAGAAAAATATTTGTCTTTCATCAATCTTTAACATTGGACATTTTTTTCACAGGACTTCAGAAGCTGAGTGGTGGGAGGCAAAAAACTCAAACAAATCATCGCAGCAGTATCTGACGCTATTGCCGAAATTATTGTAATCTGAATATTATTGTAATTTGAACATGGAAGGGGTTAACACAGTTAACAGTGGAGGGAAACCAAATACGTGTTCTGTGAGTGGACAAGGATTCAGACAGTCACCTGGCCTGTCAAGACACAAACACAGTCAATTTAGGGGGAAACCATGGAAATGTGGGGACTGTGGGAAGAGATTCATTTGTTCATCACCCCCGCGCCCAACCCCAACCCCTGCTAAAACACAAGTGGGCTCACACTGGGGAGAGGCTTTCTTCCTGCCATAAGTCTGCAAAGGGATTTACTGCCTCATCCATCTTCTTGACACACCAGTGTGTTCACACAGGGAAGAGGCCGTTCACACAGGGGAGAGGCCATTCACATGGCCTGAGTGTGGGAAGGAATTCACTAGTTCATCTATCCTGCTGAATGACCAGCGAGTTCACACTGGGGAGAGAGAGCTTTTACCTGCTCTGAGTGTGGAAAAGAATTCATTGATCCAACCTGCTGAAGCACCAACAAATTCATAATCGGAAGAGGCTGTTTATCTGTTCCAAGCATGGGAAGGGATTCACTCAGTCATCTACCCTGCTGAGACACCCAGCGAGGTTCACACTAGGGAGAGGCCATTAACCTGCTCTGTTTGTGGAAAGGGATTTACTCCGTTATCTCACCAGCAAGTTCATGAGTGACTGGATTTGCTGTAAATCACATGCAGGACTGAACCATTCTCATTGGCACTTGTTTCTGCTGATGTTAATAAGCCCTAGCACAGTTGTAGAGTTTATATTGTGGGTTAAAAGTCAAATAAACCAGCGATGTGGGAGATATGGTTTGATGAATGTTTATAATTTCTCTAACGTAGGTTAGTTTTGAAGGGCTCCCCCCCTTCACTGTGTCCTCCATCGTCACCTCAACACAAGTCTGAGGACTCATGAAGCTTCTTTGTCACTTAGTCAGGGATTCTGCTGTAAATACTGCTGTTAATTACATCCAGGACTGAACCATATTCATTCTGACAGTTGGAATTTGTTCCTCTGATATTAATAATCCCTATAACTGGAACAGAGACTGTCAAATAACTGAGCTTTGTTTAAAGTTGTTGTGTATTTTTATCTTTCCCACCTGAATGTTTGACATTACCTGGTTGGAACTCAGAAAGGGCATCGAGGGGAGGATCATACGGCAGGAAGAGAACTTCAGCCTGGACACAGTCCTCCAGGGTCACACTGAGAGGGACAAACAGCACTTTGGTCTTTCCATCAGACCATAAGATATAGGAGTAGGATTAGGCCACTCGGCCCATTGAGTCTGCTCCGCCATTCAATCATGGCTGATACTTTTCTAATCCCCATTCTCCTGGCTTTTCCCCATAACCCCTGATCCTCTTATTAATCAACCTATCCATCTCTGTCTTAAAGGCACTAAATTACATGGCACCCAAAGCCTTCTACGGCAAAGAGATCCATAGATCCACCATTCTCTGGCTGAAGAAATGAGGGACATGGACAGGGAGCAGCTGTTCCCCCTAGTTAAACAGTCAGTTATGAGGGGACACAAGATAAGAGCACAGTCAAGCTGGGGGGAACCATGGAAATGTGGAGACTGTAGGAAGGGATTAATTTGTTCATCCTCCCCCTCCCTCCTGAAACACAAGTGGGCCCACACCCCACTTTATCTCATCTCTTTTCATTGACAGCAAACACCCCTGTGGGTTAATCCTGAGGTGTGTGAGAAATGTGTCGCAGCTGCTCTCTTCTGTGACTCTGAGGTTCTAGACATGGAACAGAAACTCCTTTACAATGTGTTTAGAGTCAGAGTGAACAACAGTGAATAATGGAAACTGGCTGTCAAATCAGATTGGTGTAAAACTGGGATCTGTTCCTGACTGAGTAAAATGTCAGGTTTAGGTTTTAAAATGTTAATATAACATTTCTGAATCTACCAAATGTAAGGTAATGGTAACAGAATCACAGATTACTATAGTGCAGAAGAGGCCCTTTGGCCTATCAAGTCTGCACTAATGCGTGAAAGGCCCTGACCTGCTCACCCAATCCCACTTGCCAGCACTTGGCCCGTGTTATGAATGTTCTGGCGTGCCAAGTATTCATCCAGGTACTTTTGGAAGGAATATGAGGCATCCTGCCTCCACCACCCTCCCAGGCAGTGCATTCCAGACCGTCACCACCCCCTGGGTAAAGTTTTTCCTCAAATCTTCCAACCCCTCCACTTTTATCTTGTGTCCCCATGTAACTGACTGTTCATCTAAGGGGAACAGCTGCTCCCTATGCGCCCTGTCCATGCCCTTCATAATCTTGAACACATCAAGTTACATTTCTATATAGAATCTTGAACCATTTCTCACCTTCCATTGACTTCAGTGTGATGGAAGCTGACTGTTGAAATGTCAACATATAAAATATATTTACAAATGATTGGACAGTTCCTTACATTTGGGATCATTCTTTGTTTTGTGCACTTGAGGTGTTAGATAAGACTTTCTCATGTGACTATCCAGCAGGAATATTAGTTTTAAAGTTGTTTTTTATTAGTGTCACAAGTAGGCTTACATTAGCACTACGATGAAGTTACTGTGAAAATTAACTAGCTGCCACACTCTGGCACCTATTCAGGTACACTGAAGGAGAATTTAGCATAACCAATGCACCTAACCAGCACAAGGAAACCAGAGCATCCAGAGGAAACCCACAGAGGTATGGGGAGAACGTGCAGACTCTACACAGATAGTGACCTAAGCCAAGAATGGAACCCAGGTCCCTGGTGCTGTGAGCAGCAGTACTAACTACTGTGCCACCGTGCCATCCAAAATCATTTGTGAAACACAAATCACTCTGATTTTAAGACTCCCTGGTGCAATAAACTGACCAAGCTCTTCCCAGCTCACACCATTTCACACCCGCCTCTGTTAGATTTTAATGTGGTTGTCCACTGTAGAAAACTTGCACCTTTTAGCCACTTTGAATTCATACATCCCCTTCTCCCTCCCCTGCCACCCAAAGAGACTGTCTTTGAATTCACTCGTTTCTGACTTCTCTCTAACCTGTCCTAAATCTGCTGTCGGTTCATTTATTGAAGATGTGGGTTTGCCGGCGTTGGACTGGCATAAACACAGTAAAAAGTCTGACAACACCAGGTTTTAGTCCAACCGATTTATTTGATAATATTCTCACAAGCTTTCGAGGGGGCAGCCTCTTCGTCAGGTGAATGGAGAGTTCTGGCCTCAGACAGACAGAGCATACAAAGCACACACAGTCATGACACACGACAGCGCAGAGTCGCTGAACAGAGACTGATAGCCAAGTTCCGCACACATGAGGACGGTCTCAACAGGGATCTTGGGTTCATGTCGCACTATCTGTAACCCCCGTGACTTGCCTGGGTTTGCAAAACCTCACTTACTGTACTGTCTGGAGACAATACACATCTCTTTAAACTGTGATCAGTGCTCCTTCCACTCACATTATCAGCCACTTTAAGACTTGAACAGCAGGTTAGGTGTAAGGATTCGCATTCTAATCAGCAACTGTCTGTGCTTTGTATGCTCTGTCTGTCTGAGGCCAGAACTCTCCATTCACCTGACGAAGAGGCTGCCCCCTCGAAAGCTTGTGAGAATATTATCAAATAAATCATTTATTGAAACCAGGGACTCTCTTCCTTGTTTTAACCTGTCTGCACGGTTATTCCTTTATTTTAGTTCTTGAATTGTTTGTGAATTGTTTCATGTTCCCACATCTCAGTGACAAATGTTGGTCTGTTTGTTCCACATCCACTGGGCTCCATCTGTTTAAAGTTACAAACAGAAAGGTCCAGTTTTTCTCCTGGAGTTTGACACAAAGCAGCTTTCACAATGTTGCAGAGTTTCAGCCAATGAGGGAGATCCGGGCTCAGCCCCGCCTCTCATTCACTCTGATTGGTTGGAGGACCACACACGCGACCTCGGGCCTCCAGCCCCGCCCCCTCTTCCTATTGGTCGGGAGCTGCCGTCAATCACAGCATGGGGAACATGCGCAGTGTGGATGAGCTTTGGCCGATTCGCAGACGGTGAGTTTGCGGCGTGGCCGGAGAGATGGAGCTGGTGGGTGGATGGGGAAGCTTCATAGGCACCCGTAATGGCTCTGCAAGCAGCATAGGGTGCTAAGGGTCACCGCATTTGTATCTCTGAGGCAGTAGCTGCTCCGCGCCGGTTCCTCGGTAACAGACCTGGGTTCGGGCAGCGGTGCGCATGCGCGGTGCTCCCTGCCAGCAGGAGGAGAGAATGTTGAGCATGTCTATCCTGGACTGACAGGGATGGACTTTGGAATCTCCTTTTACAGGGAGTTAGAGGGGAGGATTTACACACAGAAAACCCAACCCCAAGAGAAATGTTTGTCTCTTCTGACTTTCTGTCCTGGATTAACAGTGATTTTTGTTTTGTAATCTCTATTTACAGAATAAGACAATTGTAAAATTCAAACCGAAGATCACATCATATCTGGCAGCCATTTTTTCTTTAGAATTTAAGTACCATCTGCTTTTGAATGTGAAAGGTCAAAGGTTTGTATGTTCTGTCTGTCGGGAATGATTTCAGATTTTTGAGCTGGCATAGTGGTTAGCAGTACTGCAACACGACGTCAGGGACTCGGGTTCGATTCCAGTCTCGGGTGATTGTGTGGAGGTTGCATGTTCTTCCCATATTTCCTCCCACAGTCTAAAGATGTGCAGGTTAAGTGGGTGGTCAATAACTGGTGTGAAGATCATTCCAGAAACTGTAGGTCAGTCAGTTCAATCTTGGTGATAGGGAAAATTCCTGAAATAATAATTGAGGAGAAATTTAATAGTCACCTGAGTAAATGTGGGTTAATAAGGAAAGCCAGCATGGAGTTGTTAAGGGAACTAACCTGCTTATGTTTTTTGATGAGGTTACAGACACCAGTGTTGAGGATAATGCTATTAATCTGGTGAACATGGACCTCCAAAAGGCATTAAAGACATTTTCTAAAAGACATTTTCAGAAGACGTTTGACAAGGTACCTCATAAGAGGTTATTGCAGAAGGTAAGGGGGCATGGAGTTGGGAGTAGGTTGTTAGCGTGGGTAGAGGATTGGCTGTCAAATAGGAGGCAGAGAGTGGGGGTCAATGGGTGCTATTCGGATTGGCGGTTGGTGATTAGTGGAGTGCCCCAGGGGTCGGTGCTGGGGCCTCAGCTATTTATCATTGATATAGATGATCTGGAGGAGGAAACCAGATCATCTATATCAATGTCGAAATATGGTGTTGAAATTTGCTGATGACACCAAGATTGGTGGAACGGCAAATTGCGCGGAGGGTGTGGAGAGTCTGCAGAAGGATCTAGATAGGCTGGGCGAATGGGCCAGGAACTGGCAAATGGAATTTAATGTTGGCAAATGTGAGGTGGTCCACTTTGGTAGGAATAATGGTAGAAGGACTATTACTTATGTGGCGAAAAACTGCAGCAGGCGACGGTGCAGAGGGACCTCGGGGTCCTTGTGCATGAGTCGCAAAAACCCAGCCTGCAGGTGCAGCAGGTGGTCAGGAAGGCGAATGGGATGCTGGCCTTCATAGCGAGGGGGATTGAATATAAAAGTAGAGAGGTCTTGCTGCAGCTGTATAGGGCATTGGTGAGGCCGCAGCTGGAGTACTGTGTGCAGTTATGGTCGCCGCACTTACGCAAGGATATTTTGGCCTTGGAGGGAGTGCAGAGGAGGTTTACTAGGCTGATGCCAGAGTTGAGGGGGTTGAGCTATGAGGAGAGGCTGAATAAACTAGGCTTGTACTCGTTAGAGTTTAGAAGAATGAGGGGAGATCTCATTGAGACATATAAGATGATGAATGGGATGGACAGGATAGAGGTGGAGAGACTCTTCCTGCTCAGAAAGGACAGTAGGACTAGGGGGCACAGCCTCAAGATAAAGGGGAGGCGGTTTAGAACGGAGTTGAGGAGGAACTTCTTCACTCAAAGGGTGGTGAATCTCTGGAATTCTCTGCCCGTTGAAGTGGTGGAGGCTGCCTCGCTAAATATTTTTAAGACGCGGGTTGATGGGTTTTTGATAAGAAAGGGGATTAAGGGTTATGGGGAGAGGGCGGGAAGGTGGAACTGAGCCACGACAGATCAGCCATGATCTTATTGAATGGTGGGGCAGGCTCGAGGGGCTAGATGGCCTACTCCTGCTCCTATTTCTTATGTTGTTATTAAAAAAATTCCTGTACTAAAACTTAGGAACAAAATTATGACTCGTGGAATGAAAGGGACAGTAACAACATTGACACAAAATTGTCCACGGGACAGGAAACATATGAAATACTGGTTAATGGATGTTTGGGATTTCCTCAGGTGCTGGTGTTAACACCTTGCTCTTCCTCATATATACAAATGACCCAGACCTTGGTGTTCAGGGACAGTTTTGAAATTTGCGGAGACAGTCTTCTGTAGGCCCAGACCCGGTGGCAGGTTCCCTTTCCCCAAAGAATATTACTGAATAAGTTGTGTTTTTACAACAATCCAACAGTTTTCATTGCCACTTTTTCCCAGTGACGGACGTAAATATGACCACATTAATTCAGCTCAGTTTCACAAACTGCCTGTGTTTTTATGAGTTCTCTCTCTCTCCTTTTTTTTCTGTTTTGAAACAGTTATACAAGGTTTTAGAAGAGCAGGTTTTGCAGTTGGGAAACTGAAATGAAACATCACATGAGAATCTGGTGGAGTTTTCCAATTTATTGTAACTTGAATATCATTTGATTTTGAACATGGAAGAAGAAAATATCATTTACAATGGGGAGAAATCGTACACATGCTCTTTGTGTGGACAAGGCTTCAGCCAATCATCTGCCCTGTTGAAACACAAATGCAGTCAATCCAGGAAGAAACCGTGGAAATGCAGTGATTGTGGGAAGGGATTCAAATCCCCATCTGGCCTGGAAAGTCATTGGCTCAGTCACACTGGGGAGAAACCGTTCACCTGCTTCGAGTGTGGAAAGGGATTCACTCGTCAATCCTACCTTCTGATACATCAGCGACTTCACACTGGGGAAAGGCCGTTCACCTGTTCTGTGTGTGGGAAGGGATTCATTCAGTCATCCACCCTATTGAATCACCAGCGAGTTCACACTGAGGAGAGACCATTTAAATGCTCAGACTGTGGGAAGTGTTACAAATGTTCTGGGGAACTGATGCGCCATCAACGTACTCACAGCAATGAGAGGCCATTCACCTGTTCCATGTGTGGGAAAGGATTTACTCAGCAATACAAACTGCAGACGCACCAGCGAGTTCACACTGATGAGAGACCTTTTACGTGTCCAGACTGTGGAAAGCGCTTTAAAAGTTCCCAGGATTTGATGCAGCATCAACCTGTTCACACTGATGAGAGACCGTTCAGATGCTCTCACTGTGGGTCTGCATTCAAGCGATCGTCTCATCTCACTGTACACCAGCAAATTCACACTGAGGAGAGGCTGTTCACCAGCTCTGAGTGTGGTAAGGGATTTACTCAGTCATCCATCCCTCTGACACACCAGTGTGTTCAAACTGGGGGGAGACCATTCATCTGCTCTGAGTGTGGGAAGGGATTCCCTTCCTCATCCAGACTTCTGATGCACCAGCACGTTCACAGTGGGGAGAGACCGTTCACCTGCTGTGTGTGTGGGAAGGGTTTCACTCAGTCATCGAACCTGCTGACACACCAGCGAGTTCACACTGGGGAGAAGCCATTTATATGTGCTGAATGTGGGAAGGGATTTGCTTATTTTTCTGTATTGATGAGACACCAACAACTTCACAAGCAATTACAATGATTGGATTTTGCAATCAATGACATCCAGGATTATGTTTGTTGGGGTCTGTTGGTTGATGTTAAAAAGCTCCAGCCAGTTAATTGGGTGAATATTGTGGATAAAAGTCAAATAAATCAGTTTTATATTACCATTTTTATATTGAACAGACTGCGTTGCATCTATTTATTGTCTGTAACTCACTTTGGATCCATCTGAAGGGCTCTTCCTCTCTCCTGTCTTCTCCATCCTCACCTCCAACAACAAGTGTCGGGAGCACATGGAGCTTCTTTGTCACTAAGAGCGAGGGGAGGTGATGGCCTTGTGGTATTAACACTAGATGCTTAATCCAGAAACTCAGCTAATGTTCTGGGGACCCAGGTTTGAATCCTGTCAGGGCAGGTGGTGAAATTTGGATTCAATAAAAAAAATCTGGAATTAAGAATTTACTGAAGATCGTGAAACAATTGTCGCAAAAATCCATCTGGTTCAATGATGTCCTTTAGGGAAGGAAATCTGCCATCCTTGCCTGATCTGGCCTACATGGGACTCCAGAGCCACAGCAATATGGTTGATTCTAAAATGGCCGAGCAAACCACTCAGTTGTTCAAGAAGACAGCTCACCACCAGCTACTCAAGGGCAACTTGCAATAAATGCTGGCCATGCAACAACACCCATGTGCCACAAATGAAAAATGAATAAAAAGCTGCCTCCATTACTTCCCTTCCTCCCATGAGCCCATTCTTGACCCCAGTGTTTTTGTTCCCCTCCTGCCCATCTCTCATTACCACTTCCAAAATCCCTGTCGTCTCCCAAATCTCCGCCCATATGTCCTGAAATTCCCTGTATGAATCCCTCTGTATTAAACCAGCTCTTACCAACTCTCAAATTACTGTGTGACTAAGACTGAGGTAAGTTTTCTGTCACTGTCCTTCTCAGCCAATCTGCAGTTATTGACACCTTTGACCAAACCATCTTCCTCCAGTGCCTGTCCATTGTTGTCCAGCTGGGTGGGACTGCACACTTTGGATTAATTTCTTATCTGATTGTAGTCAGAGAATCACCAGCAGCCATTGTGATTATTGCAGACAGAGACCAAAGTAAAATAGGAACAGAGACTGTGAGAGTGAATGGGATGGAGGTTCGTAAACTGAGACAAAGAGAAACAGATTGAGACAGAAAAAGGGGTCAACATTGTTCCAAAGAGAAGAGATGAATTCTTTTCAAACCTTCGTGATCATTATAACTTACAATTTCTGTAAAATATCTTGAGTGAATGTAACAAGTCCTGGAAATGAGATTCTGAAGCTCCCTCCCTAACTGTCCAGATTAAAGGTGTTTGTTAAGATCTGCCTCTCCAAACAAGGTTTTGGCCATCCATCCTAATATTTTGCTCTGTGACCCAGTAATTCTATCTCCAGATCTATCAGTAATGGACTTGCTGCATCTGGAACAAAACTGTTTTCATCACTAAGGCTCCACTGTGATGTAATAGTCTCTATGACATCATCTCAGCAGGACTGGATGACATCATCAGAGTCCATTGTTTCTGAATGATCCAATCAATAACAACAGGGGGATTAGCAGAGTAAATGCATGTGGTTATAGGTTTAGGGGATATGCCTGAGAAAGATGCTCTATCGCAGGGTCAGTACATGCTGAATGGGTCAAATGGCCTCCTTCTGCACTGTAAAGACTCTATGATTAGTGAATTACGGGCAACAACTTTTGAATAGAGGGGTTTCTGGGGCACAGAGCATTGTGGGAATTGTGACTGCCATTAGTCAGTGCCTGATCCTAAATGTTTCGTTGTAAACTGAGGGCAAGACAGAACCCTGAGCCCTCAATTCCGTTTGTCACTCCACAAAGGCTGCCTGACATGCTGATTATTTCCAGGGTTTATTCTCTTTATTTCAGATTCAATCTGTACAGAGTTTTGTTTCTGTTTTATTGTTCTGAGATGAGAGACACAGGCTGTCTAGTTAGGAGCAGGTTTGAATTAGGCTGCATGTTGGATGCAGAACTCGTTCCTAGCCACCTTTGTGGGTCTTTTTTATTGTTGCTTCAGTCTGAATTCTACTTATAACCTGTCTCTGAGTTCTCTCTCAATCCCCTTTTTTCCCTGTTTCAACTCAATTTCATAGGAGACAATTTGATGTCAGGAAACTGTAAATAAATATCATATCAGAATCTGACAGAGTCACTCAATTTATCGTAACTGAATTCTGAACATGGAAGGAAAAAGCACCGTTCACAGTGGAGAGAAGCCATACATGGGCTCTGAATGTGGACAAGGTTCAGCCGATCGCCTGGCCTGTTGAAACGTAAGTGCAATCACTCTATGGAAAAAAGCTGCAGAAATGTGTGGACAGTGGGAAGGAGTTCAATTACCCATCCTAGCTGGAAACTCATTGGCGAGTTCACACTGGAGCGAGGCCATTCATCTGTTCCGAGTGTTGAAAGGGATTTAATATGTCATCCAGCCTGGTGGTACACCAGCGAGTTCACAGTGATGGGTAAGTCTTAAACCCACTGATGAGCTGCCCATCTTTCTTCCAGGTGAGACTGGTGATTTCAGGAGAGTAATCCATCGCCAAACAGCCGTAGATGACGGAACCATTGGAGTTGTGTTACTGACAGGAGGAGACCAGGCTGTAGAGAATGGGCGGAGACGGTGTCGCTGGGAAAGAATAACCAATTGAACAAGTTAAACTCTTAATTGTGTTTATTAATTAGTCAAATATGTTTATCCAAACATGTTTCTATATTAGATTTTATTCTTGGGGCTAATATACATGAGATATGAACATAAGAACATAAGAAATAGGAGCAGGAGTAGGCCATCTGGCCCTTCGAGCCTGCCCCGCCATTCAATAAGATCATGGCTGATCTGTCGTGACTCAGCTCCACCTTCCCGCCCTCTCCCCATAACCCTTAATCCCCTCTCTTATCAAAAACCCATCAACCCGTTTCTTAAAAATATTTAGCGAGGCAGCCTCCACCACTTCAACGGGCAGAGAATTCCAGAGATTCACCACCCTTTGAGTGAAGAAGTTCCTCCTCAACTCTGTTCTAAACCGCCCCCCCCCCCCTTTATCTTGAGGCTGTGCCCCCTAGTCCTACTGTCTTTTTTGAGCGGGAAGAGTCTCTCCACCTCTATCCTATCCATCCCATTCATCATCTTATACGTCTCAATGAGATCTCCCCTCATTCTTCTAAACTCTAACGAGTACAAGCCTAGTTTATTCAGCCTCTCCTCATAGCTCAATCCCCTCAGCAAAGTCAGAATCTTGATGAGCCATGATCAAAATGAATGGTGGAACTCAACCTTCAGGGTCAAAGGGCTGAATGCCCTACTCCTGCTTCTATTTTCTACGTTTTGACATCACGATTTGACAATAATTATGAACTTAACTTTGTTTCCCGATTAAAACCAACATACACCTTAGAGCTTCTGTTCCTTCTATCATTTGGGAATCGCCATCTCTGCAGGAATTCACATGACTGTCTCCACCTCTATCAGATTAGAAAGAAAAACATTTTGATGCCATCGTAATGACAAACCATTCATTGGATTAACGGAAAAGTAGAAAGATTTTCTCCATTTTATCAGCCACTATATTTTTTTCAAACAACAACATTTTCTGATAAAGAAATTATCTATTCATAGCATCCGCTCACCCGATGAAGGAGCAGCGCTCTGAAATCTAGTGCTGCCATATAAACCTGTTGGACTTTAACCTGGTGTAGTGGAGCTTGTTCCTGTTCCCACCCCAGGCCATCATCGTTATCTCCACATTGTGTTCAAACTGACTGATGCCCCTTCCTCTCTCCAACACCTTGCCTCGCACTCCATAAAACAAAAAAAAAAATGACTTTACTTCAAAATACCTTTGCAATGAATACTTATAGAATGGCCATGAAACTCTAAATATGATTACCAATTCAAACAATTGGAACATTGACTCATTGAAGGATCACGCACATTAATACAGCAGTTGGCCATTCGGGCCCTGAAGTTTTTTTTTCCATCATTCAATAAGATGAGCTGATTTTGGTTAATTTTTCTTTAGCTCCATATTCCACCTCCCCACTCCGATAACTCACTTTTTGCCCCTTCCCCTGGCTCTCTGCCCTTCTCTGTGATTCTTTACCTCCTTTCCCACGGATGTCTGCACGGCCACCCGGCTCCCTACACTTTCCCCCATCTTTCCACTCTCTCTCCGAGCTCTCTGCCATTTCCTTCAGCCCTCCAACCTTTCCCCAGCTCTCTGATCTCTGTCCCAGCTCCCTACTCACTTCCCCGGCTCGTCACTCTTTCCCCCATGTCACCACCCTTTCCCACTGCTCTTTGCCATTTGCTCCCAGCTCTCTGCCCTGGCTCTTTACACGTTCCCCCATCAGTCTACCCGTTCCAGGGCACTTCGACCTTTCTCCTGCTCTCTGCACTTTTCCTGGCTTTCTGCACTTTCCCCTAGGTCTCTGCCTTTGGCCATTTGGCTCTCCAGCCTGCTCTGTCTTTCATTTTGATCATGGCTAATCATCAAATTCAATCTCCTGATCCCCCTTCCCCCCATCCCCAATTTCCCTCAATCCCTTGTATCTAATTTCTTCTTCAAATCACGTGAACATGTACAGGTTCCTCGCCATATGTGTATGTGTGTGTACATGTATGTTTGTGAGTATGCGGATGGGTGGTGTATGTTTCCGGCTCAGTCTGTGTGTCCCTGCCCCCATTCTCTGTGTCTCTGGAACACAGATTCTGCCTGAGCAGCTCAGCATCTGATCATTTTCCATTTCAATATCTGTCTTTTCCCCAGTGGGACTGAACTGTTTGGAAATCATGGGGGAAGGGAGCTCAGGGCCCAGTCCCTGCCACTGGGGGGGAGAGACACAGAGGGAGAGAGTGAGAGAGGAAGAGATTGGGATGATTAATAAGGGGCAATATTGTCACAAAACTGTGTGTCGCAGTGTGAAAGTAGCAGTCAGGCTTTGTTGTGTGAGAAATATCCGCCCCTCTCTCTCTGAGGGGGACACAGATTTAAAGGGATTGGTGAAAGAACCAAAAGTGACCCGAGGAAATTCTCTCTGTCCCAGCTTTTGGTCTCCTTTCCCTGATATCTCCCCTTGAGTCTGGCTGGGAGAATTTGGTTTTGGATGCCCCCCCCCCCCACCCACCCCGTGAAGTGTCTTTCAGACGTTCCATTCTGTTCCTGGTGCTACATTAATGCAAGTTGTTGTTGCTTTCCCAAGTCCCGTTCCCACATTCGGCCCTCTAACCCGGGGCCTTGTGAACATCCCCCAGTCGCAGTCACTCCAACATCGGTGGTTGTGTCTTCAGCTGGCGAGGCCCCTAACTGTGTAATTCCCCCCCCCCACCCCCCACCCTAAAGGGGGGGGCGATGGCCCGAGTGGGATCATTGCTAGACTATTCATTCCAGAAACTCAGCTAATGTTCTGGGGACCCGGGTTCGAATCCCGCCACAGCAGGTGGGGGAATTGGAATTCAATAAAAAATATCTGGGATTAAGAATCTCCTGATGATCGATGATCAGAAACACCCGTCTGGGTCACTGATGCCGTTTAGGGAAGGAAATCTGCCGTCCTTACCTGGTTTGGCCTACGTGTGACTCCAGACCCACAGCAATGTGGTTTACTCTGAACTGCCCTCGGGAACCCAGAGATGGGCAATAAATGGTGGGCCAGCCAGCGATGCCCAGTCCCATGGATGAATAAAAATCCAACCTCTCCATCTCACTCCCATTCCTCCTTCCTAATGCCTACCCAACATTTTATATCATTCCAGCATCACCTCCCCACTCTTAAACACTCGGCTAATAAAGAAGTGAACCGTGTGTCTTCTTAACCACTTTATCCACCTGTCCTGTTACCGTAAGGGACCGGTATACATGCTCACCGATCTCCCTCTGATCCTCGGAGCTTCCTGGGATCCTACTGTTCATCATCTAGTCCCCTTGTCTTGTTAGCCCTGCCCGAGTGCATCACCTCACACTGATCCCCATTGGATTCCTTTTGCCACGGATCAGCCTGTCTCTATCCCCCTGTAATCTAAGGCTATCCTCCCAATTACCATCCGAACAATTCCCCTATCATCCGCAAACTTACTGATAAACCTCCAGCATTTACGACTAAGTTATTTCAATAAACCACAAACAACAAGGGCCCCAAAAACGGAACCGATTTTCCCGAATGGAGAAGGAACCGAAAGTCTGACGGGTGAGGATGTGAATAATAATCATCAGAATTTAAAATATTAAAAGATTAACATGGAACTGCCTGGGCGCATGTGCGGGAGGGGATGTCAATCAGAGAGCAGCGCGGGGGACGCCGTCTCCCCTGGCAACGCAAGATGGCCGCGGGCCGTCTCCCCTGGCAACGCAAGATGGCCGCTGGCCGTCTCCCTTGGCAACGCAAGATGGACGCTGGCCGTCTCCCTTGGCAACGCAAGATGGCCGCGGCCGTCTCTGCTGCCAACGCAAGATGGCCGCGGGCCGTCTCCCCTGGCAACGCAAGATGGCCGCGGGCCGTCTCCCCTGGCAACGCAAGATTGCCGCGGCCTTCTCCGCTGGCAACGCAAGATGGACGCTGGCCGTCTCCCCTGGCAACGCAAGATTGCCGCGGCCTTCTCCGCTGGCAACGCAAGATGGACGCTGGCCGTCTCCCTTGGCAACGCAAGATGGCCGCGGCCGGCGGCGGGTGTGATTGTGGCGCAGGCGCAGTGAGGTCTGCCTGCAGCCCATTGTCCAGACTGCCCCCCAGTGGATGTGGTGGGGAGGTGCAGCAGATGGAGCAACAATCCCAGTTTCAATGGGGGGAGAGAAGCTGCAATTCTGCTCCCTGTTGTTCACTCCTCTCCCCAGTCTCAGCATTGCAGAGTGTTTAAACAAGAGGGTGCAATGTCACAGCAGCACCCAGACCTGCAGTTTAAGGTTATTTATTAGTGTCACTAATAAGTAGGCTGACATTAACACTGCAGTGAAGTTACTGTGAGAATTGCCCGAGTCTCCACATTCCTGTTGGGGTAACACTGAGGGGGAATTGAAGCCCGGCCCAATGCCCCCTAACCCAGCACGTCTTTCAGACTGGGGAAGGAAACCCACACAGACACGGGGACAAGGTGCAAATGACCCACAGGTCCCTGGCACAGTGAGGCTGCAGTGTTACCCACTGTCCCACCGTGCTGACACTGGGGATAATGTATTTGGGGGGAACACGGGGCAGGTGGGGGTATCACCAACTCAATTTGATGGGGGGGGGGGTGGAAACATCAGGAAAAATCATCTTTGTCTCAAAACATTCTTCCATTTTTCCTCTTGTTTCTTATTGAAAACCAGCTCCCTCCTCCATCCCTCCCATCAATAGGGCTAACAGAACGCAGAGAAAAGGTTACAGCGCAGGAGAGGCCATTCAGCCCATCACATCCGCACCAGCTCGGGAAATAAAGACTAGCTGTCCATTCGAATCCCACCTTCCAGCAACCCAGCCCCTGAGCCTCCTTTTTACAGGACACAGAGTTTCAGCTACAGATCCGAGTGCCGAGGGGTTTCTATCTGAACCACCAGTTTAGGCAGCGCTTTGCAGGCATCCTCCACCCTCTGAGTGAGAAGCACCTTCCTTATGGCCCCTTGTAATCCTCCTACCGATCACCTTCAATCTGTGTGAACCCCACTTCCTGTCTCTGTTTGGGGGGAAACAGGCCTTTCCTGTCCATCCTGTCTTGCCCCCCTCAGAATGTCAGACACCTCAGTTCGGTCACCTCTCAGGAAAACAGCCCTCGCCAATCCAATCCTTTCCTCACCGCTGCAATTTCCCCAGTCCTGGCAAAACATTTGTAAATCCAAATGGTTATCGAATCTGAGTAATCTTTAACATTGCCCCTTCGCCAACAGGGAACAATCAACAGATGCACAAACAAGAGGCAGAGACTGAGCAAATGTTGGGATATTTATTCAGAAAACAAGGAAATATTTATTGACATGTTCAGATAAATCTCAATGATGGCCGTTGACCAGGTCTACATTAAACAATGGTTCAGTCCCAGGTTAAAAATCATTGTAACAAAGTAGAAGTTTACCCTGAAATTGGACATTGCCGGTGACTCCCCATATAACGGAGAGATCCAAACTCATACCACACCCTGATGTGGTAAAGGGGACACCAGGCTGAGCTCCAGACTGGGGATTAAAGAACACCGAGGTATGTTTGATTCTGATGATACACCCTCTCCGAGCCGGGATTGAGGAATTCTTAGGCAGAGAGACAGAAAATGTCCTTCGGGTGCTCTGGTTTCCTCCCACACTCCAAAGATGTGCAGGTTGGGTGCACTGTCCATGCGAAATTGCCCTTAGACTCCCAAGATGTATAGGTTAGGGGGGATTAGTGAGCAAATACATGGGGTTACGGGGTAAGCCTGGGTAAGGGTCGGTACAGATTTGAAAGGCGGAATGTCCTCCTTCTGCTTTGTAAGAATTCTATGAGTCAATGAAGTGAAACTCTCCAGACCAGGTAACATCATGGTAAATCTCCTCTGCCCCATTCCCAGTGTCACCCCATCCCTCCTATCCCGGGGATCCCAGAACTGCACCATTTTTTCCAAGAAGTGACCAGATGTGTAGATGAGGGAGATGCTTTTGACGTAGTCTTCTCGGACTTCAACAGGGCTTTTGACAAGGTCCCACACGGGAGACTAATAGGGAAGTTAAGATCCCATGGGATCCAAGGAAATGTGTCAAATTGGATCCAGAATTGGTTGAGTGGCAGGAAGCAGAGGGTGATGGTGATTTTCAGACTGGAAACTTGTATCCACAGGGTTCGATGTTGGGGCCCTTGTTGTTTGTGGTTTATTGAAATAACTTAGTCGTAAATGCAGGAGGTTTATCAGTAAGTTTGCGGATGATAGGGGAATTGTTCGGATGGTAATTGGGAGGATAGCCTTAGATTACAGGGGGATAGAGACAGGCTGATCCGTGGCAAAAGGAATCCAATGGGGATCAGTGTGAGGTGATGCACTCGGGCAGGGCTAACAAGACAAGGGACTAGATGATGAACAGTAGGATCCCAGGAAGCTCCGAGGATCAGAGGGAGATCGGTGAGCATGTACACCGGTCCCTTACGGTAACAGGACAGGTGGATAAAGTGGTTAAGAAGACACACGGTTCACTTCTTTATTAGCCGAGTGTTTAAGAGTGGGGAGGTGATGCTGGAATGATATAAAATGTTGGTTAGGCATTAGGAAGGAGGAATGGGAGTGAGATGGAGAGGTTGGATTTTTATTCATCCATGGGACTGGGCATCGCTGGCTGGCCCACCATTTATTGCCCATCTCTGGGTTCCCGAGGGCAGTTCAGAGTAAACCACATTGCTGTGGGTCTGGAGTCACACGTAGGCCAAACCAGGTAAGGACGGCAGATTTCCTTCCCTAAACGGCATCAGTGACCCAGACGGGTGTTTCTGATCATCGATCATCAGGAGATTCTTAATCCCAGATATTTTTTATTGAATTCCAATTCCCCCACCTGCTGTGGCGGGATTCGAACCCGGGTCCCCAGAACATTAGCTGAGTTTCTGGAATGAATAGTCTAGCAATGATCCCACTGGGCCATCGCCCCCCCCCCCTTTAGGGTGGGGGGTGGGGGGGGAATTACACAGTTAGGGGCCTTGCCAGCTGAAGACACAACCACTGATGTTGGAGTGACTGCGACTGGGGGATGTTCACAAGGCCCCGGGTTAGAGGGCCGAATGTGGGAACGGGACTTGGAAAGCAACAACAACTTGCATTAATGTAGCACCAGGAACAGAATGCAATGTCTGAAAGACACTTCACATGGGGGGGGGGGGGGGGGGCATCCGAAAACAAATTCTCCCAGCCAGACTGACAGGGAGATATCAGGGAGAGGAGACCAAAAGCTGGGACACAGAGAATTTCCTCGGGTCACTTTTGGTTCTTTCACCAATCCCTTTAAATCTGTGTCCCCCTCGGACAGAGAGACAGGGACGGATATTTCTCACACAGCAAAGCCTGACTGCTACTTTCACACTGCCACACACAGTTTTGTGACAACATTGACCCTTATTAATCATCCCAATCCCTTTGGGGTGAGAGTCTCAGATAGATAGAGAGAGAGAGAGTAACAGAGAGAGGGGAGGATAGCAATGGGGTGAGATTCACAGAGAGATAGAGAGAGAGAGAGTAACAGAGAGAGGGGAGGATAGCAATGGGGTGAGATTCACAGAGAGAGGGGACGATAGCAATGGGGTGAGAGTCATAGAGAGATAGAGAGAGAGAGTAACAGAGAGAGGGGAGGATAGCAATGGGGTGAGATTCACAGAGAGATAGAGAGAGAGAGTAACAGAGAGAGGGGAGGATAGCAATGGGGTGAGATTCACAGAGAGATAGAGAGAGAGAGTAACAGAGAGAGGGGAGGATAGCAATGGGGTGAGAGTCACAGAGAGATAGAGAGAGAGAGTAACAGAGAGAGGGGAGGATAGCAATGGGGTGAGAGTCACAGAGAGATAGAGAGAGAGAGTAACAGAAGAGGGGAACATAGAACATAGAACATTACAGCGCAGAACAGGCCCTTCGGCCCACGATGTTGCACCGACCAGTTACAAAAACAATGACCCACTAGCCTATACCAATCCCTTTTTGTCCATAAACCTATCCACAGATCTTTCAAACGTCCCAAACTAGGCGCATTTACAACTGCAGGGCATTCCAGTCCTTCACCACCCGCTGGGTAAAGTACCTACCCCTGACATCCGTCCTGTAGCTACCCCACCTTAATTTAAAGCCATGCCCCCTCGTGCTAGCTTTCTCCATCTGAGGAAAAAGACTATCACTGTCCACCCTATCTAAACCTCTAATCATCTTATATGTTTCAATAAGATCCCCTCCCCTCCATACCAGGCAACATCCTGGTAAACCTCCTCTGCACCCTCTCCAAAGCCTCCATATCCTTCCTGTAATGTGGGGACCAGAACTGCACACAGTACTCCAAGTGCGGCCGTACCAGAGTAGTGTACAGTTGCAACATGACGCTGCGACTCTTAAATTCAATCCCCCTACCAATAAACGCCAAGACACCATACGCCTTCTTAACAACCTTATCTACTTGATTCCCAACTTTCAGGGATCTATGTACACATACACCTAGATCCCTCTGCTCCTCCACACTATTCAAAGTCCTCCTGTTAGCCCTATACTCGACACATCTGTTATTCCTACCGAAGTGAATTACCTCACACTTCTCCGCACTAAATTCCATCCGCCCCCTCTCGGCCCAGCTCTGCAACCTGTCTAAGTCTTCCTGCAAACTATGACACCCTTCATCACAATCTACCACACCTCCGACTTTGGTGTCATCAGCAAATTTACTAATCCACCCAACTATACCCTCATCCAGATCATTAATAAAAATTACAAACAGCAGTGGCCCCAAAACAGATCCCTGAGGCACACCACTCGTAACTGAACTCCATGATGAATATTTACCATCAACCACCACCCTCTGTCTCCTATCTGATAGCCAATTTCTGATCCAGGGGAGGATAGCAATGGGGTGAGATTCACAGAGAGATAGAGAGAGAGAGTAACAGAGAGAGGGGAGGATAGCAATGGGGTGAGAGTCACAGAGAGATAGAGAGAGAGAGTAACAGAGAGAGGGGAGGATAGCAATGGGGTGAGATTCACAGAGAGTTGGAGAGAGAGAGTAACAGAGAGAGGGGAGGATAGCAATGGGGTGAGAGTCACAGAGAGATAGAGAGAGAGTAACAGAGAGAGGGGAGGATAGCAATGGGGTGAGAGTCTCAGAGAGATAGAGAGAGAGAGTAACAGAGGGAGGGGAGGATAGCAATGGGGTGAGAGTCTCAGAGAGATAGAGAGAGAGTAACAGAGAGAGGGGAGGATAGCAATGGGGTGAGAGTCTCAGAGAGAGAGAGAGAAAGAGTAACAGAGAGAGGGGAGGATAGCAATGGGGTGAGAGTCTCAGAGAGATAGAGAGAGAGAGTAACAGAGGGAGGGGAGGATAGCAATGTGGTGAGATTCACAGAGAGAGAGAGAGAGAGTAACAGAGAGAGGGGAGGATAGCAATGGGGTGAGAGTCTCAGAGAGATAGAGAGAGAGAGGGGAGGATAGCAATGTGGTGAGATTCACAGAGAGAGAGAGAGAGAGAGTAACAGAGAGAGGGGAGGATAGCAATGGGGTGAGGTTCACAGAGAGATAGAGAGAGAGAGTAACAGAGAGAGGGGAGGGTAGCAATGGGGTGAGATTCACAGAGAGATAGAGAGAGAGTAACAGAGAGAGGGGAGGATAGCAATGGGGTCAGAGTCTCAGAGAGAGATAGAGAGAGAGAAATAGAGAGAGGGAAGGATAGCAATGGGATGAGAGTCTCAGAGAGATAGATAGAGAGAGAAACAGAGAGAGGTGAGGATAGCAATGGGGTGAGATTCACAGAGAGATAGAGAGAGAGAGTAACAGAGAGAGGGGAGGGTAGCAATGGGGTGAGATTCACAGAGAGATAGAGAGAGAGAGTAACAGAGAGAGGGGAGGATAGCAATGGGGTGAGATTCACAGAGAGATAGAGAGAGAGAGTAACAGAGAGAGGGGAGGATAGCAAATGGGTGAGATTCACAGAGAGATAGAGAGAGAGAGTAACAGAGAGAGGGGAGGATAGCAATGGGGTGAGAGTCTCAGAGAGATAGAGGAAGTGATTGAGATGGAGATTGCCAAACAGTGTTCCTGTAATACTGAGAGCAGTGATCACACAGGTATCAGACAGAACATAAGAAATAGGAGCAGGATGAGGCCATTCCCCCCCTCGAGCCTGTCCCTCCAGTTGATAAGACCATGGCTGATCTGACTGTGGCCTGAACCCCCCTTCGCAGCCTGTCTCCCCCATAACCCTCACCCCCCCTTGTATATGTTCAATGTCCCAACGCCCACTGCTCTCCGGGGAAGGGAATTCCAAACACTAACTACCCCCTGAGAGAAGGAATTATTCCTCCGGATCTCTATCTTCAATGGGAACGTCAGGAATTTTAAACTGTGCCCCCCCACCCCCCCGGCCCACCCCCATCCTGGCAGCACGGTGGCACAGTGGGTAACACTGCTGCCTCACAGTGCCAGGGACCCAGGTTCAATTCCCTGCCTTGGGTCACTGTCTGTGTGGAGTCTACACCTTCTCCCCGTGTCCCCGTGGGTTTCCTCCCACAGTTAAAAAGACGCTCTGGGTAGGTGTCCCAGCCATGTTCAATTCTCCCTATGTGTGTCCAAACAGGCACCACACTGTGGCCACTATGAGTTTCCCCACACTAACTTCATTGCAGTGTTAATGTCATCCTCCTTGTGAGACTAATAAATAAACTTTGAAAGCTGATACTAGATTCCCCCCCGTGTGGGCCTTGTTCTGTGATAATGAATGGGGATGTTTAAAGATTATTCAATAGTTCTTTAAGGACAGCAGACACAGGGATGGAACATGTGGCTCTGAACACAACAGATAGATTTCGGGGGGGATATCGCAGCCCCCCGTGTCTGAGTGGGAGGTAATCTTCCCTCCCAATCAGACAGATTGTGGCTTCAGCTCAGAGCCTCAAATACTAGGCCCTTAGCATCGATCAGAGAGACTCCGAGCACAGCAGGATGGGAGAAGGGACAAAGCAAAGTGGGGTTGACTGTGTGAGAATTGCTTTGTGGAAAGATTGAGTGTTTGATCAGAATGTTAGATTGTGAATGGACCCACCATATATTAAGCTGATCTATCTATTGGTAACTGTCACACTGTATTCTGTACCCTCTCCTTCTCCCGAATGGACTCTATGTCTGGTATGTTTTGTTTGTGCAGCGTGCAAGAAACAAAACCTTTCACTGCATCCCAATCCATGGGATAGGACAGCACGGGGACACGATGGTTAGCACTGCTGCCTCACAGCACCAGGGACCCGGGTTCAATTCTCAGCTTGGGAATGGAGTTTGCACATTCTCCCCATGTCTGCGTGGGTTTCTTCCTGGTTTCCTTCCACAGTCCAAAGATGTGCAGACTAGGTGGAGTCTGAGACACGACAGAAGCAGGGTAAGGATTTGAAAATGGAGGGCTTCTAACAAACTTTTAAAAGACAATCCACACTCACAGCAGTCCCATTTCACACTCTCTGCTCAGTCCTGTGTTGGGGGGGGGGGTTTAGTGTGGGATCAGTGTTTGCTTTTCTCAAACCGCAGTGAGATTCCCAACAAGGACAAGAGGTTTCAGTGTTTAAAAATGTAAAGATTACAAACCCAAACCAGACAGAGAGTGATGAGACCTCACACCTTCAATGTTGATCTTTCCTCAGAATCAGAGAGATTGTGGGTTCAGCACAGAGCCTAAAATACTAGGCCCTTAGCATCGAGACACAGACACAGAGACAGATATAGAGAAATGCAAAGACAGAAACACACACAGATACACAGAGAGGTATTCACACAGAGACAGAGAGAGAAACACAGATCCAGAGAAACACAGAGACAAAGTTCTTTACTCAGAGGGTAGTAAGGGTGTGGAATGCCCTGCCTGCAGCAGTTGTGGACTCGCCAACTTTAAGGGCGTTCAAATGGTCAGTGGATACACATATGGATAACATTGGAATAGTTTAGGTTCGAGGGTCATTAGATTGGTTCCACTGGTCGGCGCAACATCGAGGGCCGAATGGCCTGGACTGCGCTGGAATGTTCTATGTTGTATTAAAGAGAGATGGAGACAGAGAGAAATATAGAGGCAGAGAGACACACAGATACACAGAGAAATAAAGATAGAGAGAAACAAAGAGACAGAGATATGTATTGAGTCGGAGGGGATGGGGGAGCTCCTGAATGAATACTTTGCGTCGGTATTCACGAAGGAGAGGGGTTCGGAATCGTGCGGTCTGTTAGAGGGAGCTGAGGATCAGCTGCAGGAAATATCTATTACGAGAAAGGAAGTGCTCGGGCTTTTAGGTAGCGTAAGGACGGATAAAGCTCCGGGGCCTGATGGTATTTATCCCAGGCTGCTTCGGGAGGTGAAAGATGAAATTGCTGGGCCTCTGGTGTAAATCTTTGTCTCTTCTTTGGACACAGGTGAGGTCCCAGAAGACTGGAGGGTAGCAAATGTGGTACCGCTGTTCAAAAAAGGTAGCAGGGATAACCCTGGTAATTATAGGCCGGTGAGTTTGACGTCGGTGGTAGGGAAATTAATGGAAAAAGTACTTAGGGGTAGGATGTATGAGCATTTGGAGCGTTGCGGTCTGATTGGGGATACGCATCATGGCTTTGTTAGAGGGAGGTCTTGCCTTACGAATCTGGTGGAATTCTTTGAGGAGGTGACAAAAACGGTTGATGATGGGAGAGCTGTTGATGTCATCTATATGGATTTCAGTAAGGCGTTTGACAAAGTCCCTCACGGTAGGCTGGTAGAAAAGGTTAGCCTTTATAGGAACGGGTATAGAGTTTAAAAGCTGCTGTCTAATGCTTCAGTTGTATAGAACGTTGGTTAGACCGCATTTGGAGTACTGCATCCAGTTCTGGTCACCTTACTACCAGAAGGACGTGGAGGCTCTGGAAAGGGTGCAGAGGAGGTTTACCAGGATGTTGCCTGGCATGGAGGGGCTGGGGTACGAGGAAAGGTTGGAGAAACTGGGACTGTTCTCCTTGGAAAGACGGAGATTGAGGGGGGACATGATAGAGGTATATAAGATACTGAAGGGAATAGACAGAGTCAATAGTGAGAGACTGCTCCCTAGATTGGTTACAAATACAAGAGGACATGATTTAAGGGTGAGGGGGGAGAGATATAATTTGGATATGAGAGGAAGGTTCTTTACGCAGAGAGTTGTAGGGGTATGGAACGCGCTACCGAGTAGGGTGGTGGAGGAGGGAACATTGGACTCGTTTAAGGCTCAGTTAGATAGACACATGAGTGAAACGAGGATGGAGGGTTATGGTAGGGGATATTAAATAAGGGTTAGAACCTCGGGAGACACCGGAAAGGCAGGCTTGTGATTAACGTTTTTGTCTTTTATTCCGCAGGTGGAGATCCACCTCGTTGTCAAACGAGGGACATTCACACGGTGGGTCGTGCGTGGGCTACTCTTGGAGGTTCCGGGAGTGGCCTAGTACTTCGTGTCGGTGTGTGTGCTTGATCCTGGACCGGTAGATGGGCGCCGCAACAGCTCAGTGACTAGCACTGCTAGCTGTGCAGATACATGGATTTGGGCCTGTGTCTGTGGGAGTTTGTGCATTCTCCCTGTGGATGCATGGGTTTCCTCCGGGCGCTCCGGTTTCCTCCCACACCCCAAAGATGTGCTCTTAGGCTGATTGGTTTTACCAAATTGACACTATTCTCCCCTGAATCTGGCTAAGTGGGGGGTTTTATTCGTAGACACGCAGGGTAGAATAGGTGTAGGGTGATGCAGAGGCGCGGGCTCGTTGGGCCGAAGGGCCTGTTTCACGTGCTGGGTTGTTCTTTGTTTAGAAAGACACAAATAAAGAGTGACATATACAGACACACAGAGAGATATACACAGAGAGACAGAGAGAGAGACAAATATAGAGAAATACAGAGACAGAGAGAGACACACAGAAAAACAGAGAGACAGAGGGGGAGAGAGAGAGAGATACAGATAAAAAGAGACAGAGAGATGTACAAATACACAGAATGATAGAGATAGAGAGACACACACATAAATACACTAATCAAGAAATACAAAAAGAGAGACAGAATAAGGCAAAGTCAGATCTAGTTTTGCATTCAATGTTTATTTAAAAATTCAGAGAGTATTTTACAGGAAAATTGATTTTAAAGTTAACAAAAGTACATAAATCCTTTGAGCTTCACACTGAGATCAGAACCCATGTGATCTGAGCTGCCCGGTATCTGTACAACTGTAACAGAGAGCAGAAAGAGTAAAAAACAGAGCTCAACATCACGGGAAATGAACAATTGTGAATAAGGAACAAGAAAAGTTCTTTATTTATACATGAAATTTAAACTACAAGAAAACTATTAACTACAATTACATTACAACAAAAATCCCCTTATACATTTCACACTGAAAACTGGAATCCTGTCCACGATTGTCTCAGTTACAGATTCAGAATGATAAACAGAGACAATTTGACTGTTACAGTCACCGAGAGCAGATATTGTGTTTGTGTCACTCAGAGATCTTCATAATCAGCTGAGGGAAATCTACAGCGTCCAAAATTCAACCCATCACTTGATCTGTAAAAGAGAGATACACCAATGGTCAGATATTTATGATGTGGGACATTAGAGTTTTTAATCAGTGAAATGTTTAGAGATTTTTCAAACCCCTTCTGTCAGTTTAATAACCCACTCTGACAGCAGTTCCATTTCACACTCTCTGCTCAGTCCTGTGTTGGGGGGGGTTTAGTGTGGGATCAGTGTTTGCTTTTCTCAAACCGCAGTGAGATTCCCAACAAGGGTAAAAGATGTTTAAAAACTTAAACATTACAAAACTAAACCAGACAGAGAGTGATTGGGCCTCCTGCCTTCAATACAGTGATCTTCACTCCAGAGATTGTGGGTACAGATCAGAGCTGGAAATACTAGGCCCTTAGCATCGAGACACACAGACACACAGAGAGAGACACAGAGACAGAGACACAGAGAGAGAGAAACACAGAGAGACAGACACACAGAGAGAAACACAGAGACAGACACACAGAGAGACACACAGAGACAAGAGAGAGACACAGAGAGAAACACAGAGACAGAGAGAAAGAGCAGCAGAGAAACACAGATATACAGAGATAGAGAGTCAAAGATACAGATAAATACAGAGACACAGAGAGACACACAGGCACAGACAAAGAGACAGAGACAGATACACAGATACACAGATACAGACAAAGAGACAGAAAGAGACACAGATATAGAGAAATACAGAGACACAGAGAGATACACAGGCACAGACAAAGAGACACAGATAAAGAGAAATACAGAGACACAGTGATACACAGATACAGACAAGGAAACAGACAGGGACACAGATACAGAGCAATACAGAGACACAGGGAGATACACAGATACAGACAAAGAGACAGAAAGAGACACAGATACCGAGAAATACAGAGACACAGAGAGATACACAGGCACAGACAAGAAAACACGAAGATACACAGATATAGCGAAATACAGAGACAGAGTGATACACAGGCACAGACAAAAAGACAGAAAGAGACACAGATACAGAGAAATACAGAGACACAGTGATACACAGATACAGACAAGGAAACAGATAGGGACACAGATACAGAGCAATACAGAGACACAGGGAGATACACAGATACAGACAAAGAGACAGAAAGAGATACAGATACAGAGAAATACACAGACAGAGACACACAGATATGTAGAGAGATATATAGAGAAACACACACACACAAAATCATACTAACAGAGATATAGAGAAAGAGAGATGGAGTTAGACAAAGTCAGAATTAGTTAATTTTGAATTCAGGGTTTTTTAAAAAAAATTCAGAGAATATTTTACAGGAAAATTGATTTGAAAGTTAACAAAAGTGAATCTGACCTTTGAGCTTCACACTGAGATCAGAACCCATGCGATCTGAGCTGCCCGGTATCTGTACAACTGTAACAGAGAGCAGAAAGAGTAAAAAACAGAGCTCAACATCACGGGAAATGAACAATTGTGAATAAGGAACGAGAAAAGTTATTTATTTATACATGAAATTTAAACTACAAGAAAACTATCAACTACAATTAATAGACTCTCTGTTATTACAGTCTGGGTCTTGTGTCAGTAATCTCTGCCCTTAACCTCTCTTATTACAATCTGCCTTATGTCATTTATCTCCGCCCTAAACATCCCTCAGTTATTACAATCTGGACCTTGTATCAGTAATCTCTGCCCTAAACATCCCTCAGTTATTACAATCTGGACCTTGTATCAGTAATCTCTGCCTTAAACATCCCTCAGTTATTACAATCTGGGCCTTGTATCAGTAATGTCTGCCCTAAACATCCCTCAGTTATTACAATCTGGACCTTGTATCAGTAATCTCTGCCCTAAACATCCCTCAGTTATTACAATCTGGGCCTTGTATCAGTAATGTCTGCCCTAAACATCCCTCAGTTATTACAATCTGGACCTTGTATCAGTAATCTCTGCCCTAAACATCCCTCAGTTATTACAATCTGGGCCTTGTCGCAGTAATCTCTGCCCTTAACCTCTCTTATTACAATCTGCCTTGTGTCATTTATCTCCACCCTAAACATCCCCCAGTTATTACAGTCTGGACCTTGTATCAGTAATCTCTGCCCTAAACATTCCTCAGTTATTACAGTCTGGACCTTGTATCAGTAATCTCTGCCCTAAACATCCCTCAGTTATTACAGTCTGGACCTTGTATCAGTAATCTCTGCCCTAAGCATCCCTCAGTTATTACAATCTGGGCCTTGTATCAGTAATCTCTGCCCTAAACATCCCTCAGTTATTACAATCTGGGCCTTGTAGCAGTAATTTCTGCCCTAAACATCTCTCAGTTATTACAATCTGGGCCTTGTAGCAGTAATCTCTGCCCTAAACATCCCTTAGTTATTACAATCTGTGCCTTGTAGCAGTAATCTCTGCCCTAAACATCTCTCAGTTATTACAATCTGGGCCTTGTAGCAGTAATCTCTGCCCTAAACATCCCTCAGTTATTACAATCTGGGCCTTGTAGCAGTAATCTCTGCCCTAAACATCCCTTAGTTATTACAATCTGTGCCTTGTAGCAGTAATCTCTGCCCTAAACATCTCTCAGTTATTACAATCTGGGCCTTGTAGCAGTAATCTCTGCCCTAAACATCCCTTAGTTATTACAATCTGTGCCTTGTAGCAGTAATCTCTGCCATAAACATCTCTCAGTTATTACAATCTGGGCCTTGTATCAGTAATCTCTGCCCTAAACATCCCTCAGTTATTACAATCTGGGCCTTGTAGCAGTAATCTCTGCCCTAAACATCCCTCAGTTATTACAATCTGGGCCTTGTAGCAGTAATCTCTGCCCTAAACCTCTCTCAGTTATTACAATCTGGGCCTTGTAGCAGTAATCTCTGCCCTAAACATCCCTTAGTTATTACAATCTGGGCCTTGTAGCAGTAATCTCTGCCCTAAACATCCCTCAGTTATTACAATCTGGACCTTGTAGCAGTAATCTCTGCCCTAAACATCCCTCAGTTATTACAATCTGGACCTTGTAGCAGTAATCTCTGCCCTAAACATCCCTCAGTTATTACAATCTGGGCCTTGTATCAGTAATCTCTGCCCTAAACATCCCTCAGTTATTACAATCTGGGCCTTGTAGCAGTAATCTCTGCCCTAAAGCTCTCTCCTAAACCTTCCAATCTTTCAAAAACATTTGGATGAGCGCTCATAACATCACAACATTCACAGATATGGGACAAGAGATGGAAAACTGGGTTAGCACAACTTTAGTGGGAGTTACTGTTGGTGCAGACTCGATGATCAAGCATTGGGTGATCAATTTGATGTTTCCAGCTATGCTGCTTACAATGCTGTCTCATTTTTTGTGTCTATGGCAAACTGTGATGTGAAGAATTCAGTTACATTAAATGGCCAATAAATACATCCAAACTACCTGTATATTTCTGTGTGTGTGTTTACCATGATCTGTTTGAGTGGGGGAGCAGGATCGATGGGTCAAATGGCCTGAAACTGCACAGAATTGAGATTTAAACACTCATGCATGCTGACACACACACAGACACACACACAGACAGACACACACTCATTGACACAGAGACAGATGCACACACACACACACACAGACACACACACTCATTGACACAGAGACAGATGCACACACACACACACACACACACACAGACACAAACACAGAGGCACTCACATAGAGACAGAGAGAGACACACATATATTCAGAGAGAGACACAGACACAGAGAGACAGACAGACAGACACAACACACACATTCACTCACAGACACAGAGACACACACACAGACACAAACACACAGGCACTCATACAGAGAGAGAGAGACACACACATATTCAGAGAGACACAGAGAGACAGACACACACACACATTCACTCACAGACACACACACACCAACAGACACATAGAAACACATGTTGAAATCCACACACATACAAAAACACACAGACACTCACAGACACACAAGCTCACACACAGAAAGACACACAATCTGTCTCTCACACACACACACACACAGAAATACGTGCACACACTTAGAATCTCTCCCTCACACACACAGAAGCACAGAAACATAACCACACCGACACTCACACACACTCATTCCTATTTCTGTTTTACTCCTCACTGCCCCCAGCTAGAAAGTACTGGGATCTGAGCTTGAAATGCTGGAACTGATCCTGGGGGAATGAGTGGGGTCAGATAGACACCCAGAGGGTCACTTGTGTGTGAATCATAGAATGGAGACAGCACAGGAGGCCATTCAGCCCATCAATCCAGGATGGAGAGCCTGCAAGAGCAGTTTGACTATTCCCGCTCCCCCCACCCTCTCTCCGTAACCCTGTCAATATTTTCCCCTCAGCCTCCCATTCAATCTCCTCCTGATGGAATCTCCTTCCCCCTCTGGCTCAGACAGAACATTCCAGATCCCAGTGCGTTCAAAACATTTCCCCATCACACAATCCCAGATTCACACAGTGCAGGAGAGACCCCTCGGCCCATCGAGTCTGTACTGACCGATCAGAACCACCTAACATCCCCACCCAACCCCATTTCCCAGCACTTGGCCCACAGCCCTGAATGTGATGATGGGCCGAGTGCTCATCCAGGGACTTTTTAAAGGGTGTGAGACAACTTGCCTCTACCCCCCCTCCCAGGGAGCACATTCCAGACCCTCCCCACCCTCTGGGTAAAACAATTCTTCCTCACATCCCCCCTCAACCTTCTGTCCCTCACCTTGAACCTGTGTCCCCCTCGCGACTGACCCTTCAACTAAGGAGAGCAGCTGTTCCCGATCCACACTGTTCATGCCTGTCCCAGTTATTACAATCTGGGCCTGGTATCAGTAATCTCTGCCCTAAACCTCTCTCAGTTATTACAATCTGGGCCTTGCATCAGTAATCTCTGCCCTAAACCTCTCTCAGTTATTACAATCTGGGCCTTGTATCAGTAAACTGCCCTAAATCTCTCTCAGTTATTACAATCTGGGCCTTGTATCAGTAATCTCTGCCCTAAACCTCTCTCAGTTATTACAATCTGGGCCTTGTATCAGTAAAATCTGCCCTAAACCTTTCTCAGTTAGTACAGTGTGGGATTGTATCAGTAATCTCTGTCCCGAATCTGCCTCAGTTTTCACAATGTGGGCCTTGTATCAGTAATCTCTGCCCTAAATCTCTCTCAGTTATTACAATCTGGGTCTTGTATCAGTAATCCCTGCCCTAAACCTCTCTCAGTTATTACAATCTGGGCCTTGTATCAGTAAAATCTGCCCTAAACCTTTCTCAGTTAGTACAGTGTGGGATTGTATCAGTAATCTCTGTCCCGAATCTGCCTCAGTTTTTACAATCTGGGCCTTGTATCAGTAATCCCTGCCCTAAACCTCTCTCAGTTATTACAATCTGGGATTGTATCAGTAATCTCTGCCCTAAACCTCTCTCAGTTATTACAATCTGGGCCTTGTATCAGTAATCTCTGCCCTAAACCACTCTCAGTTATTACAATCTGGGCCTTGTATCAGTAATCCCTGCCCTAAACCACTCTCCGTTATTACAATCTGGGCCTTGTATCAGTAATCTCTGCCCTAAACCACTCTCCGTTATTACAATCTGGGCCTTGTATCAGTAATCCCTGCCCTAAACCACTCTCCGTTATTACAATCTGGGCCTTGTATCAGTAATCTCTGCCCTAAACCTCTCTCAGTTATTACAATCTGGGCCTTGTATCAGTAATCTCTGCCCTAAACCTCTCTCAGTTATTACAATCTGGGCCTTGTATCAGTAATCCCTGCCCTAAACCACTCTCCGTTATTACAATCTGGGCCTTGTATCAGTAATCTCTGCCCTAAACCTCTCTCAGTTATTACAATCTGGGCCTTGTATCAGTAATCTCTGCCCTAAACCTCTCTCAGTTATTACAATCTGGACCTTGTATCAGTAATCCGGGTCCCTGGTGCTGTGAGGCAGCAGTGCTAACCCCTGTGCCACCGTGCTGTACAGAGGAAGAGGAGGATTCACCCCAGTTCCCACATTCAATGATATCACGGCCGCTCTGTGATCGAATTCTGTATCGCTTTGCACCTTTGGCTAAGAAAAATCCCCCAACCTCAGATTTAAACAGCAACTGAGCATCGATTGCCGTTTGCAGAAGATTGTTCCAAACTAATATCACCCCCGGTGTGGCAAAGTGTTTCTTCATTTCACTCCTGAATGTCTAAAATACTAAACATTGTCTCAAATCCAATGTCCCCCCAAGTCCTGGACTCACCCCCCCCCCCCCAATCTGGTCTTATTGGAGTCGGATGCCGTGTTTGGGAGCGACACGGGATTGGGAAGGACTGTTCATGCGGAGGATACACACCAGGAATCTGTCCCAGAATCAGAACAGAGCCGGGAGAATCAAACACGGAAAGCGGGGTTGGATTTGTGAGCCTCGGAAAGCTTTAGTGTTTGGTCAGAATGTTAACAGGGTGAAGTTTGGAGCCTCTGGGGTGACAGTTGTCCCAATACAGATTCTATCTTATTGGAACATTAAGGTACCGAGTGTCCTGAGCTCAGCAGCATTTACAAACCATCATCTGCAGAAAGCTCGCTGTTTAAATTGGATCAATCCAGCTCTTTGGAAATGTGTCTTATTTAAGAAAGTGACAAACTAATTTCAGAGAGGGAGAGAGATCCAGAGACAGAGACAGAGAGAGACAGAAACAGGATGGGATTGTGCTGTGCGTGTTACAGAGCTGACACTGAGACACACACCAGATGGACAGTCACAGACCAGAGTGAATCGTTCTCTGTAACCTGCAGTGTCCCGGACATGGACAGACGCTGACACTCAGACACACACACACACAACAACAACAACAACTTGCATTTATGTAGCACCTTGAGCAGAATTGTCCCTGAGATGCTTCACAGGAACCAGGAGTGAAAAATTGAGTCACGGGCGAGTTTAGGGACAGACGCCCCACAGATTTGGTGAAAAGTGATTGGTTTTCGGAATGATCCTAATGGGGGAAAGGGAGGTATTAAGCGGCAAATGTGAGGTTCTCCACTTTGGGAGCAGAAAGGGGGAGGCGGATTACTGTCTGAATGGCCATAAATGAGGAGCGGGGAATGTACAAGGAGACCTGGGTGTCCCTCACACACCAATCGCTGGAGGCAAGCGTGCAGGGGCAGGAGGCAGGAGAAAAGGCCAATGGGATGTTGGCCCCCATAGCGAGAGGATTGGAGAACAGGAAGAGGGTCTTGCTGCAATTAGACAGGGCCTTGGTGAGACCACAGCCCGAATATTGTGGACAGTTTGGCTCTCTGTATCTGAGGAAGGATGTTCTTGCTCCAGAGGGAGCCCGGAGAATGTTTCCCAGACGGATCCCTGGGATGGAGGGACTGACGAATGAGGAGAGATTGAGTGGGTTGGGATTGTATTCACTGGAGATCAGAAGAGTGAGGGGGCGAACTCATCGAAATCAGTAAAATTCTAACAGGACCAGACAGGGGTAGGTGCCAGAAGGATGATCCCGGTGGTGGGGGTGTCCAGAACCAGGGCTCACAGTCTGAGGATACAGGGGAGACGGTTCAGGACAGAGATGAGGAGAAATCTCTTCACCCAGAGAGGGGTCAGCCTGTGGAATTCACCAACACAGAAAGTAGTTGAGGACAAAACATTGAATGTTTCCGAGGGGCTGTTAGATACAGCACTTGGGGCAAAGGGGATAAAAGGATAAGGGGCAAGGTTCACTTTCCTGGCTAATCCCCCCTAACCTACACATCCCCTGACACTCAGGGACAATTTAGCACGGCCAATTCACCGAACCTGCACATCTGGGGACTGAGGGAGGAAACCGGAGCACCCGGAGGAAACCCACCCAGACACGGGGAGAATCTCCGTACAGACAGTGACCCAGGGCTGGGATTGAACCCCGGTCCCTGGTGCTGGGAGGCAGCAGTGCCAACCACTGTGCCAACGCATGCTCATCAAACACTTCCAACCCAAATACAGGACACAGAGTAAAATTCCCTCTGCTCTGTCCAGGGAATTTTTCATTGCAGATTTTTAGATTTATTTTAAGGAGAGAACAAACAGAACTCAAATTGTTCAGCATCCCAGTGTGAACTCGTGTTTAATTCAACCAGGATCTCAGCTCCTCAGATTGCAACATGGAGTTGAAGCTTTGAATACAGATGTGTCTCTCTCTGTCTCAGAGTTTGTGTATTCTGTCTCTCACTCACTTTGAAACTTATCTGAAGAATTTGAATGATGAACGTTGCTTTAATCCCTCCTGACTCTAAGCACATGGAACTGGGGAATCTTCAAAGCCGACAGTCTCATGTAATTAACACCAAACTGCATCTTTATTCCCCCATCCATTTCCTATCTCTGAATAGATCCCACACATTTCCAGAATGCAGGAAGCTCTCAATGGAAACTGCTTCCAATGATTCCCCGATACAATTGTTCACACTTGCCTGGAAACTACATCCCACTGACATTCCCCAAAGCAGCCACAGAAAAGGGACGGGTTATTTTAAACATTGAACCTGAACTCACTGAGTTTACAATTCACTCACATTGTACAGAAATGCTGATCCTGTTTTGATGAGAGTGATCAGATTAACTCTGGAACATGAAGGCAGCTACCGGACTGAGATGAACCACATTTATAACAATTCCACAATATCAGAGACATTGCTGTGTGTATTGTGTGAATCCAGCTGTGAAATATCCGAACATTTGGAGCTTCCACTGTTTCTGTCTTTTCATCATTTATTAAAGTACGTTGTTCTATCCCTTTTCAATCTAAGTTGTGTCAATTTACATTTCCCAGCTCTGAAACCTCTCCACCAGTTTTGTCCATTTACTAAACATGAAAAACTCTTTGCAATTTGATATTTCCAGCGACACTGCTTACAATGCTGACTCATTTTTTGTATCTATGGCAAACCAGGATGTGTAGCATTCAGTCACATTAACAGGTCAATAAATACATCCAAACTACCTGTATATTTCTCTGTGTGTGTTTACCATGATCTGTTTGAGTGGGGGAGCAGGATCAATGGGGCAAATGGCCTGAAACTGAACATAATTGAGATTTAAACACTCATACATGCTGACACACACACACACACTCATTGACACAGAGACAGATGTGCACACACAGACACACACACACAGACACAAACATAGAAGGACTCACATAGTGCCAGAGAGAGACATACACATTCACAGAAACACACAGGCACTGATACACACACACACTCATTGACACAGAGACAGATGCACACACACACACACACACACTAACACAGAGGCACTCACATAGAGACAGAGAGACAGACACATATTCGCAGAGACACACAGACACAGATACACACTCACACACCCAGACACAGAGAGACAGACAGATACATACACACACACAAAGACACACACTCAGAGACACACAGAAACACATGTTGAAATACACACACACACATACTGAAACACACATACACTCACAGACACATAAGCTCACACACAGAAAGACACACAATCTCTCTCTCTCTCTCTCACACACACACACACACACACAGAAATAAGTGCACACACTTAGGATCTCTCCCTCACACACACAGAAGCACAGAAACATAACCACACCGACACTCACACACACTCATTCCTATTTCTGTTTTACTCCTCACTGCCCCCAGCTAGAAAGTACTGGGATCTGAGCTTGAAATGCTGGAACTGATCCTGGGGGAATGAGTGGGGTCTGATAGACACCCAGAGGGTCACTTGTGTGTGAATCATAGAATGGGGACAGCACAGGAGGCCATTCAGCCCATCAATCCAGGATGGAGAGCCTGCAAGAGCAGTTTGACTATTCCCACTCCCCCCACCCTCTCCCCGTAACCCTGTCAATATTTTCCCCTCAGCCTCCCATTCAATCTCCTCCTGATGGAATCTCCTTCCCCCTCTGGCTCAGACAGAACATTCCAGATCCCAGTGCGTTCAAAACATTTCCCCATCACACAATCCCAGATTCACACAGTGCAGGAGAGACCCCTCGGCCCATCGAGTCTGTACTGACCCGTCAGAACCACCTAACATCCCCACCCAACCCCATTTCCCAGCGCTTGGCCCACAGCCCTGAATGTGATGATGGGCCGAGTGCTCATCCAGGGACTTTTTAAAGGGTGTGAGACAACTTGCCTCTACCCTCCCTCCCAGGGAGCACATTCCAGACCCTCCCCACCCTCTGGGTAAAACAATTCTTCCTCACATCCCCCCTCAACCTCCTGTCCCTCACCTTGAACCTGTGTCCCCCTCGCGACTGACCCTTCAACTAAGGAGAGCAGCTGTTCCCGATCCACACTGTTCATGCCTGTCCCAGTTATTACAATCTGGGCCTTGTATCAGTAATCTCTGCCCTAAACCTCTCTCAGTTATTACAATCTGGGCCTTGTATCAGTAATCTCTGCCCTAAACCTCTCTCAGTTATTACAATCTGGGCCTTGTATCAGTAATCTCTGCCCTAAACCCCTCTTAGTTATTACAATCTGGGCCTTGTATCAGTAATCTCTGACCTAAACCTCTCTCAGTTATTACAATCTGGGCCTTGTATCAGTAATCTCTGCCCTAAACCTCTCTCAGTTATTACAATGTGGACCTTGTATCAGTAATCTCTGCCCTAAACCTTTCTCAGTTATTACAGTGTGGGATTGTATCAGTAATCTCTGCCCTAATCCTCTCTCAGTTATTACAATCTGGGCCTTGTATCAGTAATCTCTGCCCTAAACCACTCTCAGTTATTACAATCTGGGCCTTGTATCAGTAATCTCTGCCCTAAACCTCTCTCAGTTATTACAATCTGGGCCTTGTATCAGTAATCTCTGCCCTAAACCACTCTCAGTTATTACAATCTGGGCCTTATATCAGTAATCTCTGCCCTAAACCACTCTCAGTTATTACAATCTGGGCCTTGTATCAGTAATCTCTGCCCTAAACCTCTCTCAGTTATTACAATCTGGGCCTTGTATCAGTAATCTCTGCCCTAAACCTCTCTCAGTTATTACAATCTGGGCCTTGTATCAGTAATCCCTGCCCTAAACCTCTCTCAGTTATTACAATCTGGGCCTTGTATCAGTAATCCCTGCCCTAAACCACTCTCAGTTATTACAATCTGGGCCTTGTATCAGTAATCCCTGCCCTAAACCACTCTCCGTTATTACAATCTGGGCCTTGTATCAGTAATCTCTGCCCTAAACCTCTCTCAGTTATTACAGTGTGGGATTGTATCAGTAATCTCTGTCCTAAACCTCTCTCAGTTATTACAATCTGGGCCTTGTATCAGTAATCTCTGCCCTAAACCTCTCTCAGTTATTACAATCTGGGCCTTGTATCAGTAATCCGGGTCCCTGGTGCTGTGAGGCAGCAGTGCTAACCCCTGTGCCCCCGTGCTGTACAGAGGAAGAGGAGGATTCACCCCAGTTCCCACATTCAATGATATCACGGCCGCTCTGTGATCGAATTCTGTATCGCTTTGCACCTTTGGCTAAGAAAAATCCCCCAACCTCAGATTTAAACAGCAACTGAGCATCGATTGCCGTTTGCAGAAGATTGTTCCAAACTAATATCACCCCCGGTGTGGCAAAGTGTTTCTTCATTTCACTCCCGAATGTCTAAAATACTAAACATTGTCTCAAATCCAATGTCCCCCCAAGTCCTGGACTCCCCCCCCCCCCCCAATCTGGTCTTATTGGAGTCGGATGCCGTGTTTGGGAGCGACACGGGATTGGGAAGGACTGTTCATGCGGAGGATACACACCAGGAATCTGTCCCAGAATCAGAACAGAGCCGGGAGAATCAAACACGGAAAGCGGGGTTGGATTTGTGAGCCTCGGAAAGCTTTAGTGTTTGGTCAGAATGTTAACAGGGTGAAGTTTGGAGCCTCTGGGGTGACAGTTGTCCCAATACAGATTCTATCTTATTGGAACATTAAGGTACCGAGTGTCCTGAGCTCAGCAGCATTTACAAACCATCATTTGCAGAAAGCTCGCTGTTTAAATTGTATCAATCCAGCTCTTTGGAAATGTGTCTTATTTAAGAAAGTGACAAACTAATTTCAGAGAGGGAGAGAGATCCAGAGACAGAGACAGAGAGAGACAGAAACAGGATGGGATTGTGCTGTGCGTGTTACAGAGCTGACACTGAGACACACACCAGATGGACAGTCACAGACCAGAGTGAACCGTTCTCTGTAACCTGCAGTGTCCCGGACATGGACAGACGCTGACACTCAGACACACACACACACAACAACAACAACTTGCATTTATGTAGCACCTTGAGCAGAATTGTCCCTGAGATGCTTCACAGGAACCAGGAGTGAAAAATTGAGTCACGGGCGAGTTTAGGGACAGACGCCCCACAGATTTGGTGAAAAGTGATTGGTTTTCGGAAGTCTCCTAATGGGGGAAAGGGAGTTATTCAGTGGCAAATGTGAGGTTCTCCACTTTGGGAGCAGAAAAGGGGAGGCGGATTACTGTCTGAATGGCCATAAATGAGGAGCGGGGAATGTACAAGGAGACCTGGGTGTCCCTCACACACCAATCGCTGGAGGCAAGCGTGCAGGGGCAGGAGGCAGGAGAAAAGGCCAATGGGATGTTGGCCCCCATAGCGAGAGGATTGGAGAACAGGAAGAGGGTCTTGCTGCAATTAGACAGGGCCTTGGTGAGACCACAGCCCGAATATTGAGGACAGTTTGGCTCTCTGTATCTGAGGAAGGATGTTCTTGCTCCAGAGGGAGCCCGGAGAAGGTTTCCCAGACGGATCCCTGGGATGGAGGGACTGACGAATGAGGAGAGATTGAGTGGGTTGGGATTGTATTCACTGGAGATCAGAAGAGTGAGGGGGCGAACTCATCAAAATCAATAAAATTCTAACAGGACCAGACAGGGGTAGGTGCCAGAAGGATGATCCCGGTGGTGGGGGTGTCCAGAACCAGGGCTCACAGTCTGAGGATACAGGGGAGACGGTTTAGGACAGAGATGAGGAGAAATCTCTTCACCCAGAGAGGGGTCAGCCTGTGGAATTCACCAACACAGAAAGTAGTTGAGGACAAAACATTGAATGTTTCCGAGGGGCTGTTAGATACAGCACTTGGGGCAAAGGGGATAAAAGGATAAGGGGGAAGGTTCACTTTCCTGGCTAATCCCCCCTAACCTACACATCCCCTGACACTCAGGGACAACTTAGCACGGCCAATTCACCGAACCTGCACATCTGGGGGCTTGGGGGAGGAAACCGGAGCACCCGGAGGAAACCCACGCAGACACGGGGAGAATCTCCGTACAGACAGTGACCCAGGGCTGGGATTGAACCCCAGTCTCTGGCGCTGGGAGGCAGCAGTGCCAACCACTGTGCCAACGCATGCTCATCAAACACTTCCAACCCAAATACAGGACACAGAGTAAAATTCCCTCTGCTCTGTCCAGGGAATTTTTCATTGCAGATTTTTAGATTTATTTTAGGGAGAGAACAAACAGAACTCAAATTGTTCAGCATCCCAGTGTGAACTCGTGTTTAATTCAACCAGGATCTCAGCTCCTCAGATTGCAACATGGAGTTGAAGCTTTGAATACAGATGTGTCTCTCTCTGTCTCAGAGTTTGTGTATTCTGTCTCTCACTCACTTTGAAACTTATCTGAAGAATTTGAACGATGAACGTTGCTTTAATCCCTCCTGACTCTCAGCACATGGAACTGGGGAATCTTCAAAGCCGACAGTCTCATGTAATTAACACCAAACTGCATCTTTATTCCCCCATCCATTTCCTATCTCTGAATAGATCCCACACATTTCCAGAATGCAGGAAGCTCTCAATGGAAACTGCTTCCAATGATTCCCCAATACAATTGTTCACACTTGCCTGGAAACTACATCCCACTGACATTCCCCAAAGCAGCCACAGAAAAGGGACGGGTTATTTTAAACATTGAACCTGAACTCACTGAGTTTACAATTCACTCACATTGTACAGAAATGCTGATCCTGTTTTGATGAGAGTGATCAGATTAACTCTGGAACATGAAGGCAGCCTCCGGACTGAGATGACCCACATTTATAACAATTCCACAATATCAGAGACATTGCTGTGTGTATTGTGTGAATCCAGCTGTGAAATATCCGAACATTTGGAGCTTCCACTGTTTCTGTCTTTTCATCATTTATTAAAGTACGTTGTTCTATCCCTTTTCAATCTAAGTTGTGTCAATTTACATTTCCCTGCTCTGAAACCTCTCCACCAGTTTTGTCCATTTACTAAACATGAAAAACTCTTTGCAATTTGATATTTCCAGCGACACTGCTTACAATGCTGACTCATTTTTTGTATCTATGGCAAACCAGGATGTGTAGCATTCAGTCACATTAACAGGTCAATAAATACATCCAAACTACCTGTATATTTCTCTGTGTGTGTTTACCATGATCTGTTTGAGTGGGGGAGCAGGATCAATGGGGCAAATGGCCTGAAACTGCACATAATTGAGATTTAAACACTCATACATGCTGACACACAGACACACACACACACACACAGAAGCACTCACATAGTGCCAGAGAGAGACACACACATTCACAGAAACACACACACACCCAGACACGGACAGACAGACACACACACTCATTGACACAGAGACAGATGCACACACACACAAACACAGAGGCACTCACATAGAGATATATTCAGAGAGACGCACAGACACAGATACACACTCACACACCCAGACACAGAGAGACAGACAGACACACACACACACACACGCGCACACACACTCACAGGCACACAGAAACACATGTTGAAAGACAGACACACACATACAGAAACACACAAGCTCACAGACACTGAAAGGCAAACAACCTCTCTCTCTCTCTCTCTCACACACAGAATCTTTGCCCTAAACCTCTCTCAGTTATTACAATCTGGACTTTGTATCAGTAATGTCTGTCTTAAACCTCTCTCAGTCATTACAATCTGGGCCTTGTGTCAGTAATCTCTGCCCTAAACCTCTCTCACGGTTATTACAATCTGGGCCTTGTATCAGTAATCTTTGCCCTAAACCTCTCTCAGTTATTACAATCTGGGCCTTGTATCAGTAATCTCTGCCCTAAACCTCTCTGAAATATTACAATCTTGGCCTTTTATCAATAATCTCCGCCCTAAACCTCTCTCAGTTATTACAGTCTGGGCCTTGTATCAGTAATCTCTGTCCTAAACCTCTCTCAGTTATTACAGTCTGGGATAGTATCAGTAATCTCTGCCCTAAACCTCTCACAGTTATTACAATCTGGGCCTTGTATCAGTAATCTCTGCCCTAAACCTCTCTCAGTTATTACAATCTGGGCCTTGTAGCAGTAATCTCTGCCGTAAATCTCTCTCAGTTTTTACAATATGGGCCTTGTATCAGTAATCTCTGCCCTAAACCCCTCTCAGTTATTACAATCTGGGATAGTATCAGTAATCTCTGCCCTAAACCTCTCTCAGTTATTACAATCTGGGCCTTGTATCAGTAATCTCTGCCCTAATCCTCTCTCAGTTATTACAATCTGGGATAGTATCAGTAATCTCTGTCCTAAACCTCTCTCAGTTATTACAATCTGGGCCTTGTATCAGTAATCTCTGCCCTAAGCCTCTCACAGTTATTACAATCTGGGCCTTGTATCAGTAATCTCTGGCCTAAACCTCTCTCGGTTATTACAATCTGGGCCTTGTAGCAGTAATCCCTGCCCTAAACCTCTCTCAGTTATTACAATCTGGGCCTTGTAGCAATAATCATGCCCTAAACCTCTCTCAGTTATTACAATCTGGGCCTTGTATCAGTAATCTCTGGCCTAAACCTCTCTCGGTTATTACAATCTGGGCCTTGTATCAGTAATCTCTGCCCTAAACCTCTCTCAGTTATTACAATCTGGGATAGTATCAGTAATCTCTGCCCTAAACCTCTCTCAGTGATTACAATCTGGGATAGTATGAGGAATCTCTGCCCTGAATGGCCTCCTCCTGCTCCGGGATTCTGGGCTTCTCCCAGTTTCCAGGATTCGGAGTGTGAGAAACAATCCCTTTCACTCGATGTGAATCCATGGGACAAGAATAAATCAAATCCCAATCCCAATCCCCTTTGTCACTGTTTCAGCAAATATTCCCAGGGTCAGTGGGAGTTCGCTCCAGATTCAAGTTCCCTCCCTGGATACGAACATCCGGATTAGGAAGAGGAGGAGGCCATTCGGCCCCCCAACCTGCTCCACCATTCAATAAGATCACATCTGATTGGACTGTAACCTCCACTCTACATTCCTGCCCCCCCCCCCCCCCCCCCGGCCTTGTTCATCATCAATCTATCAAACTCTGGGGGGGAAATACTCCAAACCTGGGCTTACACTGCCTTTTTCACCTCTCCCCCATCCAACTGGAGAGGGTTACACAGAGAGACAGGATAGAGAGAGAGAGAGTAACAGAGAGAGAGAGAGAGAGACAGGATAGAGAGAGAGAGAGTAACAGACAGAGAGAGAGAGACAGGATAGAGAGAGAGAGTAACAGACAGAGAGAGTGACAGGATAGAGAGAGGGAGTAACAGACAGAGAGAGAGAGAGACAGGATAGAGAGAGGGAGTAACAGACAGAGAGAGAGAGACAGGATAGAGAGAGGGAGTAACAGACAGAGAGAGAGAGAGACAGGATAGAGAGAGGGAGTAACAGACAGAGAGAGAGAGACAGGATAGAGAGAGGGAGTAACAGTCAGAGAGAGAGAGACAGGATAGAGAGAGGGAGTAACAGAGAGAGAGAGAGTGACAGGATAGAGAGAGGGAGTAACAGACAGAGTGAGTAACAGACAGAGAGAGGGAGTAACAGAGAGAGAGAGAGAGACAGGATAGAGAGAGGGAGTAACAGACAGAGAGAGAGAGACAGGATAGAGAGAGGGAGTAACAGACAGAGAGAGAGAGACAGGATAGAGAGAGGGAGTAACAGAGAGAGAGAGAGAGACAGGATAGAGAGAGGGAGTAACAGAGAGAGAGAGAGAGAGAGACAGGATAGAGAGAGGGAGTAACAGACAGAGAGAGAGAGACAGGATAGAGAGAGGGAGTAACAGAGAGAGAGAGAGACAGGATCGAGAGAGGGAGTAACAGAGAGAGAGAGAGAGACAGGATAGAGAGAGAGAGTAACAGAGAGAGAGAGAGAGACAGGATAGAGAGAGAGAGAGTAACAGACAGAGAGAGAGAGACAGGATAGAGAGAGGGAGTAACAGACAGAGAGAGAGAGACAGGATAGAGAGAGGGAGTAACAGACAGAGAGAGAGAGACAGGATAGAGAGAGGGAGTAACAGACAGAGAGAGAGAGAGACAGGATAGAGAGAGGGAGTAACAGACAGAGAGAGAGAGACAGGATAGAGAGAGAGACAGGATAGTGAGAGGGAGTAACAGACAGAGAGAGAGAGATAGGATAGAGAGAGTAACAGACAGAGAGAGAGAGACAGGATAGAGAGAGGGAGTAACAGACAGAGAGAGAGAGACAGGATAGAGAGAGGGAGTAACAGAGAGAGAGAGAGAGACAGGATAGAGAGAGGGAGTAACAGACAGAGAGAGAGAGACAGGATAGAGAGAGGGAGTAACAGACAGAGAGAGAGAGACAGGATAGAGAGAGGGAGGAACAGAGAGAGAGAGAGAGACAGGATAGAGAGAGGGAGTAACAGACAGAGAGAGAGAGACAGGATAGAGAGAGGGAGTAACAGACAGAGTGAGAGAGACAGGATAGAGAGAGGGAGTAACAGACAGAGAGAGAGAGAGACAGGATAGAGAGAGAGAGAGTAACAGACAGAGAGAGAGAGACAGGATAGAGAGAGGGAGTAACAGACAGAGAGAGAGAGACAGGATAGAGAGAGGGAGTAACAGACAGAGAGAGAGAGAGACAGGATAGAGAGAGAGAGAGTAACAGACAGAGAGAGAGAGACAGGATAGAGAGAGAGAGAGTAACAGACAGAGAGAGAGACAGGATAGAGAGAGAGAAAGTAACAGAGAGAGAGTGACAGGATAGAGAGAGAGAGGGTAACAGAGAGAGAGTAACAGAGAGAGAGAGTAACAGACAAAGAGAGTAACAGAGAGTAACAGAGAGAGAGTGAGACAGGATAGAGACAGAGAGGGTAACAGAGAGAGAGAGTAACAGAGAGAGAGAGACAGGATAGAGAGAGGGAGTAACAGACAGAGAGAGACAGGATAGAGAGAGGGATTAACAGAGAGAGAGATTAACAGACAGAGAGAGTAACAGAGAGAGACAGGATAGAGAGAGAGAGAGAGTAACAGTGAGAGAGTGTAACAGAGAGAGAGAGAGACAGGACAGAGAGAGAGAGACAGGACACAGAGAGAGAGTAACAGAGACAGAGACAGGATAGAGAGAGAGAGTGTCACAGAGAGAGACACACAGGATAGAGAGACAAACAGAGACAGATAGACAGGATATGGAGAGAGAGTGTAACATAGAGAGAAAGAGTAATAGAGAGAGAGAGACAGGATAGAGAGGGAGTGTGTAACAGAGAGAGAGAGAGTAACAGAGAGAGAGAGACAGGATAGAGAGAGAGTGTGTAACAGAGAGAGAGAGACAGGATAGAGAGGGAGAGTAACAGAGAGAGAGAGAGTAACAGACAGGATAGAGAGAGAGTGTGTAACAGAGAGAGAGAGACAGGATAGAGAGGGAGAGATAGAGAGAGTAACAGAGAGAGAGAGAGGATAGAGAGGGAGAGTATGAGAGAGAGAGAGCGCAACAGGATAGAGACAGGGAGTAACAGAATAAGAGACAGGATAGAAAGTGAGACAGGATAGAGAGAGAGTAAGAGAGAGAGAGGCAGAATAGAGAGAGAGAGGAACAGAATAAGAGACAGGATAGAGAGAGAGAGAGACAGGATAGAGAGAGAGAGTAACAGAGAGAGAGAGAGGATAGAGAGGGAGAGTATGAGAGAGAGAGAGAGAGCGCAACAGGATAGAGACAGGGAGTAACAGAATAAGAGACAGGATAGAGAGTGAGACAGGATAGAGAGAGAGTAAGAGAGAGAGAGGCAGGATAGAGAGAGAGATGAACAGAATAAGAGACAGGATAGAGAGAGAGACAGGATAGAGAGAGAGAGTAACAGAGAGAGAGAGAGTAACAGAGAGAGAGAGAGGGGATAGAGAGAGAGTAACAGAGAGAGAGAGACAGGGTAGAGAGACAGAATAGAGAGGGAGAGTAACAGGATAGAGAGGGAGAGTGACAGAGACAGGATAGCGAGAGAGAGAGAGAGACAGAGAGAGAGACAGGATAGAGAGAGAGTAAGAGAGAGAGAGAGACAGGATAGAGAGAGAGAGTAACAGAGAGAGAGAGAGGAAGTAACAGAGAGAGACAGAGAGACAGGATAGAGAGGGAGAGTAACAGGATAGAGAGGGAGAGTGACAGAGGCAGGATAGAGAGAGAGAGACAGGATAGAGAGAGACAGGATAGAGCGGGTGAGTAACAGAGAGAGAGAGAGAGTAACAGAGAGAGAGAGACAGGATAGCGAGGGAGAGAGACAGAGAGAGAGAGACAGGATAGAGCGGGAGAGTAACAGAGAGAGAGAGAGAGAGACAGCATAGAGAGAGAGTAACAGAGAGAGAGAGAGAGAGACAGCATAGAGAGAGAGTAACAGAGAGAGAGAGAGAGACAGGATAGAGAGACAGGATAGAGAGAGAGAGTAACAGAGAGAGAGGATAGAGAGAGAGAGAATAACAGAGAGAGAGACAGGATAGAGAGTGAGAGGATAGAGAGAGAGAGGATAGAGAGAGAGAGGATAGAGAATAACAGTGAGAGAGAGACAGGATATAGAGAACGAGTAACAGAGACAGAGGATAGAGAGAGAGAGAATAACAGAGAGAGAGAGAGACAGGATAGAGAGAGAGAGACAGGATAGAGAGAGAGAGTAACAGAAAAAGAGACAGGATAGAGAGAGAGTGAGTGACAGGATTGAGAGAGAGAGCAACAGAGGGAGAGAGACATGATAGAGAGAGAGAGACAGAGAGATAGAGAGAGAGAGGATAGACAGAGAGAGAGAGACAGAGAGTGAGAGACAGAGGGTGAGAGACAGGATAGAGAGAAAGAGAGAGACAGAATAACAGAGAGAGAGAGAGAGACATGACAGAGAGAGAGTAACACAGAGAGAGTGTCAGGACAGAGAGAGAGTGTCAGGACAGAGAGAGAGTGTCAGGATAGAGAGAGAGAGTAACAGAGAGAGAGAGAGAGAGCGACAGGATAGAGAGAGAGTAACAGAGAGAGAGAGACAGGATAGAGAGAGAGAGTAACAGACAGAGAGAGAGTAACAGAGAGAGAGAGACAGGATATAGAGGGAGAGTAACAGAGAGAGAGAGACAGGATATAGAGAGAGAGACAAGATAGAGAGAGAGAGTAACAGAGAGAGAGGATAGAGAGAGAGGATAGAGAGAGAGAGGATAGAGAGAGAGAGAGGATAGAGAGAGTAACAGAGAGTGAGAGAGGATAGTGAGAGAGAGGATAGAGAGAGAGAGAGTTATGGAGAGAGAGAGAGTAACAGAGAGAGAGAGACAGCATAGAGAGAGAGTAACAGAGAGAGAGAGACAGGATAGAGAGAGAGTAACAGAAAAAGAGACAGGATAGAGTGAGAGACAGGATAGAGAGAGAGAATAACAGAGAGAGAGAGAGTAACAGAGAGAAAGAGAGAGAGAGACAGGATAGAATGAGTAACAGAGAGAGTAACAGAGAGCGAGAGGATAGCGAGAGAGAGGATAGAGAGAGAGTAACAGAGAGAGAGTAACAGAGAGAGAGTAACAGAGAGACAGAGTAACAGAGAGAGAAAGAGAGACAGGATAGAGAGAGAGAGTAACAGAGAGAGAGAGACAGGATAGAGAGAGAGTAACAGAGAGAGAGAGGATAGAGAGAGAGAGGATAGAGAGAGAGGATAGAGAGAGAGAGGATAGATAGTAACAGTGAGAGAGAGACAGGATATAGAGAGCGCATAACAGAGAGAGAGGATAGAGAGAGAGAGAGAGGATAGAGAGAGAGAGACAGAGAGAGGATAAAGAGAGAGTAACAGAGAGAGATAGAGAGAGAGAGATACGGGATAGAGAGAGAGAGAGTAGCAGAGAGAGAGAGACAGGATAGTGTTTGAGTAACAGAGAGAGAGAGATTCAGGATAGAGAGAGAGTAACAGAGAGAGAAAGAGAGAGAGACAGGATAGAGAGACAGTAATAGGGAGAGGGAGAGAGAGGATGTAGAGAAAGAGAATAACAGAGAGAGAGAGAGAGAGAGGATAGAGAGGGAGAGAGACAGAGAGAGAGAGAGAGACAGAGAGAGAGAGACAGGATAGAGAGAGTAACTGAAAAACAGACATGATAGAGAGAGAGTGTGTGAGAGGATAGAGAGAGAGAGCAACAGAGGGAGAGAGACATGATAGAGAGAGAGCGAGTAACAGAGAGAGAGAGAGACAGGATATAGAGAGAGTAACAGAGAGAGAGAGACAGGATAGAGAGAGACAGGATAGAGAGAGAGACAGGATAGAGAGAGACAGGATAGAGAGAGAGAGTAACAGAGAGAGAGAGTAACAGAGAGAGAGAGAGCTACAGAGAGACAGGATAGAGAGAGAGAGTAACAGAGAGAGAGAGAGCATAGAGAGAGAGAGGATAGAGAGAGAGAGGATAGAGAGAGAGAGTAACAGAGAGAGAGAGTAACAGAGAGAGAAAGAGAGAGAGAGACAGGATAGAGAGTGAGAGTAACAGAGAGAGAGAGACAGGATAGAAAGAGAGAGGATAGAGAGAGAATGGATAGAGAGAGAGAGGATAGAGAGATAGAAAGGATAGAGAGAGAGAGGATAGAGAGAGAGAGGATAGAGAGAGAGGATAGAGAGTAACAGTGAGAGAGAGACAGGATATAGAGAGCGAGTAACAGAGAGAGAGGATAGAGAGAGAGAGAATAACAGAGAGAGAGACAGGATAGAGAGTGAAAGGATAGAGAGAGAGAGGATAGCGAGAGAAAGGATAGAGAGAGAGAGGATAGAGAGAGAGAGGATAGAGAGTAACAGTGAGAGAGAGACAGGATATAGAGAGCGAGTAACAGAGAGAGAGGATAGAGAGAGAGAGAATAACAGAGAGAGAGACAGGATAGAGAGTGAGAGGATAGAGAGAGAGAGGATAGAGAGTAACAGTGAGAGAGAGACAGGATATAGAGAACGAGTAACAGAGACAGAGGATAGAGAGAGAGAGAATAACAGAGAGAGAGAGAGACAGGATAGAGAGAGAGACAGGATAGAGAGAGAGAGTAACAGAAAAAGAGACAGGATAGAGAGAGTGACAGGATTGAGAGAGAGAGCAACAGAGGGAGAGAGACATGATAGAGAGAGAGAGACAGAGAGAGAGAGGATAGACAGAGAGAGAGAGACAGAGAGTGAGAGACAGAGGGTGAGAGACAGGATAGAGAGAAAGAGAGAGACAGAATAACAGAGAGAGAGAGAGACATGACAGAGAGAGAGTAACACAGAGAGAGTGTCAGGATAGAGAGAGAGTGTCAGGATAGAGAGAGAGAGTAACAGAGAGAGAGAGAGTAACAGAGAGAGAGAGGGTTACAGAGAGAGCGAGGAAGCGATTGAGATGGAGAGGGTCACGCAGTGTTCACAGAATCCCAGCAGTGCAGAGAGAGGCCATTCAGCCCATTGAGGCTGTATTGTCACCAATCCCACCCAGCTCCTATCCCCATAACCCCACATATTTAATCCCCCGACACTGAGGGGAAATTTAGCACGGCCACTCCACCTAACCCGCACATTGGGAGCTTCAAGTTTTTAGGTGTCCAGATCACCAACAACCTATCCTAGTCCCTCCACACCAACACTATCGTTAAGAAAGCCTCACCAACGCCGCTACTTTCTCCGAAGACTGAGGAAATTTGACATGTCAGCTACAACTCTCCCCATTTTTATAGATGCCCCATAGAAAGCATTCTTCAGAGAGAGAGAGAGAGAGATCCAGAGACAGAGAGAGACAGAAACAGGATGGGATTGTGCTGTGCGTGTTACAGAGCTGACACTGAGACACACACCAGATGGACAGTCACAGACCAGAGTGAACCGTTCTCTGTAACCTGCAGTGTCCCGGACATGGACAGACGCTGACACTCAGACACACACACACAACAACAACTTGCATTTATGTAGCACCTTGAACAGAATTGTCCCTGAGATGCTTCACAGGAACCAAGAGTGAACAATTAGACACTGAGTCACAGGCGAGTTTAGGGACAGACGCCCCACAGATTTGGTGAAAAGTGATTGGTTTTAGGAATGATCCTAATGGGGGAAAGGGAGGTATTAAGCGGCAAATGTGAGGTTCTCCACTTTGGGAGCAGAAAGGGGGAGGCGCATTACAGTCTGAATGGCCATAAATGAGGAGCGGGGAATGTACAAGGAGACCTGGGTGTCCCTCACACACCAATCGCTGGAGGCAAGCGTGCAGGGGCAGGAGGCAGGAGAAAAGGCCAATGGGATGTTGGCCCCCATAGCGAGAGGATTGGAGAACAGGAAGAGGGTCTTGCTGCAATTAGACAGGGCCTTGGTGAGACCACAGCCCGAATATTGTGGACAGTTTGGCTCTCTGTATCTGAGGAAGGATGTTCTTGCTCCAGAGGGAGCCCGGAGAAGGTTTCCCAGACGGATCCCTGGGATGGAGGGACTGACGAATGAGGAGAGATTGAGTGGGTTGGGATTGTATTCACTGGAGATCAGAAGAGTGAGGGGGCGAACTCATCAAAATCAATAAAATTCTAACAGGACCAGACACGGGTAGGTGCCAGAAGGATGATCCCGGTGGTGGGGGTGTCCAGAACCAGGGCTCACAGTCTGAGGATACAGGGGAGACGGTTTAGGACAGAGATGAGGAGAAATCTCTTCACCCAGAGAGGGGTCAGCCTGTGGAATTCATCAACACAGAAAGTAGTTGAGGACAAAACATTGAATGTTTCCGAGGGGCTGTTAGATACAGCACTTGGGGCAAAGGGGATAAAAGGATAAGGGGCAAGGTTCACTTTCCTGGCTCATCCCCCCTAACCTACACATCCCCTGACACTCAGGGACAATTTAGCGCGGCCAATTCCCCTAACCTGCACATCTGGGGACTGAGGGAGGAAACCGGAGCACCCGGAGGAAACCCACGCAGACACGGGGAGAATCTCCATACAGACAGTGACCCAGGGCTGGGATTGAACCCCGGTCCCTGGCGCTGGGAGGCAGCAGTGCCAACCACTGTGCCAACGCATGCTCATCAAACACTTCCAATCCAAATACAGGACACAGAGTAAAATTCCCTCTGCTCTGTCCAGGGAATTTTTCATTGCAGATTTTTAGATTTATTTTAAGGAGAGAACAAACAGAACTCAAATTGTTCAGCATCCCAGTGTGAACTCGTGTTTAATTCAACCAGGATCTCAGCTCCTCAGATTGCAACATGGAGTTGAAGCTGTGAATAAAGTTGTGTCTCTCTCTGTCTCAGAGTTTGTGTATTCTGTCTCTCACTCACTTTGAAACTTATCTGAAGAATTTGAACAATGAACGTTGCTTTAATCCCTCCTGACTCTAAGCACATGGAACTGGGGAATCTTCAAAGCCGACAGTCTCATGTAATTAACACCAAACTGCATCTTTATTCCCCCATCCATTTCCTATCTCTGAATAGATCCCACACATTTCCAGAATGCAGGAAGCTCTCAATGGAAACTGCTTCCAATGATTCCCCGATACAATTGTTCACACTTGCCTGGAAACTACATCCCACTGACATTCCCCAAAGCAGCCACAGAAAAGGGACGGGTTATTTTAAACATTGATCCTGAACTCACTGAGTTTACAATTCACTCACATTGTACAGAAATGCTGATCCTGTTTTGATGAGAGTGATCAGATTAACTCTGGAACATGAAGGCAGCCTCCGGACTGAGATGACCCACATTTATAACAATTCCACAATATCAGAGACATTGCTGTGTGTATTGTGTGAATCCAGCTGTGAAATATCCGAACATTTGGAGCTTCCACTGTTTCTGTCTTTTCATCATTTATTAAAGTACGTTGTTCTATCCCTTTTCAATCTAAGTTGTGTCAATTTACATTTCCCTGCTCTGAAACCTCTCCACCAGTTTTGTCCATTTACTAAACATGAAAAACTCTTTGCGATTTGATATTTCCAGCGACACTGCTTACAATGCTGACTCATTTTTTGTATCTATGGGAAACCAGGATGTGTAGCATTCAGTCACATTAACAGGTCAATAAATACATCCAAACTACCTGTATATTTCTCTGTGTGTGTTTACCATGATCTGTTTGAGTGGGGGAGCAGGATCAATGGGGCAAATGGCCTGAAACTGAACATAATTGAGATTTAAACACTCATACATGCTGACACACACACACACACACACACACACACACACACACACACACACACACACACAGAGAAGCACTCACATAGTGCCAGAGAGAGACACACACATTCACAGAAACACACACACACCCAGACACGGACAGACAGACACACACACTCATTGACACAGAGACAGATGCACACACACACAAACACAGAGGCACTCACATAGAGATATATTCAGAGAGACGCACAGACACAGATACACACTCACACACCCAGACACAGAGAGACAGACAGACACACACACACACGCACACACACTCACAGGCACACAGAAACACATGTTGAAAGACAGACACACACGTACAGAAACACACAAGCTCACAGACACTGAAAGGCACACAACCTCTCTCTCTCTCTCACACACACACAATCTTTGCCCTAAACCTCTCTCAGTTATTACAATCTGGACTTTGTATCAGTCATGTCTGTCTTAAACCTCACTCAGTTATTACAATCTGGGCCTTGTATCAGTAATCTTTGCCCTAAACCTCTCTCAGTTATTACAATCTGGGCCTTGTATCAGTAATCTCTGCCCTAAAACTCTCTGTTATTACAATCTGGGCCTTGTATCAGTAATCTCCGCCCTAAACCTCTCTCAGTTATTACAGTCTGGGCCTTGTATCAGTAATCTCTGTCCTAAACCTCTCTCAGTTATTACAGTCTGGGATAGTATCAGTAATCTCTGCCCTAAACCTCTCACAGTTATTACAATCTGGGCCTTGTATCAGTAATCTCTGCCCTAAACCTCTCTCAGTTATTACAATCTGGGCCTTGTAGCAGTAATCTCTGCCCTAAATCTCTCTCAGTTATTACAATCTGGGCCTTGTATCAGTAATCTCTGCCCTAAACCTCTCTCAGTTATTACAATCTGGGCCTTGTATCAGTAATCTCTGCCCTAATCCTCTCTCAGTTATTACAATCTGGGATAGTATCAGTAATCTCTGCCCTAAACCTCTCACAGTTATTACAATCTGGGCCTTGTATCAGTAATCTCTGCCCTAATCCTCTCTTAGTTATAACAATCTGGGATAGTAACAGTAATCTCTGCCCTAAACCTCTCACAGTTATTACAATCTGGGCCTTGTATCAGTAATCTCTGTCCTAAACCTCTCTTAGTTATTACAATCTGGGCCTTGTATCAGTAATCTCTGCCCTAAACCTCTCACAGTTATTACAATCTGGGCCTTGTATCAGTAATCTCTGGCCTAAACCTCTCTCGGTTATTACAATCTGGGCCTTGTAGCAGTAATCTCTGCCCTAAATCTCTCTCAGTTATTACAATCTGGGCCTTGTATCAGTAATCTCTGCCCTAAACCTCTCTGAGTTATTACAATCTGGGATTGTATCAGTAATCTCTCCCCTAAACCTCTCTCGGTTATTACAATCTGGGCCTTGTATCAGTAATCTCTGCCCTAAACCTCTCTCGGTTATTACAATCTGGGCCTTGTAGCAGTAATCTCTGCCCTAAGCCTCTCACAGTTATTACAATCTGGGCCTTGTATCAGTAATCTCTGCCCTAAACCTCTCTCAGTTGTTACAATCTGGGCCTTGTATCAGTAATCTCTCCCCTAAACCTCTCTCAATTATTACAATCTGGGCCTTGTATCAGTAATCTCTGCCCTAATCCTCTCTCAGTTATTACAATCTGGGCCTTGTATCAGTAATCTCTGCCCTAATCCTCTCTCAGTTATTACAATCTGGGCCTTGTATCAGTAATCTCTGCCCTAAACCTCTCTCAGTGATTACAATCTGGGATAGTATGAGGAATCTCTGCCCTGAATGGCCTCCTCCTGCTCCGGGATTCTGGGCTTCTCCCAGTTTCCAGGATTCGGAGTGTGGGAAACAATCCCTTTCACTCGATGTGAATCCGTGGGACAAGAATAAATCAAATCCCAATCCCAATCCCCTTTGTCACTGTTTCAGCAAATATTCCCAGGGTCAGTGGGAGTTCGCTCCAGATTCAAGTTCCCTCCCTGGATACGAACATCCGGATTAGGAAGAGGAGGAGGCCATTCGGTCCCTCCCCAACCTGCTCCACCATTCAATAAGATCACATCTGATTGGACTGTAACCTCCACTCTACATTCCTGCCCCCCCCCCCCCCCCGGCCTTGTTCATCATCAATCTATCAAACTCTGGGGGGGAAATACTCCAAACCTGGGCTTACACTGCCTTTTTCACCTCTCCCCCATCCAACTGGAGAGGGTTACACAGAGAGACAGGATAGAGAGAGAGAGAGTAACAGACAGAGAGAGAGAGATAGGATAGAGAGAGGGAGTAACAGACAGAGAGAGAGAGAGAGACAGGATAGAGAGAGGGAGTAACAGAGAGAGAGAGAGAGACAGGATAGAGAGAGAGAGTAACAGAGAGAGAGAGTAACAGACAGAGAGAGAGAGACAGGATAGAGAGAGAGAGTAACAGACAGAGAGAGAGAGACAGGATAGAGAGAGAGAGTAACAGACAGAGAGAGAGAAACAGGATAGAGAGAGAAAGTAACAGAGAGAGAGAGACAGGATCGAGAGAGGGAGTAACAGATAGAGAGAGAGAGAGACAGGATAGAGAGAGGGAGTAACAGAGAGAGAGAGTAATAGAGAGAGAGAGGGAGTAACAGAGAGAGAGTAACAGACAGAGAGAGAGACAGGATAGAGAGAGGGAGTAACAGAGAGAGAGAGAGACAGGATAGAGAGAGGGAGTAACAGACAGAGAGAGAGACAGGATAGACAGAGGGAGTAACAGAGAGAGAGAGTAACAGAGAGAGAGAGAGACAGGATAGAGAGAGGGAGTAACAGAGAGAGAGAGACAGGATAGAGAGAGGGAGTAACAGACAGAGAGAGAGAGGCAGGATAGAGAGTGAGAGTAACAGAGAGAGGGAGACAGGATAGAGAGAGGGAGTAACAGAGAGAGAGAGAGAGACAGGATAGAGAGAGGGAGTAACAGACAGAGAGAGTAATAGAGAGAGAGAGGATAGAGAGAGAGAGAGTAACAGACAGAGAGAGAGAGACAGGATAGAGAGAGAAAGTAACAGAGAGAGAGAGAGACAGGATAGAGAGAGGGAGTAACAGACAGAGAGAGAGAGGCAGGATAGAGAGTGAGAGTAACAGAGAGAGGGAGACAGGATAGAGAGAGGGAGTAACAGAGAGAGAGAGAGAGACAGGATAGAGAGAGGGAGTAACAGACAGAGAGAGTAATAGAGAGAGAGAGGATAGAGAGAGAGAGAGTAACAGAGAGAGAGAGTAACAGAGAGAGAGAGAGAGAGTAACAGAGAGAGAGGGAGTAACAGACAGAGAGAGAGAGAGACAGGATAGAGAGAGGGAGTAACAGAGAGAGAGAGAGAGAGACAGGATAGAGAGAGGGAGTAACAGACAGAGTGAGTAACAGACAGAGAGAGTAACAGAGAGAGAGAGAGACAGGATAGACAGAGGGAGTAACAGACAGAGAGAGAGAGACAGGATAGAGAGAGGGAGTAACAGAGAGAGGGAGAGTAACAGAGACAGGATAGAGAGAGAGAGAGAGAGACAGAGAGAGAGAGACAGGATAGATAGAGAGAGTAACAGAGAGAGAGAGAGAGGATAGAGAGAGAGAGTAAGAGAAAGAGAGAGAGAGAGTGCAACAGGATAGAGAGAGGGAGTAACAGAATAAGAGACAGGATAGAGAGAGAGAGAGACAGGATAGAGAGAGAGATTAACAGAGAGAGAGAGAGAGGATAGAGAGAGAGAGGATAGAGAGAGAGAGTAACTGAGAGAGAGAGAGGATAGAGAGAGAGAGTAACAGAGAGAGGGAGAGTAACAGAGACAGGATAGAGAGAGAGAGAGAGAGACAGAGAGAGAGAGACAGGATAGATAGAGAGAGTAACAGAGAGAGAGTATAGAGAGAGAGAGTAAGAGAAAGAGAGAGAGAGAGTGCAACAGGATAGAGACAGGGAGTAACAGAATAAGAGACAGGATAGAGAGAGAGAGAGACAGGATAGAGAGAGAGATTAACAGAGAGAGAGAGAGAGGATAGAGAGAGAGAGGATAGAGAGAGAGAGTAACAGAGAGAGAGAGAGGATAGAGAGAGAGAGGATAGAGAGAGAGGATAGAGAGAGAGAGGATAGAGAGAGAGAGGATAGAGAGAGAGAGACAGAGACAGAGAGAGACAGGATAGAGAGAGAGAGAGTTATGGAGAGAGAGAGAGACAGGATAGAGAGGGAGAGTGACAGAGACAGGATAGAGAGAGAGAGAGACAGAGAGAGAGAGACAGGATAGAGCGGGAGAGTAACAGAGAGAGAGAGAGAGGATAGAGCGGGAGAGTAACAGAAAAAGAGACAGGATAGAGAGAGAGACAGGATATAGAGGGAGAGTAACAGAGAGAGAGAGATAGGATTGGGAGAGAGAGTAACAGAGAGACAGAGAGAGGATAGAGAGAGAGATTAACAGAGAGAGAGACAGGATAGAGGGGGAGAGTAACAGAGAGACAGAGAGAGACAGGATAAAGAGAGAGAGAGAGAGAGAGAGAGAATAACAATGAGAGAGAGGATAGAGAGAGAGAGAGGATAGAGAGAGAGAGAGTAACAGAGAGAGAGAAACAGGATAGAGAGAGAGAGTAACAGAAAGAGAGAGATGCAGGATAGAGAGAGAGAGAGAGTAACACAGAGACAGGATAGAGAGAGAGAGAGAAAGTAACAGGGAGAGAAAGAGAGAGAGAAAAACAGGATAGAGAGAGAGAGTAACAGAAAGAGTGAGAGGCAGGATAGAGAGAGAGAATAACAGAGAGACAGGACAGAGAGAGAGAGAGAGAGTAACAGGGAGAGAGAGAGAGAGTAACAGAAAGAGAGAGAGACAGGATAGAGAGAGAGTGTAACAGAGAGAGAGAGAGAGAGAGTAACAGAGAGAGAAAGAGAGAGAGAGACAGGATAGAGAGAGTGAGTAACAGAGAGAGAGAGAGAGAGAGAGAGAGAGACAGGATAGAGAGGGAGAGTAACAGAAAAAGAGAGGATAGAGAGAGAGAGGATAGAGAGAGAGTAACAGAGAGAGACAGAGGATAGAGAGAGAGAGACAGAAACAGAGAGAGACAGGATAGAGAGAGAGAGAGTTATGGAGAGAGAGAGAGACAGGATAGAGAGGGAGAGTAACAGGATAGAGAGGGAGAGTGACAGAGACAGGATAGAGAGAGAGAGAGACAGAGAGAGAGAGACGGGATAGAGCAGGAGAGTAACAGAGAGAGAGAGAGAGAGAGCGACAGCATAGAGAGAGAGTAAACAGAGAGAGAGAGACAGGATAGAGAGAGAGACAGGATATAGAGGGAGAGTAACAGAGAGAGAGAGACAGGATTGGGAGAGAGTGTAACAGAGAGACAGAGAGAGGATAGAGAGAGAGAGTAACAGAGAGAGAGTAACAGAGAGAGAAAGAGACAGGATAGAGAGAGAGAGTAACAGAGAGAGACAGGATAGAGAGAGAGAGAGAGACAGGATATAGAGAGAGAGAATAACAGTGAGAGAGAGAGGATAGAGAGGGAGAGAGTAACAGAGAGAGAAAGAGAGAGAGAGAGTAACAGAGAGAGACAGGATAGAGAGAGAGAGTAACAGAAAGAGAGAGAGGCAGGAAAGAGAGAGAGTAACAGAGAGACAGGATAGAGAGAGAGAGAGAGACAGGATATATAGAGAGAGAATAACAGTGAAAGAGAGAAGATAGAGAGAGTAACAGAGAGAGACAGGATATAGAGAGAGAGAATAACAGTGAGATAGAGAGGATAGAGAGAGTAACAGAGAGAGAAAGAGAGAGAGAGAATGGATAGAGAGAGAGAGTAACAGAGAGAGAGAGAGAGAGAAACAGGATAGAGAGTGAGAGTAACAGAGAGAGAGAGACAGAGAGAGAGAGTAACAGAGAGAGAGAGAGACAGGATAGAGAGTGAGAGTAACAGAGAGAGAGAGACAGGATAGAGAGAGAGTAACAGAGAGAGAGAGGGAGAGGATAGAGAGAGAGAGGATAGAGAGAGAGAGGATAGAGAGTAACAGTGAGAGAGAGACAGGATATAGAGGGCACGTAACAGAGAGAGAGAGAGAGGATAGAGAGAGAGTAACAGAGAGAGAGAGGATAGAGAGAGAGAGACAGAGAGAGGGAGAGAGGATAAAGAGAGAGTAACAGTCAGAGAGAGAGAGAGAGAGATACGGGATAGAGAGAGAGTAGCAGAGAGAGAGACAGCATAGAGTTTGAGTAACAGAGAGAGAGAGATTCAGGATAGAGAGAGAGTAACAGAGAGAGAATGAGTGAGAGACAGGATAGAGAGAGAGTAATGGAGAGAGGGAGAGAGAGGATGTAGAGAAAGAGAATAACAGAGAGAGAGAGAGGATAGAGAGGGAGAGAGACAGAGAGAGAGAGACAGGATAGAGAGAGTAACTGAAAAACAGACAGGATAGAGAGAGAGTGAGTGAGAGGATAGAGAGAGAGAGTAACAGAGAGAGAGAGAGTAACAGAGAGAGAAAGAGAGAGAGACAGGATAGAGAGAGTGAGTAACAGAGAGAGAGAGAGAGAGAGAGAGAGAGACAGGATAGAGAGAGCGAGTAACAGAGAGAGAGACAGGATATAGAGAGAGTAACAGAGACAAAGAGGATAGAGAGAGAGAGAGAGGCAGAGAGAGAGACAGAGAGAGAGATACAGAGAGAGAGAGACAGGATATAGAGAGCGAGTAACAGAGAGAGAGGATAGAAAGAGAGAGAATAACAGAGAGAGAGAGACAGGATAGAGAGAGAGGATAGAGAGAGAGAGACAGGATAGAGAGAGAGAGTAACAGAAAAAGAGACAGGATAGAGAGAGAGTGAGTGACAGGATAGAGAGAGAGAGCAACAGAGGAAGAGAGACATGATAGAGAGAGAGAGACAGAGAGAGAGAGAGAGAGACAGAGAGAGAGAGGATAGACAGAGGGAGAGAGACAGAGAGTGAGAGACAGAGGGTGAGAGAGAGGATAGAGAGAAAGAGAGAGACAGAATAACAGAGAGAGAGAGAGACATGACAGAGAGAGAGTAACACAGAGAGAGTGTCAGGATAGAGAGAGAGAGAGAGAGGATAGAGAGAGAGAGTAACAGAGAGAGAGGGTTACAGAGAGAGCGAGGAAGTGATTGAGATGGAGAGGGTCACGCAGTGTTCACAGAATCCCAGCAGTGCAGAGAGAGGCCATTCAGCCCATTGAGGCTGTATTGTCACCAATCCCACCCAGCTCCTATCCCCATAACCCCACATATTTAATCCCCCGACACTGAGGGGAAATTTAGCACGGCCACTCCACCTAACCCGCACATTGGGAGCTTCAAGTTTTTAGGTGTCCAGATCCTCAACAACCTGTCCTATTCCCTCCACACCAACACTATCGTTAAGAAAGCCTCACCAACGCCGCTACTTTCTCCGAAGACTGAGGAAATTTGACATGTCAGCTACAACTCTCCCCATTTTTTATAGATGCCCCATAGAAAGCATTCTTCAGAGAGAGAGAGAGAGATCCAGAGACAGAGACAGAGAGAGACAGAAACAGGATGGGATTGTGCTGTGCGTGTTACAGAGCTGACACTGAGACACACACCAGATGGACAGTCACAGACCAGAGTGAACCGTTCTCTGTAACCTGCAGTGTCCCGGACATGGACAGACGCTGACACTCAGACACACACACACAACAACAACTTGCATTTATGTAGCACCTTGAACAGAATTGTCCCTGAGATGCTTCACAGGAACCAAGAGTGAAAAATTAGACACTGAGTCACGGGCGAGTTTAGGGACAGACGCCCCACAGATTTGGTGAAAAGTGATTGGTTTTAGGAATGATCCTAATGGGGGAAAGGGAGGTATTAAGCGGCAAATGTGAGGTTCTCCACTTTGGGAGCAGAAAGGGGGAGGCGCATTACAGTCTGAATGGCCATAAATGAGGAGCGGGGAATGTACAAGGAGACCTGGGTGTCCCTCACACACCAATCGCTGGAGGCAAGCGTGCAGGGGCAGGAGGCAGGAGAAAAGGCCAATGGGATGTTGGCCCCCATAGCGAGAGGATTGGAGAACAGGAAGAGGGTCTTGCTGCAATTAGACAGGGCCTTGGTGAGACCACAGCCCGAATATTGTGGACAGTTTGGCTCTCTGTATCTGAGGAAGGATGTTCTTGCTCCAGAGGGAGCCCGGAGAAGGTTTCCCAGACGGATCCCTGGGATGGAGGGACTGACGAATGAGGAGAGATTGAGTGGGTTGGGATTGTATTCACTGGAGATCAGAAGAGTGAGGGGGCGAACTCATCAAAATCAATAAAATTCTAACAGGACCAGACAGGGGTAGGTGCCAGAAGGATGATCCCGGTGGTGGGGGTGTCCAGAACCAGGGCTCACAGTCTGAGGATACAGGGGAGACGGTTTAGGACAGAGATGAGGAGAAATCTCTTCACCCAGAGAGGGGACAGCCTGTGGAATTCACCAACACAGAAAGTAGTTGAGGACAAAACATTGAATGTTTCCGAGGGGCTGTTAGATACAGCACTTGGGGCAAAGGGGATAAAAGGATAAGGGGCAAGGTTCACTTTCCTGGCTAATCCCCCCTAACCTACACATCCCCTGACACTCAGGGACAATTTAGCACGGCCAATTCACCGAACCTGCACATCTGGGGACTGAGGGAGGAAACCGGAGCACCCGGAGGAAACCCACGCAGACACGGGGAGAATCTCCGTACAGACAGTGACCCAGGGCTGGGATTGAACCCCGGTCCCTGGCGCTGGGAGGCAGCAGTGCCAACCACTGTGCCAACGCATGCTCATCAAACACTTCCAACCCAAATACAGGACACAGAGTAAAATTCCCTCTGCTCCGTCCAGGGAATTTTTCATTGCAGATTTTTAGATTTATTTTAAGGAGAGAACAAACAGAACTCAAATTGTTCAGCATCCCAGTGTGAACTCGTGTTTAATTCAACCAGGATCTCAGCTCCTCAGATTGCAACATGGAGTTGAAGCTGTGAATACAGATGTGTTATTACAATCTGGACCTTGTAGCAGTAATCTCTGCCCTAAATATCCCTCAGTTATTACAATCTGGACCTTGTATCAGTAATTTCTGCCCTAAACATCCCTCAATTATTACAATCTGGACCTTGTATCAGTAATCTCTGTCCTAAACATCCCTCAGTTATTACAATCTGGGTCTTGTATCAGTAATCTCTGTCCTAAACCTCTCTCAGTTATTACAATCTTGGCCTTGTATCAGTAATCTCTGCCCTAAATCTCTCTCAGTTATTACAATCTGGGCCTTGTAGCAGTAATCTCTGCCCTAAACATCCCTCAGTTATTACAATCTGGGCCTTGTAGCAGTAATCTCTGCCCTAAACATCCCTCAGTGCCAACCACTGTGCCAACGCATGCTCATCAAACACTTCCAACCCAAATACAGGACACAGAGTAAAATTCACTCTGCTCTGTCCAGGGAATTTTTCATTGCAGATTTTTAGATTTATTTTAGGGAGAGAACAAACAGAACTCAAATTGTTCAGCATCCCAGTGTGAACTCGTGTTTAATTCAACCAGGATCTCAGCTCCTCAGATTGCAACATGGAGTTGAAGCTGTGAATACAGATGTGTCTCTCTCTGTCTCAGAGTTTGTGTATTCTGTCTCTCACTCACTTTGAAACTTATCTGAAGAATTTGAACGATGAATGTTGCTTTAATCCCTCCTGACTCTAAGCACATGGAACTGGGGAATCTTCAAAGCCGACAGTCTCATGTAATTAACACCAAACTGCATCTTTATTCCCCCATCCATTTCCTATCTCTGAATAGATCCCACACATTTCCAGAATGCAGGAAGCTCTCAATGGAAACTGCTTCCAATGGTTCCCCGATACAATTGTTCACACTTGCCTGGAAACTACATCCCACTGACATTCCCCAAAGCAGCCACAGAAAAGGGACGGGTTATTTTAAACATTGAACCTGAACTCACTGAGTTTACAATTCACTCACATTGTACAGAAATGCTGATCCTGTTTTGATGAGAGTGATCAGATTAACTCTGGAACATGAAGGCAGCCTCCGGACTGAGATGAACCACATTTATAACAATTCCACAATATCAGAGACATTGCTGTGTGTATTGTGTGAATCCAGCTGTGAAATATCCGAACATTTGGAGCTTCCACTGTTTCTGTCTTTTCATCATTTATTAAAGTACGTTGTTCTATCCCTTTTCAATCTAAGTTGTGTCAATTTACATTTCCCTGCTCTGAAACCTCTCCACCAGTTTTGTCCATTTACTAAACATGAAAAACTCTTTGCAATTTGATATTTCCAGCGACACTGCTTACAATGCTGACTCATTTTTTGTATCTATGGGAAACCAGGATGTGTAGCATTCAGTCACATTAACAGGTCAATAAATACATCCAAACTACCTGCATATTTCTCTGTGTGTGTTTACCATGATCTGTTTGAGTGGGGGAGCAGGATCAATGGGGCAAATGGCCTGAAACTGCACAGAATTGAGATTTAAACACTCATACATGCTGACACACACACACACACACACACAGACACACACACACACACACACACACACACACACACACACACACACACACACAGACATAGAAGCACTCACATAGTGCCAGAGAGAGACACACACATTCACAGAAACACACAGACACTCACACACACACACACCCAGACACGGACAGACAGACACACACACTCATTGACACAGAGACAGATGCACACACACACACACACACAGAGGTACTCACATAGAGATATATTCAGAGAGACGCACAGACACAGATACACACTCACACACCCAGACACAGAGAGACAGACAGACATACACACACACACACGCACACACACTCACAGGCACACAGAAACACATGTTGAAAGACAGACAGACACGTACAGAAACACACAAGCTCACAGACACTGAAAGGCACACAACCTCTCTCTCTCACACACACACAATCTGTGCCGTAAACCTCTCTCAGTTATTACAATCTGGGCCTTGTGTCAGTAATCTCTGCCCTAAACCTTTCTCACGGTTATTGCAATCTGGGCCTTGTATCAGTAATCTCTGTCCTAAACCTCTCTCAGTTATTACAATCTGAGCCTTGTATCAGTAATCGCAGCCCTAAACCTCTCTCAGTTATTACAATCTGGGCCTTGTATCAGTAATCTCTGCTCTAAACATCGCTCAGATATTACAATCTGGGCCTTGTATGAGTAATCTCTGCCCTAAAACTCTCTGTTATTACAATCTGGGCCCTGTATCAGTAATCTCTGCCCTAAACTTCTCTCAGTTATTACAATCTGGGCCTTGTATTAGTAATCTGTGCCCTAAACCCCTCACAGTTATTACAATCTGGGATTGTATCAGTAATCTCTACCCTAAACATCTCTCAGTTATTACAATCTTGGCCTTGTATCAGTAATCTCTGCCCTAATCCTCTCTCAGTTATTACAATCATGGCCTTGTATAAGTAATCTTTGCCCTAAACGTCTCTCACTGTTATTACAATCTGGGCCTTATATCAGTAATCTCTGTCCTAAACCTCTCTCAGTTATTACAATCTGGGCCTTGTATCAGTAATCTCTGTCCTAAACCCCTCTTAGTTATTACAATCTGGGCCTTGTATCAGTAATCTCTGCCCTAAACCACTCTCCGTTATTACAATCTGGGCCTTGTATCAGTAATCTCTGCCCTAAACCTCTCTCAGTTATTACAATCTGGGCCTTGTGTCAGTAATCTCTGCCCTAAACCTCTCTCAGTTATTACAATCTGGGCCTTGTATCAGTAATCTCTGCCCAAAACTTCTCAGTTGTTACAATCTGGGCCTTGTATCAGTAATCTCTGCCCTAAACTTCTCACAGATATTGCAATCTGCGTTGTGTATCAGTAATCTCTGCATTAAAGTTCTCTCAGTTATTACAATCATGGCCTTGTATCAGTAATCTCTGCCCTAAACCTCTCAGTTATTACAATCTGGGCCTTGTATCAGTAATCTCTGCCCTAAACCTCTCAGTTATTACAATCTGGGCCTTGTATCAGTAATCTCTGCCCTAAACCTCTCTCAGTTATTACAATCTGGGCCTTGTGTCAGTAATCTCTGCCCTAAACCTCTCTCAGTTATTACAATCTGGGCCTTGTATCAGTAATCTCTGCCCAAAACTTCTCAGTTGTTACAATCTGGGCCTTGTATCAGTAATCTCTGCCCTGAACTTCTCACAGATATTGCAATCTGCGTTGTGTATCAGTAATCTCTGCATTAAAGTTCTCTCAGTTATTACAATCATGGCCTTGTGTCAGTAATCTCTGCCCTCAACCTCTCAGTTATTACAATCTGGGCTTTGTATCAGTAATCTCTGCCTTAAAACTCTCGGTTATTACAATCTGGGCCCTGTATCAGTAATCTGTGCCCTAAACCCCTCTCAGTTATTACAATCTGGGATAGTATCAGTAATCTCTGCCCTAAACCTCTCTCAGTGATTACAATCTGGGATAGTATGAGGAATCTCTGCCCTGAATGGCCTCTCCCTGCTCCGGGATTCTGGGCTTCTCCCAGTTTCCAGGATTCGGAGTGTGGGAAACAATCCCTTTCACTCGATGTGAATCCGTGGGACAAGAATAAATCAAATCCCAATCCCAATCCCCTTTGTCACTGTTTCAGCAAATATTCCCAGGGTCAGTGGGAGTTCGCTCCAGATTCAAGTTCCCTCCCTGGATACGAACATCCGGATTAGGAAGAGGAGGAGGCCATTCGGCCCCCCCCAACCTGCTCCACCATTCAATAAGATCACATCTGATTGGACTGTAACCTCCACTCTACATTCCTGCCCCCCCCCGGCCTTGTTCATCATCAATCTATCAAACTCTGGGGGGGAAATACTCCAAACCTGGGCTTACACTGCCTTTTTCACCTCTCCCCCATCCAACTGGAGAGGGTTACACAGAGAGACAGGATAGAGAGAGAGAGAGTATCAGACAGAGAGAGAGAGAGACAGGATAGAGAGAGGGAGTAACAGAGAGAGAGAGAGAGACAGGATAGAGAGAGGGAGTAACAGACAGAGAGAGAGAGACAGGATAGAGAGAGGGAGTAACAGAGAGAGAGAGAGAGACAGAATAGAGAGAGGGAGTAACAGACAGAGAGAGAGACAGGATAGAGAGAGAGAGAGTAACAGACAGAGAGAGAGAGACAGGATAGAGAGAGAGAGAGTAACAGACAGAGAGAGAGAGACAGGATAGAGAGAGGGAGTAACAGACAGAGAGAGAGAGACAGGATAGAGAGAGGGAGTAACAGACAGAGAGAGAGAGACAGGATAGAGAGAGAGAGAGAGTAACAGACAGAGAGAGAGAGACAGGATAGAGAGAGGGAGTAACAGAGAGAGAGAGAGAGACAGGATAGAGAGAGGGAGTAACAGAGAGAGAGAGAGACAGGATAGAGAGAGGGAGTAACAGACAGAGAGAGAGAGACAGGATAGAGAGAGAGAGAGAGTAACAGACAGAGAGAGAGAGACAGGATAGAGAGAGGGAGTAACAGACAGAAAGAGAGAGACAGGATAGAGAGAGGGAGTAACAGACAGAGAGAGAGACAGGATAGAGAGAGAGAGAGTAACAGACAGAGAGAGAGACAGGATAGAGAGAGAGAGAGTAACAGACAGAGAGAGAGACAGGATAGAGAGAGGGAGTAACAGACAGAGAGAGTAACAAACAGAGAGAGAGAGACAGGATAGAGAGAGGGAGTAACAGACAGAGAGAGTAACAGAGAGAGACAGGATAGAGAGAGAGAGAGTAACAGACAGAGAGAGAGAGACAGGATAGAGAGAGAGAGAGAGTAACAGACAGAGAGAGAGAGACAGGATAGAGAGAGGGAGTAACAGACAGAAAGAGAGAGACAGGATAGAGAGAGGGAGTAACAGACAGAGAGAATAACAGAGAGAGACAGGATAGAGAGAGAGAGAGTAACAGACAGAGAGAGAGACAGGATAGAGAGAGGGAGTAACAGACAGAGAGAGTAACAAACAGAGAGAGAGAGACAGGATAGAGAGAGGGAGTAACAGACAGAGAGAGTAACAGACAGAGAGAGTAACAGAGAGAGAGTAACAGAGAGAGAGAGGATAGAGAGAGAGAGTAACAGAGAGAGAGAGTAACAGAGAGAGAGAGAGACAGGATAGAGAGAGAGAGAGTAACAGACAAAGAGTAACAGAGAGAGAGAGAGACAGGATAGAGAGAGAGAGAGTAACAGAGAGAGAGTAACAGAGATAGAGAATATATATATATAGAGAGAGTAACAGAGAGAGAGAGTAACAGAGAGAGAGAGGATAGAGAGAGAGAGAGTAACAGAGAGTGAGAGTAACAGAGAGAGTGAGAGACAGGATAGAGAGAGAGAGACTAACAGACAAAGAGTAACACAGAGAGAGAGAGACAGGATAGAGAGAGAGAGAGTAACAGAGAGAGAGTAACAGAGAGAGAGAGTTACAGAGAGAGAGAGAGAGACAGGATAGAGAGAGAGAGTAACAGAGAGAGAGTTACAGAGAGAGAGAGTAACCGAGAGAGAGAGTAACAGAGAGAGAAAGTAACAGAGAGAGACAGGGTATAGAGAGAGAGTGTAACAGAGAGAGAGAGACAGGATAGAGAGAGAGAGAGACAGAGAGAGAGGATAGAGACAGAGAGAGAGAGAGAGAGAGAGAGAGAGATGATCGAGAGACAGAGTAACAGAGAGAGAGAGACAGGATAGAGAGAGAGTGTGTAACAGAGAGAGAGAGAGTAACAGAGAGAGAGACAGGATTGAGAGGGAGAGTAACAGAGAGAGGGAGAGTAACAGAGACAGGATAGAGAGAGAGAGAGAGACAGAGAGAGAGAGAGACAGGATAGAGAGACAAACAGAGAGAGAGAGAGACCTAGGATAGAGAGAGAGAAAGTAACAGAGAGAGATAGAGAGACAGGATATAGAGAGAGAGTGTAACAGAGAGAGAGAGACAGGATAGAGAGAGAGAGAGAGAGATACAGAGAGAGAGGATAGAGACAGAGAGAGAGAGAGAAGATCGAGAGACAGAGTAACAGAGAGAGAGAGAGACAGGATAGAGAGAGAGTGTGTAACAGAGAGAGAGAGAGTAACAGAGAGAGAGAGACAGGATAGAGAGGGAGAGTAACAGAGACAGGATAGAGAGAGAGAGAGAGAGAGAGAGAGACAGGATAGATAGAGAGAGTAACAGAGAAAGAGAGAGGATAGAGAGGGAGAGTAAGAGAGAGAGAGAGAGCGCAACAGGATAGAGACAGGGAGCAACAGAATAAGAGACAGGATAGAGAGAGAGACAGTATAGAGAGAGAGTAAGAGAGAGAGAGAGAGGCAGGATAGAGAGAGAGAGAGTAACAGAATAAGAGACATGATAGAGAGAGAGAGAGACAGGATAGAGAGAGAGAGAGTAACAGAGAGAGAGAGAGGATAGAGAGGGAGAGTAAGAGAGAGAGAGAGAGCGCAACAGGATAGAGACAGGGAGTAACAGAATAAGAGACAGGATAGAGAGAGAGAGAGACAGGATAGAGAGAGAGAGTAACAGAGAGAGAGAGAGGATAGAGAGAGAGAGAGGATAGAGAGAGAGAGAGTAACAGAGAGAGAGAGGATCGAGAGAGAGAGTAACAGAGAGAGAGAGAGGATAGAGAGAGAGTCAGGATAGAGAGAGAGAGAGAGTTATGGAGAGAGATAGTTATGGAGAGAGAGAGAGACAGGATAGAGAGGGAGAGTAACAGGATAGAGAGGGAGAGTGACAGAGACAGGATAGAGAGAGAGAGACAGAGAGAGAGAGAGACAGGATAGAGAGGGAGAGTAACAGAAAGAGAGAGACAGAGAGAGAGAGACAGGATAGAGAGGGAAAGTAACAGAGAGAGAGAGACAGGATTGGGAGAGAGAGTAACAGAGAGAGGATAGAGAGAGAGAGTAACAGAGAGAGAGAGAGAGAGGATAGAGAGGGACAGTAAGAGAGAGAGAGAGAGAGAGAGCGCAACAGGATAGAGACAGGGAGTAACAGAATAAGAGACAGGATAGAGAGAGAGAGACAGGATAGAGAGAGAGAGTAACAGAGAGAGAGAGAGGATAGAGAGAGAGGATAGAGAGAGAGAGAGTATAGAGAGAGAGAGAGTAACAGAGAGAGAGAGAGGATAGAGAGAGAGACAGGATAGAGAGAGAGAGAGAGTTATGGAGAGAGAGAGTTATGGAGAGAGGGAGAGACAGGATAGAGAGGGAGAGTGACAGAGACAGGATAGAGAGAGAGAGAGAGAGACAGGATAGAGAGGGAGAGTAACAGAGAGAGAGAGAGAGACAGGATTCAGAACATAATAAGAACGTAAGAAATAGGAGCAGGAGTAGGCCATCTGGCCCTTCGAGCCTGCCCCGCCATTCAATAAGATCATGGCTGATCTGTCGTGACTCAGCTCCACCTTCCCGCCCTCTCCCCATAACCCTTAATCCCCTCTCTTATCAAAAACCCATCAACCCGTTTCTTAAAAATATTTAGCGAGGCAGCCTCCACCACTTCAACGGGCAGAGAATTCCAGAGATTCACCACCCTTTGAGTGAAGAAGTTCCTCCTCAACTCTGTTCTAAACCGCCCCCCCTTTATCTTGAGGCTGTGCCCCCTAGTCCTACTGTCTTTTTTGAGCGGGAAGAATCTCTCCACCTCTATCCTATCCATCCCATTCATCATCTTATACGTCTCAATGAGATCTCCCCTCATTCTTCTAAACTCTAACGAGTACAAGCCCAGTTTATTCAGCCTCTCCTCATAGCTCAATCCCCTCAACTCCGGTATCAGCCGAGTAAACCTCCTCTGCACTCCCTCCAGGGCCAAAACATCCTTGCGCAGGTGCGGCGCCCAATTGGGAGAGAGAGTAACAGAGAGACAGAGAGAGGATAGAGAGAGAGAGTAACAGAGAGAGAGAGAGAGAGCGACAGGATAGAGAGAGAATAACAGAGAGAGAGATACAGGATAGAGAGAGAGAGTGAGACAGGATAGAGAGAGAGAATAACGGAGAGAGAGACATGAGAGGGAGAGAGAGAGGATAGAGAGAGAGTAACAGAGAGAGAGAGATACGGGATAGAGAAAGAGAGAGTAACAGAGAGAGAGAGACAGGATAGAGTTTGAGTAACAGAGAGAGAGAGATTCAGGATAGAGAGAGAGAGAGTAACAGCGTGAGAAAGAGAGAGAGACAGGATAGAGAGAGAGTAACAGAGAGAGATTCAGGATAGAGGGAGAGACAGTAACAGAGCGAGAAAGAGAGAGAGACAGAATAGAGAGAGAGTAACAGAGAGAGGGAGAGAGAGAGGATATAGAGAGAGTGAATTACAGAGAGAGAGAGAGACAGGATAGAGAGAAAGACAGACAGAGAGTGAGAGACAGAGAGTGAGAGACAGCGAGAGAGAGACAGAGAGAGAGAGACAGAGAGAGAGAGAGAGACAGAGAGAGAGAGAGACAGAGAGAGAGAGACAGAGAGAGAGAGATAGAGAGAGAGAGACAGAGAGAGAGAGAGACAGAGAGAGAGACAGGATAGAGAGAGAGTAACAGAGAGAGAGAGAGACAGGATAGAGAGAGAGAGTAACAGAGAGAGAGACATGAGAGGGAGAGAGAGAGGATAGAGAGAGAGTAACAGAGAGAGAGAGATACGGGATAGAGAGAGAGAGAGTAACAGAGAGAGAGAGACAAGATAGAGTTTGAGTAACAGAGAGAGAGAGATTCAGGATAGAGAGAGAGAGAGTAACAGCGCGAGAAAGAGAGAGAGACAGGATAGAGAGAGAGTAACAGAGAGAGAGAGATTCAGGATAGAGAGAGAGTAACAGAGAGAGAAAGAGAGAGAGACAGAATAGAGAGAGAGTAACAGAGAGAGGGAGAGAGAGAGGATATAGAGAGAGTGAATAACAGAGAGAGAGAGAGACAGGATAGAGAGAGAGACAGAGAGAGAGTGAGAGACAGAGAGTGAGAGACAGAGAGAGAGAGACAGAGCGAGAGAGACAGAGAGAGAGAGACAGAGAGAGAGACAGGATAGAGAGAGAGAGTAACAGAGAGAGAGACATGAGAGGGAGAGAGCGAGGATAGAGAGAGAGTAACAGAGAGAGAGAGATAAGGGATAGAAAGAGAGAGAGTAACAGAGAGAGAGAGACAGGATAGAGAGAGAGAGTAACAGCGCAAGAAAGAGAGAGAGACAGGATAGAGTTTGAGTGAGAGAGAGAGATTCAGGATAGAGAGAGAGAGTAACAGCGCAAGAAAGAGAGAGAGACAGGATAGAGAGAAACATAGAGAGACAGAGAGAGAGAGACAGGATAGAGAGACAGTAACAGAGAGAGAAAGAGAGAGAGAGAGACAGGATAGAGAGAGAGAGGAACACAGAGAGAGAGAGAGGCAGTAACGGAGAGAGACATGTGAGAGAGAGAGGATAGAGAGAGAGTAACAGAGAGAGATATACGGGGAGAGAGAGAGAGAGTAACAGAGCGAGAAAGAGAGAGAGATAGGATCGAGAGAGAGTAACAGAGAGAGAGAGATTCAGGATAGAGAGAGAGTAACAGAGCGAGAAAGAGAGAGAGACAGGATAGAGAGAGAGTAACATAGAGAGACAGAGAGAGAGAGACAGGATAGAGAGAGAGTAACAGAGAGAGAAAGAGAGAGAGAGAGAGACAGGATAGAGAGAGAGAGTAACAGAGAGAGAGAGAGAGAGGCAGTAACGGAGAGAGACATGTGAGAGAGAGAGGATAGAGAGAGAGTAACAGAGAGAGAGATACGGGGAGAGAGCGAGAGTAACAGAGCGAGAAAGAGAGAGAGACAGGATAGAGAGAGAGTAACATAGAGAGACAGAGAGAGAGAGACAGGATAGAGAGAGAGTAACAGAGAGAGAAAGAGAGAGAGAGAGAGACAGGATAGAGAGAGAGAGAGTAACACAGAGAGAGAGAGAGGGAGTAACGGAGAGAGACATGTGAGAGAAAGAGAGAGAGAGGATAGAGAGAGAGTAACAGAGAGAGAGATACGGGATAGAGAGAGAGAGAAACAGCGAGAGAGAGACAGGATAGAGAGAGACAGGATAGAGTTTAAATAACAGAGAGAGAGAGATTCAGGATAGAGAGTGAGAGTAACAGAGAGAGAAAGACAGAGACAGAATAGAGAGAGAGTAACAGAGAGAGGGAGAGAGAGAGAGGATATAGAGAGAGAAAATAACAGAGAGAGAGAGAGAGACAGGATAGAGAGAGTAACAGAGAGAGAGAGGATAGAGATTAACAGAAAAAGAGACAGGATAGAGAGAGATACAGGATATAGAGGGAGAGTAGCAGAGAGAGAGAGACAGGATAGAGTTTGAGTAACAGAGAGAGAGAGATTCAGGATAGAGAGAGAGTAACAGAGAGAGAAAGAGAGAGAGACAGGATAGAGACAGTAAAAGAGAGAGGGAGAGAGAGGATGTAGAGAAAGAGAATAACAGAGAGAGAGAGAGGATAGAGAGGGAGAGAGACAGAGAGAGAGAGAGAGACAGAGAGAGAGAGACAGGATAGAGAGAGTAACTGAAAAACAGACAGGATAGAGAGAGAGTGAGTGAGAGGATAGAGAGAGAGAGCAACAGAGGGTGAGAGACATGATAGAGAGAGAGAGGATAGACAGAGAGAGAGACAGAGAGACAGACAGAGAGAGAGAGAGGATAGACAGAGAGAGAGAGACAGAGAGAGAGAGACAGAGAGTGAGAGACAGAGGGTGAGAGACAGGATAGAGAGAAAGAGAGAGACAGAATAACAGAGAGAGAGAGAGACATGACAGAGAGAGAGTAACACAGAGAGAGTGTCAGGATAGAGACAGAGAGAGAGGATAGAGAGAGAGAGTAACAGAGAGAGAGAGGGTTACAGAGAGAACGAGGAAGTGATTGAGATGGAGAGGGTCACACAGTGTTCATAGAATCCCAGCAGTGCAGAGAGAGGCCATTCAGCCCATTGAGGCTGTATTGTCACCAATCCCACCCAGCTCCTATCCCCATAACCCCACATATTTAATCCCCCGACACTGAGGGGAAATTTAGCACGGCCACTCCACCTAACCCGCACATTGGGAGCTTCAAGTTTTTAGGTGTCCAGATCACCAACAACCTATCCTAGTCTCTCCACACCAACACTATCGTTAAGAAAGCCTCACCAACGCCGCTACTTTCTCCGAAGACTGAGGAAATTTGACATGTCAGCTACAACTCTCCCCATTTTTTACAGATGCCCCATAGAAAGCATTCTTCAGAGAGAGAGAGAGAGAGATCCAGAGACAGAGACAGAGAGAGACAGAAACAGGATGGGATTGTGCTGTGCGTGTTACAGAGCTGACACTGAGACACACACCAGATGGACAGTCACAGACCAGAGTGAACCGTTCTCTGTAACCTGCAGTGTCCCGGACATGGACAGACGCTGACACTCAGACACACACACACACAACAACAACTTGCATTTATGTAGCACCTTGAACAGAATTGTCCCTGAGATGCTTCACAGGAACCAAGAGTGAAAAATTAGACACTGAGTCACGGGCGAGTTTAGGGACAGACGCCCCACAGATTTGGTGAAAAGTGATTGGTTTTAGGAATGATCCTAATGGGGGAAAGGGAGGTATTAAGCGGCAAATGTGAGGTTCTCCACTTTGGGAGCAGAAAGGGGGAGGCGGATTACTGTCTGAATGGCCATAAATGAGGAGCGGGGAATGTACAAGGAGACCTGGGTGTCCCTCACACACCAATCGCTGGAGGCAAGCGTGCAGGGGCAGGAGGCAGGAGAAAAGGCCAATGGGATGTTGGCCCCCATAGCGAGAGGATTGGAGAACAGGAAGAGGGTCTTGCTGCAATTAGACAGGGCCTTGGTGAGACCACAGCCCGAATATTGTGGACAGTTTGGCTCTCTGTATCTGAGGAAGGATGTTCTTGCTCCAGAGGGAGCCCGGAGAAGGTTTCCCAGACGGATTCCTGGGATGGAGGGACTGACGAATGAGGAGAGATTGAGTGGGTTGGGATTGTATTCACTGGAGATCAGAGAGTGAGGGGGCGAACTCATCGAAATCAATAAAATTCTAACAGGACCAGACACGGGTAGGTGCCAGAAGGATGATCCCGGTGGTGGGGGTGTCCAGAACCAGGGCTCACAGTCTGAGGATACAGGGGAGACGGTTTAGGACAGAGATGAGGAGAAATCTCTTCACCCAGAGAGGGGTCAGCCTGTGGAATTCACCAACACAGAAAGTCGTTGAGGACAAAACATTGAATGTTTCCGAGGGGCTGTTAGATACAGCACTTGGGGCAAAGGGGATAAAAGGATAAGGGGGAAGGTTCACTTTCCTGGCTAATCCCCCCTAACCTACACATCCCCTGACACTCAGGGACAATTTAGCACGGCCAATTCACCGAACCTGCACATCTGGGGACTGAGGGAGGAAACCGGAGCACCCGGAGGAAACCCACGCAGACACGGGGAGAATCTCCGTACAGACAGTGACCCAGGGCTGGGATTGAACCCCGGTCCCTGGTGCTGGGAGGCAGCAGTGCCAACCACTGTGCCAACGCCTGCTCATCAAACACTTCCAACCCAAATACAGGACACAGAGTAAAATTCCCTCTGCTCCGTCCAGGGAATTTTTCATTGCAGATTTTTAGATTTATTTTAAGGAGAGAACAAACAGAACTCAAATTGTTCAGCATCCCAGTGTGAACTCGTGTTTAATTCAACCAGGATCTCAGCTCCTCAGATTGCAACATGGAGTTGAAGCTGTGACTACAGATGTGTCTCTCTCTGTCTCAGAGTTTGTGTATTCTGTCTCTCACTCACAATGACAGATAGAGAGAGAGCGATAGAGAGAGGGAGGGACAAAGAGAGAGACGGAGAGAGAGAGACAGGGAGAGGGAGAGACAGAGAGAAATACAGAGAGGCAGAGAGAAATAGAGAGACAGAGAGAGAGAGAGAGACAGAGAGAGAGAGAGACACAGAGAGAGAGACATACATACAGAGGTGACAGAACGAGACAGACAGACAGGGACAGAGACAGAGAAAGACAGAGAGAGAGAGAGAAAGAGAAAGTCACATAAAGAGAGAGAGAGTATTATTGTTCAAGATGCATCACTAAAAGGTTTATCCTTGACTGTCAAACTATGACCCCGAGTTCTGGATTCCCCCACCATCGGGAAGGTTCTTTCTGAATCGAGTCTGTCTAATCCGAATGTTCCCTTAGTGAGGAGACAACTGTGTCCGAAATATCTCAGTGCTGTGTTCACATCAAATGGACACTGGGAAGAAACAGCAAATGACTGACTGATATTTGTGGGTATTTTTCACAGATTCCCAGAGGGGGAGAGATGGACAGAAGACCCAGACACAGAGAGTGAGAAACAGAGAGAGACACAGGTTGAGAGAGGTATAAAAGGTCTCCCTTTACCTACACACAATTTCACTTGTTCCCAGTTGGTTTATGGTTTCTCTCCTCAACTTATTGTCCAAAATGCATCGCTTCCCATTTCTCAGTGTCGGAGTGAACTGTCTGTCTGTTTCATTTCAATCTCCTCTGCACCCGGCTCTCCAACACAAACCATTGTCTGGTAGAAAGTGGGAAGGAGCCTCGATAGAGAGGTTGGGGAGGATTGAATGGGGAGAGGCAGAAACCCTCAACACATTTCAAAACTACACTGATTCCCACTTGAAGGAATAACTTCTCCACACCGACACTAACCCGTCATTCTAGATAAACCCATACTGCCTGTGTTCTGTGATAAATTACACACAAGTTCAAAGATTATTTTAAATAGTGGGGTGCAGAGGAGGTTTACTCGGCTGATACCGGAGTTGAGGGGATTGAGCTATGAGGAGAGGCTGAATAAACTAGGCTTGTACTCGTTAGAGTTTAGAAGAATGAGGGGAGATCTCATTGAGACGTATAAGATGATGAATGGGATGGATAGGATAGAGGTGGAGAGACTGTTCCCGCTCAAAAAAGACAGTAGGACTAGGGGGCACAGCCTCAAGATAAAGGGGGGGCGGTTTAGAACAGAGTTGAGGAGGAACTTCTTCACTCAAAGGGTGGTGAATCTCTGGAATTCTCTGCCCGTTGAAGTGGTGGAGGCTGCCTCGCTAAATATTTTTAAGAAACGGGTTGATGGGTTTTTGATAAGAGAGGGGATTAAGGGTTATGGGGAGAGGGCGGGAAGGTGGAGCTGAGTCACGACAGATCAGCCATGATCTTATTGAATGGCGGGGCAGGCTCGAAGGGCCAGATGGCCTACTCCTGCTCCTATTTCTTATGTTCTTATGTTACATTTGCCACCCTCCAATCTGTAGGAACTGCTCCAGAGTCTATAGATATTTTGGGAGGTGATCACCAACACATCCAATATTTCCAGCACCACTTCCTTTAATACTCTGGGATTATCAGGCCCTGGGGATTTGTTAGCCTTTAACCCCATTCATTCCCCCAGCACCATTTTCTTACTAAACATTGGTTTAGTGAGATTGAATTGTTTCAGTAATGTCTACGTCTCAGGCTCCCCTGTGTCCCTAACTGTCCATCTCTGGGGCAGTTTAACAATCCCCAAACCTTCACAACTTGGGAAATTAAGGGGCAGTTTCAGAATACAGACACACACAGATACAGAGAGAGAGAGAGACATTGATACAGAGTGACACACATATACAGACAGAAAGAGAGAAACAAGGGAGAAATACAGCGACAGACACGCAGATGTGGAAATAGAGAGACACAGAGAGAAATACAGAGAGGGACACAGATACAGAGTCACAGCGATACAGAGACAGAGACAAACAGTTACAGAGAGACAGAAAAAACACAGAGAAGGGCACATATATAAAGAAACACACAGATACAGAGAGACACAGATACAGACTGACAAAGAGAGAGACACACACACAGACAGAGAGAGAGACACACAACAGAGTGAGAGAGAGACACGGATACAGAGATAGACAGACAGACAGATACAGAGAGAGAGAGAGAGACAGATACAGAGAAAGACAGACAGACAGAGAGGGAGAGAGACACACACAGATACAGAGAAAGAGAGACAGAGACAGACACAGAAAGAGACACACATAGACACACAGAGAGTTACAGAGATGCTGAGAATGAGACAGATACAGAGAGAGAGAGATGCACAGATACGGACAGAGAGACACAGATAGAGACTGAGAGAGAGAGATGCAGATACAGAGAGAGAAACAGCTAAACAGAGAGACAGAGAGAGAGAGAGACCCAGAGACAGAGAGATACCCACCCAGATAGAGAGAGAGAGAGGTACAGAGTGAGATAGAGAGTCAAAGAGAGAGAGACGCAGAGAGAGAGTGTCACACATAGAGAGACAGAGCGAGAGAGAGAGAGAGAAAGAGAGAGACAGGGAGAGAGAGAGAGACAGAGATTCAGGGGCAATTTCAGAATACAGACACACACAGATACAGAGAGAGAGACAGAGAGACAGAGTGACACAGATACAGAGAGAGAGACAGAGAGAGAGAGTGACACAGATACAGAGAGAGATAGATACAGAGAGAGAGAGAGAGATACAGATACAGAGAGAGACAGAGAGACAGAGTGACACACAGATACAGAGAGAGATAGATACAGAGAGAGAGAGAGACAGATACAGAGAGAGATAGATACAGAGAGAGAGAGAGGGGGGGGGAGAGAGAGACAGACAGACAGATACAGAGAGGCACACATACAGAGAGAAAGTTCCAGAGAGACACACAGATACAGAGAGAGAGACAGACAGACAGATACAGCGCGACACAAACATACAGACAGAAAGAGAGAAACACAGAGAGAAATCTATGAGAGACACACAGACATGGAAACAGAGAGACACAGAGAGAAATACAGAGAGGGACACACAGATACACAGACACAGCGATACAGAGACAGAGACAAACAGGTACAGAGAGACAGAGAAAAATACAGAAAGGGGCACATATATAAAGAAACAGATACAGAGAGGCAAAGAGAGACACACATACACAGAGACAGAGGGAGAGCCACACAACAGAGTGAGAGAGGGACACAGACACTGATACAGACAGACAGATACAGAGAGAGACAGACAGATACGGAGAAAGACAGACAGGGAGAGAGAGAGGGAGACAGACACACAAATACAGAGACACACGCATACACACAGATACAAAGAGAGAGAAAGACATACACAGATACAGATACAGAGAGAGAGAGACACAGAAAGAGATACACACAGACACAGAGAGACAGAGATGCTGAGAGTGAGACAGATACAGAAAGAGAGACGTACAGATACAGAGTGAAAGGGGAGACACAGATACAGATAGACAGACACAGATAGATAGAGAGAGAGAGAGAAAAACAGGGAGACAGAGAGAGAGAAAGGGAGACAGACAGAGAGAGACACACCCAGAGACAGAGAGATACTCATCCGGAAAGAGAGACAGACAGACAGTCAGAGTGAGACACAGAGAGAGAAAGAGAGAGAGTCACACATAGCATGGCAGAGAGAGAGACAGGGAGAGAGAGGGAGAGAGACAGAGACAGAGAGAGACACACACACAGATACAGAGAGACAGAGACATACAGGTAGAGCGAGAGACACACAGATACAGAGACAGAGACATACAGATAGAGCAAGAGAGAGACACACACAGATACAGAGGGATAGAGACATACAGATTGAGTGAGAGAGGCACACACACACACAGATACAGAGACACACAGATACAGAGAGAGAGGCACAGATACAGAGAGAGAGACGCACAGATTCAGAGGGACAGAGACATACAGATTGAGCGAGAGAGGCACACACACACACAGATACAGAGCGAGAGACACACAGATACAAAAAGACAGAGACACACAGATACAGAGAGAGAGACACAGATACAGAGAGAGAGACACACACAGATACAGAGGGACAGAGACATACAGATTGAGCGAGAGAGGCACACACACACAGAT